>VWYO01021373.1:94694-121607 GCA_013400275.1 Rhadina sibilatrix | reverse complement strand
TTTTTTTTTTTTTTTTTTTAACCGAAAATGTTAGTGTTAGATTTTTAGCACAGGTAAATAGATATTCTCAAAATTGCATTTCTCCTACTCAGGTTATGAGACAGTACTTCAAGTACTTGGGAAATGGGAAGGGGTTTTTAGCATGTCAGGGCAGGATGGAGCCCCAGCTCAGATTCCCCAATCCTCAGCATCCCTGGAACAGAACATGTGTGTTGCTTTTGACTTCTCAGCTTCTTCTGCTTTGCCTGATCACTCCCTTTCTTTCCTCTGCTGTCACTCTGTAAAGTTGTGTAGTGAAGTTTTTCTAGCTGGCCTTAATATCTGCTTCTCCAGACACTGAGATCCTGCTCTACAGTGTGTCAGTGAGCACTCACCAAAATCCTTTCTGCTGGACACTGAGGGAATGCAAAAGAGAAATGAAAATAACTACAAAGGTACAGTTGTTTCATGCAGATGCCAACTCTCTGTGGTGTTTACTTGAACTCAGACCCTCTGGTTTCTGCTTGTCATCCCAAATGATGCATGTGTGCTTCTTCAAATTCTGTTACTCTTTTCTACCAAGTACTTTGTGTTTTGTCCTGATGTACTAAGGAAAAATTTTATATGCATATAAATATTTTTGTTTCTCTGTCTGTTAGTCTATTTCTTAATCAGTATTTTTTAAACTGGCCAGATTTGTACCTTTTTAACAAGCACAATCACAACAATGGTTGAAATCTGACGAGTTCTGAAACTGTTGGAGATAAGTAGAAAAAAGATCTGTAACTTCCCTGACGAGGGGAAGGGTTGCAATATAAATCCCCACCTTACTAGAGATGGGAGAGAACACTCAGGCAGAAATGAGTCTATAAGAAAAACTCCTAGTAAATCTAGGGCACTAATGAGTGAAAAATCAAACTGCATTACTTCCAGTGCTTAAAAAAGCAACCTGCTTCTCTGTACTGTAATTTCATTTTCTATGGGATGGAAATTTGATTCTGTAAGTTGAGTGTATGATTTTTGACATTTCCTGACAAATAGCTGGCATATTTGATGCAAATGTGGCTGAAACTCCTTTCCTTATTCACTGATACTGTATGGAAAATACAGGCTAAAATACAGACTATAAATTAAACACAACAGAATTTTTGTGGCAAGTTACCTGCTTTGTGTGCTATGTGTTCATATGCAGACATTTCCCTCTCTGGGACACATTTTTTCTTGTCTCCAGTGAGCCTTATTTCCCTTGTTATATGTGGCTGAGTTTGTATCTCATTAGGAAAGCCACAGGATCCATGGGGAAAGATTTTCTATTTCATGTATATGTAGCACTCTTGTGGTTGTTCTTTGTTAGCCTATAATCAAGTTTAATTTAAATGCAATTTCTAACTAGTGCCTTTTTATTTATTTAATTCAATGTTTAAAAATTGTTTTCTTCCTTTTTGTACTTTGTTTGTGATTTAGTAGAAAATAAACAAGTGGTTGTGACTCGTTGGGCAGATAGTATTCACCTTCACAGCATTTCTTCTGAGAAGGGACTTACCAAGGATAACTCACCCAACCCCACAATAATGTGGCTTCCTTTTAGGCTATATATTTTTCTTACTCTGTTTCCTCTGAGACTACATGGGTGTCCTTTAAAATTTCAATGGAGATATGGATTGGCAGGACTTAAAAGAAGAATGAACCTGTGGCAGGGTGTTCATTTTCAGGGCTGCTGTCCTCATGGCCATAAAACTGTACCCTTTCTCTTTGTAAATTATGTTTCCTCTCCCTCAGGATTGCCATATAGTTTCTTTCAGCTTTTTTTTTTCCTAACAGAACTGGAACATATATCTGCTATGATTGTTTGCATTGCCCATTTGAATTTGAAGAGCTATTATGAGTAATTTTCTTCTCTTATCCTCCATAGTTTCCAATTCTGTGTAATTTTTCCTGAATGCAGATACTCTTTCAGAAAAAGAAAATTGTTACTAATGCAGTGGCAGTGAATATCTTGTTAAAAAAGCTTTTGTGTGGACTTAGGAATTTTGGAGGTGAAAGGGAAGACTGTAGACCATTGTATGTAGAATAGTATAGTCTAGGTAAAGACAGAAAAAGTATAGTGTAGGTAAAGACAGAAAAAAGCTTTTTGCTCTGGAGGGAGTTCTGAACTATTCATTATCCTTGTCCACTCACTTTCTTGAAAGTATGTAAAATTTAAGTTACATTGGATCCACTTGTTGGTCCCCCCACCCCACCTCCTGGGCCCAATATAAAAGGTGAATTTTATAACTCTTAACACTCTTGTTCATTTTTGATGGCCTGAGTCAGACTGTCCTACTTGTTTATTCATCCAGGGAGCCTCCAAATGTTGACAATATTTATTAGATTATGAGGCAGTTAGAGATGAAAGAAAAATATAGAACTGCCTAGTTGTTGCCCTCATCAGGACTATTGCCAATATCTTGTAATTTTTTTAAAAAATTTTGCCCATCACATTTCTAATAAGTCTGGTTTGCCCAGCTTTTGTCTTATATTTTCTAAAAGTAGCACAAGCAGGACAAAACAGGTTTGCAGCCATCACCTTTTTGACATAAAGTAAATAAGGTTTCTAACCCATAACACAACATGGAAAACTGTTTTGAAATACAGAAGCCAGAGATGGCAGCATTCACCATCCTAATGCTGCTTGACTTTTTTTTTTTAAAGCGTCACTAACTTGAAGGAATGAATGATGCAAAAATGTTAGCTTCCAGTGAAGCAATACAATGCAAACTAGAAAGCCTGTCCCCCATGGATATGAACAGACATAAAACCTGATTGCAAAGGTTTAAAAATTTGAAGGGCAGAACAGAAGAAGAGCATATCTATATTTCTTTTAAATTCTGCATGTAAAGCCATTGTTGTGGGTTTTAGAGCCTGACTAATAATTTTTGAGTGCTTTACATTGGCAACATCTGTTGGCTTTTGTCCTGTCACAGTAGGTAAGTGAGTAGGAGTTGAAAGTGCTGATCTTTCTATGTTCTGATCCTGAGAGAAAAGGAAAGGGAACATTTCAGTATGCATCATCTGTTTTCAGGCTGTTTTCCCCACAGCACACTGTTGATGTACATCAGTGCTTTTCTTATATTCTGGGTGCAGCAGAAGATATTTTTTTCCCAATTAAGCTTTATTTTGCTGAAGGGGTGGCTACTGCTTCTGGAAATCCCAACTCTAATTTGGCAAAGATAAAAACAGTCTTTTTGCTGTCACAGCTTCATGAAACTATGTTGTGACAAGGCTTCATCTGTTTTAGATCTTAAAAGGTGAAATCTGTGAGACTGGCTAAGGTGTTTCAGTGCATCCCAGAGTACTAGGGAATAATCCAGGAAGGATTTCTGACATGTGCATTAGATGGGGTGTAATTTATCCAACTAACTTCTTAACAGATTATTGAGCCGTATCCTTACTATGCTTTGGCCTGTTTGGAGGGTGGAACCCTAGGAGTTCTGTGAGTGAATGTGTGAGGATTTGCTGTAACTGGACCAGAGCACTAGATGTGAAATTCTCCCTGACCTGTTCAGGTGTTTAGTCCTGTGATGGATCAAAATTGCTCTCAGTTCTGGTTACACTGGGGTTCAGAGAAAAAATTCAACATTGGTAATGTCCATTGATGCAGTTGCCTTTGTTGCAGATAGCCAAGATCTAGCTCATGTTTCATCACTGCCTGAGGTGCCCAAAACTGCTTCTTCTAGGAGATACAAAATGCTCTGCCAGACCCATGAATGGGACATGGTTTTTTCCCCAATATCTAGTGGAAAGCTACAAGTAGTCTAGTTAAAAAAACCCAACAAAACATACTGCCCTGTGATAGCAGCAGTCAATCTGTGTATCTACGGTCAGAGATGTAGGTTATGCATAGCATAGAGCATTGCAGCTCATTTTCCCCTGGAGACAGGGAGAAAAACAGATTCCCTCTGTCCTGAGCAAGGCAAACAGTCCTTCCCCAGCCAGTGCAGAGGCCCCCTCACCTGGAGACTGGACACAAGAGGACAACAATTATATCTGGTTGAAGTTAGAATGAAAACAGAAAAGAGCTATGGTTCCTTTCCTTGCCCCCTCCTCACCCCTCCCAGTGTAATGGAATTTAGGCAACATTGCCATGTTGTTGAAGTAGAGCAAGTTTGTAGTGTAGAAATAACACTTGAAGTCCTGTGGTATGAGACAAGGAGTGAATCCTGCAAGCCAGGCCACTTAATAATTCTTCAATGCCCTTCTGCGGTGCTGGGGCATTAAAAAGAAGAGAGGATGTTTATGTAGAGGTTAGTCTTCTTCTCAGGGACTGGCAAAGTGTCTAAAGGACTGTCCTTCTTGTCCTTCACTAGGAGCATGGTATAGTCAAGATTCACAACCACATAATATTTTCAAATATTGTTTGAAACAGTGTTCATGAAGTTTACTGCAACAGTCTGGAAAGCTTCAACATCAGTTCAGACTTGCTGTGCTCCTATGTCATCCTTGGGTTATGGCCTGAGACAGATTACACACAGCAAGACAACAAACATAAACACTGATCATGTTGTGACCTGAAATGGTAAAGGCAATGAGAAACAAAAACACCCTGTGGGATCAAAATGAGTCCAAGGCATGACATATTAAAAAGCAAGTAGCAGTGTAAGATCCAGCTAATCCCTACCCACTCCTACAAGCAGAGCCTTTGTCCACCAAATGACAGTGACAACTCTAAAAGGATAAAAATGAAAAGAGTCTTCTGCTGTGTGAGACCCCCTTCCTTGCTTTACCCAGCAACTATCCCAGCATTTTCACCTGAAGGTGCTAGGTCTTTTTCTCCCTCTGCTTCTCAGGGTGTGTGTGCTGATAAGAGATGCTAAGAATACTTGCAGGTGACACCTCGTTTCCTCTCCTGCATGTGGAGGCATGTGACAGAACTCTCCCGGCTTGGTGCCAGTGATGTGTTTTTTTAAAAAGAGCATCTAAAAAGTATTTATGGCTTCAAATGTGATGCTAGATTGAGCAGCAGTCAACCATTTTATTAGTTCTGCTCTCCCCAACAAGTAGATATATAGTAAGACTGGCTATTGAATTTACAATGTCCGTGTTAATTCTGAATTTGTCTGTATCAGGCTTACTGCTGTGACTACAAATTCTAACAGGTTGACACCTGCTTTTGTACCTTACTCTGCTCTTCTCTAGAGTTGATGAACTTGGAAGTAAATTATATTTAAGCCTTGGTTGCACTGATATGTTCACAGAAGGGCATGTCAGTGTGGGAGTGCAATTCAGGTGAAAGTAACCTGGACTTGCTGGGATTTCTTAAAGATTACCTGTGAGTCCCTAGCTAATGGAAGAAGGAGGTGCAGCTTGAGAAGGCTGTTTTTTCAAATGCCTGTTTTGATATTGGTGACAGAGCACTAATTTTTTCTGAATATGTAGTGCTGTCCTATGCCTTCACAAAGCATCTCTACTGAAAGGCTGGGGAATAATCTTGGTTGGATGTGGTTGTGGCTACTGCTGGGGTTGTGGTCTGTTCTTTGCATGAGAAAGACAATGTAGTCATCCTCTAGGCTGATGTCTGAAGGGCAGATCCTTGGTGTTTCCATTCTCTTCCTCTTCCTGAAGGGCAGTAAGGTTCTCTTCACAGGCTGCATGCTCTATAGTGTCTTCATTCATCCCTGAAGATCACAAATATTTTGCCTTCTATGTCTTCCCAACTCCCATAAAGCTAAAGCCTTTTTTTTTTTTTTTTCTTTTAATTGTTTTAACATTAATTTGGCACAGATTTTAAATCTGTTACAAACCTGGGAGTGGAATCAGTCATTTCCTCAACTGTGTGCCAATTTCTGGAGACTATGATGTGTGCATCTGACTCAGAGACAGATCCCTAGTGCTGGGACCATACAATACATCAGGATATTATCTCAAAATGGTTAAATAGTATTGTGAGCTTTTGAGTTTTTGAGAGGTTGTTTGTGGCATGGGGTGTGATGGACAAGTGGGGATGGAATCTGTCAAAGTGAATCAGCAGCCAGCTCCATCTTCAGGGGAATATACTGGCAGACTTTTAAGTGCTGAAGTCAATAAGCAGGTGGAGAAAAGAGCCATGAGAATACTAATGAAGGGATGTTTATAGAGCTGTTTAAGTTCTAGTGAAATACCAGTAATTTAACTAGAACATTACATGGAAAGGATGCAGCCCTTTAATCATGCCAGTAAAAATTACATGGATCTTGAGGCAAAAGCTTTCAACTTAAAATAGAAACAAGGGAAAGGACAGTATGTGATTGGGTTAGTATTGCTCATATTTATGAGTTTCAGTTAGCAGCATTCTGTAGATGTATTTTCTCTTAAAGAAAAGTTGTAAAGGTGAACTATTTACTGAGGTGTTTTGAGACTTAATTAGGAAGACTCATTTTCCTACTGTGTAGGTAACTTTCTAGCTTCTAATTCTATGTATCAGATCATGACTAAACAGGATAATGCAGACCTATGGATCAGCCCTATTTGTGTTTTCCTGTATTTCATTGACTGCACAGAGGGGGTATGTGTGCTGGGAAGTTCAGATCGAAAACCTGTTCTATAGCCTGGCTGGAACACAGCCCTCTCTCTAGTAAGCACTCAGAATATCGCCACAGGTGGTGCATGCAGCTGATAGTTGGCTGATTGGTTTGTAGTTCTATCATCTTCCATTACCTCCCTCAGAAGACCAACAAGCGCATTATTCTGTTTTTCCAGTGTTGTGCAAAGCAAAACAATGAATGCTGAATCAATAAAGTAATCCGCAGTTTAACTGCTCTAAGGCAAAGAAAAAGCATTTTAAACCTATAAATTATTTATTTTTATTAAAACATTTTAGTGGCACCATCTTTTTGTGTTTTACTTGAAATATCATTTGGATCCCATTTATGTGAAAGCTTTATTTGAAACTTTTTTTTAGATTTAATAGATTCGTTTTAGTAGTGAGCCAGTTGGAGTTAATCAATGCAGAACAACTGTACAGAGGTTCTCTAAGCTAGGCTGGATTTGAAGAGTTTAATTTTAATCATAGTCTGAGAGCTACAGCTGCTTCATGTTTGTTTAGTAATAGAGTTGATGAGCAGCTAATTTGAAAGGAAAGCTCAAGCACAGGTGTGAAATTCCTCATGGGTGTAGGAGAACTGGCCTTGAATGTAAGAAGATGGTGCTGAACATATTGCTCTACAGTAAGGCAAAGAGATTCTTGTTTAATATTTCTAAACTAGTACATGTGACACAAATCCTTTGACTCGAACATCCTTCTCCTTTTTATCATACCATGTAAGTGATCATCCAGTATGCCCGAGACCAGGATTTGATACCTACTCTGGTTTTGAGTATGTATCTTCAGGTTCCAGGATTTGAGTCCTAGCGAGAACAGTGCTCTGAGCAGGTCTTGAATTTTTTTCTATATGATGCTATTCAGATTGCCTGTAAAAACTAATAGCAATTTGATTTGAGGAACACCAGTTACTACTGTCCATTCTATATACATATAGAGGATACAGAGATGTGAATCCTTATCTGGTCTAGTTGTCTTCATGCACCTTGTGGGGAGGGAGGATGTAACTTCTGAAGAAAGAAGTGAAAACACTTTCTCTGGTGTTCCCTACTCACCAGGTTACAACCTCTGTGGCTGTGTGTTTAGTCCTAGCAAACAGTAATCTTTGTAAAGGTCCTGATTTGTGCTCCGTGTTGTACTTGCTGTGATTACTGTAGTGCTCCTGCAGCAGTTGCTACGAGTGATGGCTCAAAGATGAGAATATTGACTTTGACAACCATCTCCTTAATGGTCTGTGAGTGTACAGGCTACTGAGTTAGAAAAGCTGAGGAGATAATGTGATTTGCTCTGTTCCTTAAGCCACAAAATTGGTAAGCCATGTAGCAGGTGAAGGGGCTGCCACTCATGGGTACTGCTGTCAATATTGAACACTTCTGCAGTTAGTGTTTGGGTGATTTCCATGGAGTAGGATTCCCTAGGAATGTGTGAGACAGGTGTTGAGACAACTGCTATTGCAACGTGTTGGAGTTCCTATGTGCAGCTAGTCCCAAAGCTCCAGTTTACAGCAGGCTAACATGGAGGGAAGAGCTGGATGAGATTCAAGAAAATGTCAGGAGAAGTTCAAAATCAACCTAGAAGATGTATATGTATAAATAACAGAGCTGGTTCTCTAGTTCTGCAATGTAGGAACAAAGTCATGTTGGTAAAAGTATTCTCCAAATTCATGTGAAAAGCAGAAAAATACTTAACACATTAGTTATTTTAATGACCTCTGTATTTTCTTCATAAGATCATAAGCAAAAATACTATCCATTGGTATTGTAGTAAAAATTTCTTGTGTGCTCCAAAATGATGGGCCCAGTCTTGGTGGTTCAATGCAATCACCAGACTGGAGGGATAAAAAAAATCAATTCTTTGGCTTCTTTGAATTTAAAAATTAGGTTCTTAAAATAGTTTATTGTTACTGAGGAATGTTAGCGGCATATCTGTTAGGTAGTTAGATGTTAGTGTACATCTTATTGCAGACAGTACATGAAATGAAGGCATACAGAGATGTACAGATATTTTGAGAGTATGCAAGGCAGTGACGAGGTGAGGCAGTGATGCAAAAAGTCTTGAATTTAGTCTTCTGTGAAGTAATCAGATTCACTTTATTTCCCAGTGCTAAGGATTGCAAATCCTTTTGGGGTTCATTGGACATTATTATTAACTGTATTTGAGATGAAGATCAATGAGGAGAGAGACATACTTTTTCAATTATGGGAACCTGAGTTGCTGCTGCTGCTGCTAATTGACTCAGTTAAAAATACTTTCCTGCTCTGTAAGAGGAGCTTCTATGATTTGAAACATATTTAGATACTTTTACAGCTGTGGATTACTAAGGTGAATCACGGTTCCACACTGCTTTAATATTGTCCAGTTCTGATGGAAGAGGGATTTTTTTTCCAGCTCTCTTGATATTTCTGGTTGTCAAGGTATTGTACTGTGACAAAATTGATTTCATTTCACAAAATTTTCTTCATTTTATAAAAATGGAGAAACTGATTTTGCTGATATTTTAGTTCTGTAATGCCTATCTTTCTTAGAGAAAACTGTGTTGTGAAGGGCTTTAGATGCAGTAGTATGAATAACAACCTGTGCCTGGAAGGCATTGTGAGCCACCGGAATCAATCCAAGAACCTTATCAAGTACAAGTAAACAATAAAATGAAACCCATTTATCTGAACCAGCAGTACAAATGGACACATAATTTAACCCTGTCAATGCCCGCACAACAGCAGGAGAAAGTTTTAGGCTTCTTCCCTTCTAGTTTCTCTTGTATTCTGTGTGATGTTAGGCTTTCATGGAGGGAAGGTGTGTGCATCTCTATGCCCAGGCATGCATGTAGATGAACTCTACAAACAATCTTCTGTTTCAAATAGAAAAATTAAAACTTTGTTTTTAACTAAGATTTAGAGAACTAATACAACAGCATGAAAAAAGGTTGTTTTTCATGTGATTTCTGACTCCTAATATAAAAATCAAAACCCAGTCTCTGACACAATCCTAAATAACTCTGTCTGTATGACTTCCTTTACAATAAGAAAGACTAGATGGAGTTTGTATGTTTTGAAGGACGATCTGAAAAGCAGTTTTGGCTTCGAATGTGATGTTAGATTGAACAGCAATCATCCATTTGATCAGTGCTGCTCTCTCCAGCAGGCAGATACATACTAAGACAATATTGAATTTACATTGCTGTGTTTGTCTGTAGCAGGCTTACTGCCATGACTGCGACTTCCAACAGGTTGACTGTCTGAGTATTTGCCTGCTTTTGTGTCTTACTCTCCTCATCTCTGAAGCTGATGAAATTGAGAGTAAGTTAAGTGTAACTTAGTTTGGATATGACTTGCAGTGCTTGACTGTGCTTTAATAAAGCCTCAAACAGATAGTTTTTTAGACACAGCACAGATGCTTTTCACTGTGCTGTTGGTAGAATAGTTGTTTGGCTAGGGGCTCCAGAATCTGGGAAATTTTTTAGCTATGACTAATACAAAATTATTAAAAGTTAGTTTTATGTTAGCTTTTATTAGTACTTCCATTCTAGGATCCTTTTGCTGCCTGATAGCACTGTAAGAAGAAGAGATTGCTTTATTTCAACTTATTTTCATTGAGTATGAGTCTGCTGTGGTCCTGGCAACCTGCTCCAGCTTACCCTTCTTGAGCATGCAGGTTGGACTCAAGGGATTGGATCTCAGGAGATCCCTTCAGAACTTAATGATTCTTGGACTATCAAACAAGAAGCCAGAGAACGTAACTATGGGTTATGTTATCATAAGTAAATTTAGTTTAAATTCAATCATCAAATAATAGTATTTTTTCAATTAAAGCTGAGAATACGTAGTACATTCAGCTGTAGCATCATAGAATCATTGAAGTTGGAAAAGAACCTTAAGCTCATCAAGAGAAACTATAAACCTAATTCTGTCAAGTTTCCTACAAAACCCCAAGTGCCACATACTTGCTTTAAATACCTCTGGGGATTGTGACACAACCACTTACTTCCCAGGACAGCCCATTTCAATTCTCAGTAATACTTTCAGTGAAAATTTTCCTAATACCCAATCTAAACCTCCCTGCACAACTTTCTACTGTCCTCTCTCCTGATACTTGGGAAAAGAGGCTGTCCCCAACCTTGTTACATCCTCCTTTCAAGTAGTTGTGGAGAACAGTAAGGTTCTGCTTGAGCCTCCTTTTGTTCAGGCTAAACAACTCCAGAGCTTAGGAATTTGAATGAGATTTTAGGAGAATGTATAGGTATTTAGCTGGAGGAAGCACCTTGGAGAGAATTTAGAAATCAAATAGCAGTGCCTGTAAATATACATGAAATGTAATTAGATGGAAATCAGAAGGAAAAACTAACATCCTTTAGGATGGAGTTTAGCAAGTTTGTAGAAAGCATTCCTGGATGGGACATCCATGGTATCAAGGGAATGAACTTAATTACCCTGGATAAGTTTTAGCTATTTGTGTTCACATGATTCTGATGAAAATATTGGCTGAGAAATATCTCATTTTGTTTTTCAAATCAGTACCAGTAGACAAGTAGGCTGTTGGGCATTACAGGTTTTTTCTATCATTTTCACAGTTTAATTAACAATATAATTTTGATCTGGTAACATCTACAGTCATCCATCTACATGTATGACTTTAAATATAACATGTGACTTCTTCAGAAAGCAAAATAGTTATAGCAAGAATTTAGTTGTTCCAGCTCGAGTAGTTAGTATTTAAAATGACTTACCTTTCTGTGTAATAAATTTTGAATAGACCATGGGAAGATGAGTTCTTCTGATTTTGTTTCTTGGTTAGAACCAAGTCATAAACACTTGGAATGGGGATTTGGTACAAATAAAACGTCTAAAAGTTTTGATGCACATGAGAAAAATGCTATGTATTGCCTGTATCCAATTACAAAAATTACTGAAAGATCTGCATGCAATTTCAGATGTTCACTATTTTATTTCCTCAAAGTAAGCAGTAAATGTAACAAACAATGATGCAGCCCTGTTTAACATGTGTGTAATTATAGGTAAAGCTATATGCAAAAAAAAGTTTGTAAAATGATGTAAATCAAAATGCTGAATATCTTCCAAATGAAAGTATTTAGGGAAGGAAATATTATGGTGTATCTAAGGAATATGCAGTAAATGCCATTTTTGGGGTTGTTCTCTGTTGCTAATACAAAAAGAGGGATCCATGATGGTGACGTTTCCAAAGAAATCTAGCCTGTAGAAGTACTTAAAGACCTGTGACAAAGTGACCTTGGGAGGCTTCCAGATGCCCTCCCAGCTGCTCTTGCACTCCACCTTCTCGACAGTGCAGAGGAATTAAAAAAGATGGAGAAGCTTGTGGCTGAGATAAAGATAGGAGACCACATATCCATTACCATCATGGGCAAAACAGACTTAGCTTGAAAAAAAACCAGATATAATACCACCTTCCCCAGTTCCCTCTCTTTGTCAGGCTCAACTTCACTCCATTCTCCTACCCCCTCCCAACCCCCACAGATGCAGGAGGATGGGGAAATGGGTTACAATCTGTCCAACACAGTTTGTCTCTGCTGCTCCTTCCTCCTCATACTTTTCTGTCCTATAGGCTAAAGTTCTTTATTAAGAGATTGCTCCAACCTGGGACCTGCATGGATGTCAATTCATGCCAGTAGCTTGCTTCACCAGGGGTTCTCCATAGGCTGCAGTTTTGTTCCGGGCACACCCACCCACTGCAGTGTTTCCCTTCATGTGCTGCAGGGGTTACCTGCTTCACTCTGGTGATTTTCACAGTTTGCAGGGAATTTCTACTTTAATATGGTCTTCTGGGCAGGCTGCTGGGGGATCTCTGCTCCAGCCTTGGAGCACCTTTCCTTCCTTCCTTCCTTCTTTACTGTTCTTGTTTGTGGGATTTTTTTTTTCCTTACTTCTCTGTCTCATAAATACTGTGCAGTTTTTTTTTATCCTTTCTTAAATAAGTTATCACAGAGGTGCCCCCAACTTGTCTGATACCCTCAGCTGTGTCCTGCAGTGGGTTTGGAGCTGGCAGTGATTTCTACTCACACCCCTTGCCATGTGAAACCAATACTGAACATCTCCTCAAGTCTCTGACATCTGCAATAAAACCAAAGCAACTTGGAATAATAGCCTGAAAAAATTGTTGAAAGGGCAATACACTGAACTACTGAACTTTATTAGAAAAATAAGGAAATTAAATGCTTTCTCTGGTCCTTATTACAGTTTTTGGCATTAATCAGTTTCAGTTCGTTTCTTGGCTGGCAAAAGTAATAGATGATTTTACTTTTCATACGCAGGAGTAGTTTTGATGACCTATTTTATGTAACACTCAGAAATTCCTTCACAATTTGTAGTCTTTTCAAGTCCGGGATATTCTCTCTCTCTCTCTCTCATGCTATTAGAGTTTGTGGCACTTGAACATATAGCAATAGTAATAAGATGAAGGACTTGAGTTTTCTTAATTTGAAAGCTATTACTTTGCAAATGAAGTTCCATTCATTCCCATCCTGGCAACTTGTTTTGTAGATGGGAAACAGCTGAGACCACTGCAAGTATGGCCACAAACACAATACGTAGGATGTATTTTTCCAAACATACTGCATATTAAAAAAAAAATCATCCTTTTGGTAGTACGTGTCTTGATGACAGTTGGTTTTAGAAGGCACTTAAAACTAATACAGGCAGACAGTGAGGATTTCACATTGTCATTTGGATAAGCTCTGTTTGGCAAGGCAGTTATCATACTTATGTGTCCTAACACTTTGAAACATGGCTTTGGTCTCTTATCTACTTAAAGTAAACTCTAGTTTAAAAATTGCTTTTCATGCAGTAGTACTAAGTACACAAATTCTCAGCTAAAGGGAATAGTTGGTATTCTCAGAAGGATTACCCCCAAAAGTTCAAGCTCTTCTCCTGTGTTATGACACATCTGTTTTTTCAGTGGTGGGAATAAACTGAAATATTTGGGCAACAGTTTTTTTTCAGAATGATTTGTGAACCTGAACTATGAAAAAAAACCAACCCCTAAAAATCACTGCTTACTTTTCTTTCCAACCTTCAGGTAAAAATACTGAAGACATATATAGATGTATTAAGAGGCTTTTAACAGGTATTTTAAAGCATTACTTCGCAGGTTTTCTCTTACCAATAGGTCAGTTTATCCAAACTGAATGATTGAGACAGAAATATTTCCTTTTCTCTTTTATCAAGGTAGGTGGAAGTGATTAGAGCAAATTCTGTCATCACTTCTTTTTATCTTGAGTCTTTAATAGGCTGGTTGTGTCAGCACACACTCTAGGTCAGCCCTTGATCTCTTCAGGCAGCCATAAGCCACCCATGTGCTTAGAGAGATGAGGTGAGGTAGAAGGGTTTTTTGAGACTGACACAGAATTGCTAGCTGTTACCATGTCTGGTATTTCTCCTGAATTTCCATATTTAAGAGTAATTGCAATTAGAGCTTTAATTTTAAGTGAAACCTAAAGACTTCTAGTCCCTGGTTCCAAGTTAATTCCATGCATTGATATTGCTGCTGACCATGTCAGAGGACTACAGTCCTCCTTTGAATGCTGAGTCACACTTTTTAAAAGGCAGATAATTTGCCATGTCTTCTGTTTAGAAATGTAAATGTCTAGAGAAGTAAGGGTTTCTGTAGCACTGCAGAGGGTCCCTGAAAAGGGAAAAGGTGCTTTGGTTCCGTGCAAGATGCATATGTGCCTTACAGCTGTATGTACTGCCGTGTGATGATTCCTGAGCTGGAGTCCAGGACTGGAGGAGGTGCATTATCTGTCTTTCTTGTGAATGTTTTCTTCAGTGAGTATTAAATCTTGAATATAAGTTGAGAAAAACTCATTATGTTGGAATATTGCTGAAAGCAATTCAGGACAAGAAATGTTAGAAAAGAATGAAAAGGGAGCTTGTCCAAGACTTGTCTTTGAAACTGCATTTACAGTAAAATTCCTGCAGCTCAGTATTCTGCAGCTGACTACTCCAGCTTTACCTTTCTATTAACCTACAGGTAACTTCTGTCAGAAAATCAAATGGGAAGAATGAGTGTTTAGAAATAAATCAATTTTAAAGATTGAATGTTTATACTCATCACAAGTTAAGTAAATAGACCATCCATTTCCAAGTCAGCCTTTTACCCAAAGACTGACTTGGAAATGGATGGTCTATTTGCATTTAGGTAAACATTAGTTATGGGTTATTGATATTAGTAGTTGAAATCCAACACTGTACAAAGTGCTTTAGCAACAAAGACAAAAAAGTTTCTTTGAATGTTTACTATGTGGTTAGAAAGTTTAGATGAGAGCATAAATGAGTTATATTGAGATGCTTTGTAAATGAGATTGAGGGGATACTGCTTTAGAATTTTATGATTTACTTTAGATTTTTATGTCTTTTTTAGTGTTGGTGGTTGGTTCAGTCATAACTTTTTTCTGTTCTAGAGTGTTGTAAGGTACAGAAAGAAGGGCAAGTATTTATGTGAGCTTGTGAAAGAAAAATGATAAATATAATTTTGTTCATAACTTTCATCTAGTTGCAGCCCACTTTGTCAAATATACATATATTTGCTAGGCTTCAGCATTCCTGGACCAATTTCAGCCAATCTGTGATAGGAGGGAATTTAAGCAAATGGAGACAAGCAAGCCACAATAAACATGATATAGATGCAGGTTCTCTTCCGAGTTTGTGATTTACAGCTGGTACCAGAAGATACCTAAAGTGATAGAGTGAGGAAGGTAGAGTCTTCAGTAAAAGTGATCCAGGACTCTAGATGGAAGGCAATTTCCTTTAAAGGCGAAAAATTTCAGTTCAGATCTAATTCTTGCAAAGTATGTGAGAAATTCTCTTGTTGCTTTTTATTTCATAAGACTTTTTCTTTTGGAAATGAATTATTCTCAGAACAGCCTTCTTCCAGTGCTGTAGCTATCATAGGGAGTACACTTAGAGCTTCTAAAATAAACAAATGTGGATTTTTTAAAGATTTGGTTATTTAAACATTGGCACTTTATTTTCTGTCAGGGATTTGGATAGTCCCATAGCATATGTAACAGAGCATTCTTGTCAGAGTTAAACACTGCCAACATTTGCTTATGCTGGCAATCCCAGCTGTGTGCTTTCAAAATGGAGCACACAGTGGGCCAAATCCTGCTTGCTTTGTTAGATAATCAGCTCTGGGCCAACAGGTAGGCATTGATAAAAGGATTTTCAGAGTTGAATGCATGAACTGCTACAACTCATCACCAAGTCACAGTTCTGCTACTGGGGCTTGTGTCCATTTGTCTTTGGATGTGATTGATGTGAATCAGGCATAAAAGAGCCTGGAAAATGCACCCTCACCATTGATTCAGTAACAGTTATTCTAAACTGTTTTAGTAATACAAGAAGAGTGTTTTAAACAATTAACAATTTGAGTTAATGGATGCTAAAAATCTCCCAAGGGTACCTAATTTAGCCATTTAGCCATTGCACAGATGATACAATAGGCCACAGGAGGGCTCTGAACTCTGCTTCCACAACTGACTGTCTCTGGAAACAAGGAAGAAAAGGGGTAATATTTTGTAAGTGCAGGCACACAGATAAGCTGTTAATATTGTACCTTGAATCTTGTGTAAGACAACTTTATTTTGTTACTAGGTGATCACCTGTGTAGCATAGATTTTAGGTTATGACTGTGTTAATGAACAGGTATGCATAGCTGCTGTTGCCCACTCTGTCTGCACAGTAATTCATCCTGTGGTACTTAGGGAATGAGCAGTACATATATAAAGGATAATGGTATGGATCACAGTCTGATAACAACTAGCTCTGTGAAGACCTTCTCTTTATCCCAAATCCTCTACACCTCTCTTTTTGCTTCACTGAAGGTGTTCTGCTACTTAAACCTTGTGCAAAATAGATTGAGCTTCATCCTTTGCATTCAAAGAAAGGCTATTCAGCCTATTGAAGTCTTTCAAAGGTCACTTAAAAAGCAGTACCTGACAAACTGATCTGAAGCAGTGGTTGCTTCTGATTTATTAGTTTTCACAGCAATCTGCTCCTACACACTTTTAGTTTTCTCTTAGGCATAATTTGTTGTTTGAGTCTGAGGCATGAACAGATCATGAACAGCCCTGCTGAGAAGGATTTGGGGGTCCTGATGAATGAGAGGCTGGACATGACCCAGCCATATGCACTTGCAGCCCAGGAAGCCAAACATGTTCTGGGCTGCATCTAAAGCAGCGTGAGCAGCAGAGCAAGGGAAGGGATTCTGCCTCTCTCTTTACTTGTGTATTACTGAGTCCAACTGGCATTACTGAGTCCAACTGTGAAGTCCTTAGCAAGGGAAGGGTGTGGACCTGTTGGACTGGTTAAGAGGAAGGCCATGGAGATGATCAGAGTGATGGAGCACCTCTCCTATGAAGATAATCTGAAAGAGCTGGTTTTGTTCAGCCTACAGAAGAGAAGGCTTTGGAGGGATTTTATTGCAGCCCCTCAGCATTTGAAGTGGCCTTATAAGAAAGGTAGGGCAAACTTTTTAGCAGGGCTTTTTGCAATAGGAAAAAAGGTTATAGTTTCAAACAGAAGAAGGGTTGATTTAGGTTAGATCTAAGGAAGAAGGCTTTTACAGTGAGAGTGGTAAAACACTGGAACAGGTTGCCCAAAGAGGTGGTGGATGCCCCATCCTTGGAAACATTCAAGGTCAGATGGGCCTGGCTCTGAACAGTCTGGTCTACTGGAAGATTTCCCTACTCAATGCAGGAGGGTTGACTTTTAAGAATACTTTCCAACCCAAACCCATTGTATAATTCTATATCTCAGAAGGCAAAAGATAAATTCTCTAATTTAGCTTGAGGCACTGCTTTTAGCATATAGTACAGCAGCGTGCCTGTGCCTGTAAGTGCATAGATACATCCACATCTTGTAAATATGTGCAGGGCATGACTTGATGCGAACTCTTTACCAATTTAAGATTACACATGAGAAACATGGAGAGGGATACAGTTCTCTTTATTTATTTATTTAAGTGGAGCAAAAGGGTTATTTTCTTTGCCTAGAGTAACTGTGCTTGACTTATAAAAGAAAAAGTTGTGCAGGGGGAAGCTAGAAAACGCAAAAAGTATGATGTGGTCTGTTCCTTGAAATATGACTGCAGTAGAATGGAATAGTTCGGTTGGAAGAGAAAACAGTCATCTGGTCTGACCAGTCAACAGCCTGACCACCTCAGGGATGAACAGAAGTTATCATTAAGTGTGTTTTCCAAATGCATCTTAAATACTGACAGGTTTGGGGCATCAACTCTCGGGTTTGCTGGTTTCCCGAGATTAGGGTGGTTTAGCGTCCTTTGCCCTCTGAGAGCCCCAAGCCAGACGCAGAAATGAACTGGAGTCTTCAGATGTTCTTTTTTCAAGGTTTTTCTCATTGTTTATTATTTCTTATCTTTTCATTTTTCTCTGTGCCTGGCCAAGGCCTTCAAAGCACAGGCATCAGGCGTAGACTCTGCCCCAACAGAGGCTTGTCATCTTTTATACAGATTATTATGTACTTATTATTTACAATTACAAACCAATATCTACATTCTATACTAAACAGGTTATTTCTACACTAACCCAATCTCTCTAAGGCTACTTTGTGCCACTGTCACAGCAGAAGATGGAGACGAAGAGGAAGAAGATGAAGATGAAGAAGATGAAGAAGAAGAAGAAGAAGAAGAAGAAGAAGAAGAAGAAGAAGAAGAAGAAGAAGAAGATGACCCCAGGGCACTACCGAGAATCCTCCATCTTGTCCCCTTTCACCCCTATTCTAGAAACCCCAAATGTGAAAACTATACTACTCTTTATTATGCTTTGTGGCTTGTAACTCCTCTCTCAATGTTGGAAGTCTCTCCCATGGACCAAAGTCAAAGCCAGTGCCTTCCTGGGCTCTGTGCCAAGGTCTCCAATCGCCCTGTACAGATCCCAGACCCCCCTGTGCAGGTTTCTGACTGTCCAGGGTATCCAAAGGAATGCCCTGGACTCCCACAATCAGCCACTTCTCTTGGAAATGTGTTCCAGTGTTGGATTATCCTTGGGAAAGAAATGTTTCATATGAAGATTTTCCTTCCTAACATGTGAAGATAAAGAGAAATAATGACTGGATACCCAGTGGTTGCAGCAAGTGTTTTTACACAGTTGAGAAATCTGATGGTAAAAGTAGTAGATAAAAATATAACACTGGATCTGCTTTCAGTTAGAGGGTAATGGGATGTTGCAGAAGAAGAAATCTGAGAGGAACTGCTATTTCCCTGTAGTATTCCTAGTTTTGAAAGCAGTTTTTGCCATTGGTTTCTTAGCTGCTCCCTGACTTATATTCTGTCCCATGTTTTGTTACTCTTCTCACCTGTTTCTCAATACTTTGTGAGTGTGTAAGGCTTGGCAACATATGAAAAGGTGAAAAACAGAGGACCAGCAGGATGTTGGAAAAAAAATCAGGTATGAATTATGAGAAATCACAGCTTTTTATTGTTCACTTCCCCATTCTCAGTCTTCAGTCCAGTATTTCTGTAACACTCAACAAATCAGTGTTCATCTTTATTGTTGCTTAATAGTCAGTTGTCATATGTGGTGAATATGCCAACAACCACACAGCTTCACAAACTCCTCTGATCTTTAGAAGTGGCAGGGTGATGCCATGAGGAATCAAAGCAATCTGTCTTTAAACTGCAGAGTTTAGTTTCATATGTCAGGGACACTTAAACAGTTCTCTTTACCGCTTTTTCTTCCTCAGAGCAATGCAAGCATCCAGGTTTCTCATCTATAGTACTTTAAACAAGTCCAAAGCTGTTATCTGAGAACCCTTGTTGACAAGACCAATTATTCCCGCAGTTATAATCTCTCCTTTTTTTTCCTTTGGTAAAAGATGATTTTGGAGCGCAAAGGCTTTTATTTACTCTCTCCTCTCCCCTCTCTGGCAAATGCTAGAATAGATCTTAAGACTGAAATAGGGATAGGAAAGAAAATTTAAGATTTAGGGTAATCTTCCATTCTGTATATTGATGTGCAGGCTTATATGTACAAGGTTCTTATCATTGTATTGTAGGATAGTTGTGGTTAATCCTATTTCCCTAGCAATTAATTTAAGGTAGTTACCTGCAGCTTTAATATCTGCTTGCTCTCTTCCCTGACAACTATCAGATCAATATAAACCAGAAAGCAGTAGCTACTTTTGGCATTAGATCTGTACTGTAGGCAGCTCATGCAGTAGTGCCAGGAAATGATTTAAGAAGGATGTCCAGGAACTCAGTATCTAATTTCGGTCTGAGTGCTCCCATATCAACGCTCTACCAGTGTAGATCATAAGCAGAGGCAGAGATGACAAACAGATGTTTGGTGAAGAAAATAACAGCTCAAGCAGATGAAATAAAACCACAGGACTGTAAGTAGCGTAGAGTCACTGTGAAGCTACTGCACCATCTTTCCCCTTTGCACTGGACCAGTCCAAGCTTTATTTGACATGGCATAGTTGGGTGTTTTGTCTCAGTGCTTGATGGAAATGCTATCAAAATTCTGTCTTTCTTCATCTGCTGCAGCAGCAGCATTCTTTCCTAGTTAGCCCAGCATCTGTTGTCTGCACTATGTCCAATTGCAGGTACTCCTGCTTCTTCTTCTTTCCATAAATAAATATTGATGCCTGCTTTTGTAATGTGCTCAGAGGCAGAAAAAAGCCTTTCTCAAACAGAGGTAAATTGGCTCCAGAAGCATTTCTTTCCTGTCTTACAGTCCTCTCCCAGTTGCAATAAGACATTATGTGTCATCTTGGAGCTCAGAATCTCTAAACCCCTTGCAATCAATGCAGTCTTCAAGACACAGGAATCTGAAATAGAGAATACATTTACCCTTTCACTTATGATGCAAATAACATTACAATATTAAGTGAACCATCAAATATTTACAGGATGCAGAAAATAGCAATATACACAGAAAGTTGCAGGTTTAATTCCTCTGAGTTATCTATTCCCATGTCTGCCCTCTAAATTGATCTCTAGGATGGGTTTTGATATCCTTTGGTTTTTCTCTAAGGCAGATGACAGTGTTCTATGACAATGTTCTTTCCCCTGGGAAAAGTTACCTCATTGTGCTTCTTTTTTCTTCTGTGGTGATGGGCACACACAAATCTGTACTTTTGACATTTTAGCTTCTGCATAATGAAAGATAGATTCTTTATATATAGAACATAATATAGCAAATGAAAGCTTTATCAGATAAGTTTCTAAAGCAATGTCTTTTAAATTTCCAAACAAAGGAAATGGTGGAATGACATAGAAATGCTCGATTCCCTTTACCTGCAAGGAACTTTTTCCTCTTCAGGATGCTAGGAGGAGCTTTGAAATTCTGGCAAAGATTATCCTGCCTACAGCAGAAAGAAAATTGTATTAATCTCCTGCAGAGATGTAATTCTTTAGGTACTAATGAACTGCTTTTGTATTATAATACAAGTAACACAAAGTGGTCTTTCCTTTTGTAAGAACTATTTTAAGATTTTCAACCAGTACAGTCAGATAAGACCTATTAGAAACAATCTCAGGTATGGACTGAAAAATAAGCCTCTTTCTACAGAAACTATTAATAAATGCATGCTGTGTAGTCTTCCCCCCTCCTATTTTGTGAAACTTTGAAGCACTAGAGGCTGATGGAGTAGAGTGGAGGATATATATGGTGCCATACTGGAAATAAGAAATGGAAGAACTTGTGTTTTGGGAACTAATCATTTCAGTTAATGATTAAAAACTAACCATTTTTTCTCCATTTTCTGAAGAGGTAAATGAAGATATGTGTACATTAAATTTTGAATTGGCCTGCCAAGTCATGCTGTAGCTGTGGAGTGATGTCTCAGTGAAAGACTACTTGCTAATTCACTGACCCATATCCTGTTCATCAGACATGATGCTTAAATGATTGTCTAGATGAAGATTGTTAATGAGCTCCTGGGAGCTTAGCATTATTAACAAAAGAAGAGCAAGTACTGGTGGTTGTCCACACAGCAGTTGTGTATATCCAATTTGTAATATCCAATTAATATTCAGAAAATACTTGTTCTTGGATATTTGTCTCATGCCAAAAAATAGTTAACCAGGGAAAGTGTTGTTTGTCTGGTATTGAGCACAGAAAAGCATAAAGACCAGACTGATGCTGTCTGAATTTTTCAGTAGTTTATGCAGTTTCAGTATATGCAATTTAATAGTTCCTAAGTAAAATACAGTAACATTTAAATACAACAAGATTTAAAAATATGCAGAATTGTGTATCAAAAGGCTGTTAATATACATGATACTTTCCAGGCAAATATGCATGAGGAGTTACTAATACAAAGACAGGAACATGATTCAAGAGCTTTAGTACAGGCTTAGGTGAAAGGATATTCTGAGAATTAATGTGTATTCCGAAACTGAGCCCCTTTGAGCCCTGGGGCAGAAATAATGGGTTTTCTATCCTAAAACTCTCCAGAACACAGACCTCACTGAGCAGATGAATGAAAGTGGATTCAGCACTTTACACAATATGTTGAACAGGATTTTTAAAATAGGAATCATAAGAACAGATACGTACTTGATGCTTTTTTCCCCTTTCTGTTTTTGTATATTTTCTGCTGCCCCCCCTATGTGGGTATCTCCCATATGTTTTTTCTTCAATCCTTCTTTGCAATTTCATCTTTTTTTTTGGTTATGATTTTTGAGGGGAGGATCTGCTTCCATCCTTTCCTCTGCCTTTTACTATTCTTAATAATAATATTAATACAGAGGGGTTTGGCAGGTATAAATTTGAACGAGCAGTGTACAAGGTACTAAACTCACACCTTGCTCTCTTTATTCCCTTAAGTAAGTAATATGTCTAGAGAGAATAAATACAATGGCAGATAATTGGGAGTTATTCTTAACAACTACTCACTCTTTTTCAATGTATGTCTTTAAAAATATTGGGTAGTAGAAACTGTGAGAGAATTTTTTGTTCTTCTCAATATTGAGAGACAATGACTAGGAGAGAATTAATTAAACCTGGCTAAGGCTACATAAATTATCATTGATTCTTCTAAAAAGAATAGCTAAAATCTTTGTGTTTACATTGCTAGGAATTGGACTCTATGATCAGTAGTGTTATCAATACTGATTATGATCTGTTGTTTTGCTGTGAGTGTTGTCTCAAACCTCCAAGCTGTGGTAAGTAAAGAAATAAACTAATTCAGGAACTGTGAATTTGGATGTTTCAGGAGAGTTTCCCATGCTCCATAAAGCTTAGGCAGTATATTTGTAATCTAGTGTATTTACACATAATTTTGGAATGAATAGGACCTGGCAGGTATTTTCCTGCTTTTGAGGAACATATTCAGATACCACAATGTTGATGTACATTAGTATATAAAGTAGAGAAAAATCTCCAAACTTTAGTTAAATTTTAAAATATGTTGTACTTTGAAAGACAACAAAGATCTGTTGCACTCATCCACTAGAAATCAATATCTTCATCACTGATACTGAAAAAATGAAATGTTTGTTGTTGCTGTTTCTTTTTCTCCTGGTAGCTTGCAGTGGGTCTGTTAAGGTGCTTCTCTCTCCAAAAAGAGTGATTAGGATTGTAAACTAACCTGTGAGGGAAACTAAAAACCATACTTTCTCCATGTTTTACATGTTGTGAATGTTTCTAGCCTCAGCTTTCATGGACACTTCTCATTTTACATCTGGACCTGCACAGCTGTATAAATTAGTCTAACTTGATTTAATTGAGGTATGTATGCTAACAGGGCTTTCCACCAGCATTATATGTACCACTGCACAGTGTATTATTGTCACAGGTGTGCAAAAAATGACAGGAACCTGATGAAGTCACATCAATCAAATCTGACATTAGTGTGCTCTATTTTTAGAAGTACATAATCATGTGATCTTGCCAGCTAGCATGTTCATTCCTGTGTTAAGACAACCAGTACTGCAGTAGGAATACTGTCATGATTTAATGCCAGTATATGTGACCGTGTGCTAAGCCAGAGGGACATACAACGCCCACTGGTGGTTGCTGTGCTCTGTAATTTAATTCTGTAATTCAGTAATGCTTAAAAAACAACTAAATAGTTACCACATGGTGGAAAATTTGCAATAGGGGACTCAAATTTTCTTGTGGTATTAAATCTGCACATGGAAAAAGTTAAATATCATCCTCAATGCTATCCATGTGTTTAGTCACATTGAATGAAATGCTTATAAAGCATGACATTATTTAATTTTTATAAGGTTTCCCACAACCAGTAAAATTTATTGCAGTTGCTTTGAAAAGCTTTGTGCAGGTGCCTTTTGAGCTGAGCTCACTCAAGTCAGAATATCACACACACTATGTGCAGTTAGTCACTGGATACATAGTATGGTATTTAAGTAATCCCATAGTAAATTGACTTTTAGTAATCCAATAGTTTGGTGGGATCATGTCTATGTAGCTCGCATACAGAAATACTGAAATATAATCTTCAGAAAAGTGTGACATGAGAATTTGCTATGATGAAGAGTCTTCTGACATTGTACAAGGGGGTCTGTGGTTCTCTGTAAGAGTGCTCCCATTTCCTTATTTCTTCTCTCATCTCATAGTCCAGGGAAATAACTTCCGGAATACCAACATCTGCACAGGAAAGGTACTAGACATTTGCTGACCTGGGTTTAGCCCTACACTGATAAGTGCTGGTACTGATACCTCAGGGATATTCATTTCAAGAGTCAAAAGGGAATCACTTTTTCTCTTTTGGTTTTGAATATATAGTTGAACTTTCCTTTCCTCTCAGTGAAAACTATTTGGTAAATTGAGGTAGCGTAGTAATTTGCTGAGTATCCAAATTTGGGATGGCATATTAATTGAATCTTGATATCTGTTTATCATTCCTTTTGTGATGTGCGTGATTTCCTTGCATTTGAATAGCAAGATTCCAGATTCTTTCTGTCACTGCTGTCATTCATCATCATAAAATACAGCTGTCTCTCATGTGGGTATTTTTGGTACATAGATGATATTTGGGAACTTCTTGATTTTTCAGGGATTTAGAGTGAGACAGTATGCCTATATATAGAGTGTAGTTATTTTGTTCACAAGTAAGTTGGGATTTGTTCCCAAAATCCCAAATTAAGCAAGAGGTGCCTCTAAGGCCTGAAACTCAGTTCCACTGTGATTCATATCTCTTCCTCCCTCTGAACAAAATTGATGATACCTGCTAAGGGAAATTCCGAGGCCATTTTTACCTTTCTGAATCTGTGGCAGAACACTATAGAAAACTGTCCATAAGGAGAAAAGTGAGGTTCTTCTCTAGCCTTTAGTTTATCAAACTTCTCTGCCTGCTGACTAGTGCATATTCAGTATTCCAGCTAGGCTTTCCTAGGAAAAGGGAAAAATGCACTTTGAGATATCAGTAGAAAGACAAGTGAGAATCAGAACTGACTATTTAGCACACACATGCACAGATGTGTCCCCTCTGTGGGTTAGAGGTGGCCCATCCACCCATCTTAGATGGTATTGATGTGAATGAGCTCCCATGGATGGGATAACTCCAGCCATGTTAACAGTATGTCCAGTAATTAAGCATCAATTCAGTTAAAGGGTTTAGAGTCAAATTGGGTAAGGAGGAGGCTGTGTCTGGTTATTGCCCATGTCAGGGTCTGCTATTGGCATATGGCTCCACCTGCTTGATTCCTTCTGGGCTGCAACCAGTGTGGAGCCTTATGGCAGCAGAACACAGCAGCCACCCAGGCTGGCCCCTGACTGGTGAGGTGGCGTAAGCCCAGCCCAGCCCTTGGGGATCCCATGGGTAGTGACAGCACTACCCCCCTCCCCATGCTGCTGCCAGGCTTTATCTGGTGTAACCACCTTGTGGGTCAAGGCTTATGCTACTCTCAGTTAATAGGTTTTCCCCTAGTACTCTGATGATGGTTACTGTGTGAATGGCTAACCTGGTTACCTCCTGAGTCCCATTGCAGCTATTGACTTTTTGTTAGAATTCTCACCTTTGCTTGTGATAGTGAGGACAAACAATATGATGGCAAGAGAGGGTGTGGCTATTTAAATAGGTGAATGTATGGTAGACTAGGTGTCAATTTGCAGCCTATCCTTTCTATCCAGGAAGTATCTGTATGCCTTCCTTAGACACCTAAGGCTAATGTAAGTACATTGCTTATTATTGGAGCAAGCACGGGCAATGTAATTTACATTTTTTATAGGGAGCAAATACTTTCCACTGGGGCGATTACCACAGAATAGCTGATTAGTTCCCAATCCGTGATTTAGCTGACATTTCAGTAATTTTTTTCTCCATCCATTCTCTGAAGGCTGATCTGTCTCCAGTCTCATCTTTGCCTGTGGAAATTAGAGCCTGATCAATCTTTCCATTGACATTAATGTGCTTTGGATCAAGATTTTACTCTTTTATCTGTGTTAATATGAGCCCTTGTTGCTCTGAAAATGAAGTCTGGTGATCACTTTCCATCAAGTCTTATTAGCTCTATATCTTTATAGATCTTCATCTGCTTGTGGTAATAGGTTTGATTTTTCTGATTTTTCTCTAGTATTTACTTGTAATAATAATTTTAATTGTAAAAATAATTCTCTTACTGCATACCCAAAACTTGGCCAAAGGAAGACATTAAAAAAAAAAAAATCTTACTTGGTTAAGAGTCATTAAAAACAATAAGGACAGATTCTTACATTGTCTGTGTATTGAGGAAGAAAATCTGAAGTCTCAGAGATACAGTTCAATGTACTGCAGAATGATCAATACCCCTTGCTACTCTTCCAGTGATAATATCTTCTTCCCAGAAACTGCTTTTGGCTGGGAGTGTTTAACCATTTATCACCTTCAGACAAGTGGCAGGTGATCAAAGCCTTGAAAAGCTGCTAAATGTAACTACCTAAGTGTCAGTGGTTTGGACATATTTTTTTCCCAGCCACAGCACTTTTTTTATTCTGAGTTTCTTTAATGTAAAAATAGAGCCAGAGCAGAATTTGTCAGAAAGCTGCACGGAGCAGCCACTGCACTTTTGAAGCTGTTTGTAAGATTTGAAAGTCAAACAACCAGAGATGTCTTCACAAGCTAGACTATGACAGTTGTTCTTCACAAATAGTGATTCTGTAGTGTACTGCCCTTTTCTATCATGTAGGCACACACCAATGAGGAGGTTATTTCCAGGGGAGTCTGAAAATATAAGTGAAGGTTTAGTAACAATATTTTTTAGACATTAGAGCACTCTATCAGTACTCCTTTTCTGCCTGTTGAGAAAAGCTTTCCAGCTTAGAATTTCCTATCTGAAAAAATACACAGATGAGACATAAAAACTGTATAGAAAAGAACACAATAGGATACGCAAACTGTCCAGCTCACCCACAACCCTTTACTGAAAATGACAGAAATCAC
>VWYO01021373.1:40564-94656 GCA_013400275.1 Rhadina sibilatrix | reverse complement strand
TTTTTTTTTTTTTAATCAAGAGATCCCTTATGGAAGAACAGGACATAGTGATCTTAGGAAGTAGATGTACATAATGCAGGTAGAGAAAGATAACATTTGTTAACTATAGTTAGTATTGTTGTTAATAAGTTTACTTGTGCTGAGCGTCCTCATTATGAAAGTAATCCAATTCAAAAAACTTTTCAAGTCCATCTCGAGGGCCAAAGCACTAAAGAAAATTAAAGACCTACAAGGTACACAGTGATTGTTTTACAATTACAAGAGAAACATTTTTTAAGGAGTAAGAAATTGCAAAAATTGAAGCATTTGAATTCCTCTAAAAATATTGTCCAGAAAATAGAGGCAGAGATAACCCAGTTTTCGGGTGAGCATTCTGTTGGACTGGTTACTGCCATACTCACATTATTCATCCTCACTGCTGAAGTTTGTATTTACACCCTGGAACATATGAGTTCTTTTAAAGAGACAGTCTTGTCATACTGGATTTTTTGACTGGAAAAAATCCTTTGAATGAAACAAGTGAAAATTAAAACATTTGTATGACAGACTGAAGTGGTTTGCCTATCCAGGATGTTGTGCTGGGAGGTTTCCTGGGAGAGCCCCAGGACTAGCATTGTTTTCAGTAGAACACTCATTTCACACTGGAGTACTGACTCAGAATAATTCTTCCATTTGAAACAAAATGTAGAAGAGGAAAGTCTGTGGTCTGCAGAGGGAGCATGGACTGCTGAGGAGGAGGCAGAGCAAGTCTGCTGATCTTTTCCACACGGCTGTGCTTATTAACATCTCTGAATTGCATACTCGGTGGAGGTTCACTGAGTATCTATTTCCTTTCTTCCTCTGCTCTCACACTCCCTTGGGTACTTGACTGAATAATGATTATGGTATTGATGCCTGAATTTGTCTGCAAATCTCCATGGAAGGCATTATGAATGAAGGTGAGTCAGGCTGGAGCTATATAAATGCCAGGTGAAACCTTTTGCTGAAATCAGTTGTTAAAATGATCATTTAGTGGGATTGGAATTTTAACTCGTTCATCTGGACTCTTTGGATTTATATTTTTAACCTTTTATATGTGGAAAAAAATAATTCTGTGAACTAGCAGACAGATCTTCCTTTGTGATTGAGCACACAAATAAAACATGACACTTGCACCCTTCACAACTGTTTTCACTTGAGGGGGAAAGAATACTGTGACTATTTCAAGTGTTTTGTGATTATAATGTCCTGTTTCTGTAAGCCATATCTGCTGGAGGGTTAGGTTTTGTAAGTGTGGCTCTCCACTGACATAAAACATACCCAGATAAAGACACAGGGAAAGAGTCTATACTGCCTAATTCAATTGTTTTAAATTGAAGTTGTCGTGCTGTTTTGATGGTTCATCTTCTCTCAGCACCTGAGTAGGAATATTTTGTAGTGAGACACTTGTTCTGTATAAAAGTAATGCAAAATTGATATTATTTCATTGCATTTGTGCCCACTGAAATCTCCATGGAGTTCCAGAGGGATTCCACTCCTTTAAACGGCTGCTAAGAGCTATAAAGCCACATGCCTTTAGTATTGCATGACTGGCTTCTTTGGAGGGAATCTGGTTCTATAAAAAATTTAAGTGATCATTTAGACAAGACATAATTAAGTGAACAGAACTAATGAAACACTGGAGGAGTATCATCAAATATGAAGTTCCAAATGCCGCCCAATGGGCACTTGCTTGATGAATGACTACCCAAAAGCACTGGCCCCATCTTTTGAGAACATGTATTCATTTATTTTATGCTTCTTTAAATAACAGGGCATCCATGATACCTTTACATATTTCATTAGCATACATTTCAAGCTCAGAGTTGCATGCTGAAAAATCCAAACTGGAGTCTCTCAATAGAGACGTGATTTCTTCAGTAACTGAAAATCTGCCCTACTATTACAGGCTTTTGTAAAAGCCTTATTTCTGAGTATGTAGGCAAGCTCCTTTTGTTCATGTCTTTCTACAGGACAAAACTTGTCATGCACTGTTAGTAGCTGACTAAGCCTCATCTTCTGGAAAAGGACCATTTGAAAGTACTCACCTCACCCATATTTGTTATGGAAATTAATGCTTATTGGTGGATTGTGGCTCTGCATCTGAGGGAAACCTGGGAACAAGTTTTTGTAAGCGACTTTTGCTCCACTTATATAAACCATACCATGTCACAGTCAGGGTCTGTTAAATTACAGTGGAATAACTCTGGCCCAGCATTGGAGTGAAGCTCAGGAATAAATTTTTCAGTATTGTTTCTGATGGCTGAATTTTCAAGGGAAATTGCTTAGAGTTTTTATTCCAATTTATGCACAAGACTAGAAAATACTGACCCTCAGAAAGAGAACAAAGGCAAACCTCAGGCAAGTTTCCACTCAGATGAGCTCCTTCATAGCAATAGAGTTTTTCCTCCTCATCTATTCATCTTTGGTAAAGCTGATGCCATTCTTATACTTGTTTCATTCTACCAGTATCACTTCTAACAGGCAAAGACTTGTTTTAAAAATAAATCCTAATAAACCCCCCAAAACTTTTGGGAGACATTTTTTTTTTCATGCTCTACCTGTCAATAGAAATAAAGAAAAACATGGCAAGGAGTAGGACAAGCCACATATGTGAAATGCACTTGGTGTTTTACCCATTAAGGCAAATGCAAGGGATTAAAATATGAAGATGCCCCAATTCATGTCACTCTCCCATATCTATGAATACAACTATTACAAGAGAGAACAATAGAGTACCTAATGGCTGAGATGTCGTTGGATCTTTTGTTTCCTGAGTGATAGATCACAAGAGAAGATAAAGGTCATAACAGAAGTAATTTGTCAAGTGTTCCTTTTATAAACCTGCAGTACATTTTAGAATATTCCTCTTAAAGACACCATATAGGGGGTATATGGGGAAGCAATGTTGAACAGGACAACAGGAGTTGCAGGAAATTTTCAGTATAGCAAAAAGTCACCCTCAGTGTTTTGTATAATACAAAAGTGGCATCAAAAGTGGGGAAATAAAGTATGTTTTAGTAGATGAAGAGCATTCGGTGGAGATGACTGTAAATTCAAGATACATTTCTTGAGTGCTTATTGATAGTTCTTTTCACGCTTTCTTGGTGCAGTTGGAACTACTCTGCTTTCCTTATTCAAGCAGAATAATGTTATTCTGATGTAGAATTCTTCTAACCAAAGGGCACAGAATTCAGAAACAGGAGTTTAAAAATCTTATCAGTAGAATTTAGCTGAAGAGTATCAAAAGTTGTGAGTATTTGTATTTAAAACTGCCTTTTTAAATAAGATCTCAGAGCAACATGTTTAGGAACATAAGTGATGAATTTGTGTTCTTAATTTTGTGTCAGTCACAAAACCACAGCTACCAACTAAGATTGTGACATCTTTTGCATATATGCAAACACACATACACATGAAGACTATATATAAGTATAAAGCTATTAGAAGTAGCTACTCATAGAGGTGTGCCAATGTCTGCTTGCTTATTTTTTTTTCTCAGAGTCTTGATTTTAAGGAGTTGTTAGGCAGTGTGTTTTCTCCAGGAGAAGCACAGCAGTTTATGGATGATACTTAGCACCAATTAAAAACATAATACAAGAACAGGAACCTCTCGTTTTAAGTTCTTCTGCAGCATCAGAGTTTACAAATCTTTCTAGATAGCAGGATTTTTTCTCCTAAATATTAAGGGATGCTCGAGTTTTAACTGTTTGTTCACCAGCTTATGTGAGGATTTAAGTGCAATCTGCAGTGTTTTAGTCTTCTGAAAGACTGAGGAGTTCTTTTCAACACCACTGTGATGTGAGTGAATTGTTAATGACACAGTTGACTCAAGGTTCTTATGTACTAGGACTTCAACTGCAGTGATCAATCTGCATGTTTGGACTCATCTCAAATGTCTCTTGTCAAATTCTCCCTCATATGCACATATAAGCATCATTGTATATGTCACTGATTCTCAAAATATTTCTTAGAGTACAGATATATATAAAACTGTGAAGAGCTGGTGAGTATTCCTAATGGCAACCTAGGAATCTTTAAAAAATTTTTGCATTTGATTCAAGCAGAGAATCTTGCTTTTCTTTTGTTGAGCTTAATCTTTCTGTTCATGTAACATCGTAAGTACACCTAAATTTGAGCAAGCTGTGAAAATTTTCTTTTTTAATGCTTTTAATTTTTTCAAGGAACAAAGGAAGAGCACAGGTGTGTCAAGGGATGTTAGATATTTTTTGCCTCCTTTCCTGCTGCTGTTTTAGGAATCATATCCATAGCTGAAAATGATGTATGAAATCAGTTTTGCAGATACCAATGGGATTTTGCATGTAATAAATGAAAAAAAAATATAAACAAAGTCTCGTCAGATTTTAAGGATGCTTGATGTTTCTCTCTGCCTGTATTTACATTGGAATTCTACACACATACACACATTTCAGTGGATTATCCTTTTACTGGATTTGTAGGCATAAAATGTGTATAACTGAAAATATCTCTGTCCCCTGCAAAGCAGGAAGCCAGTGTGCACTGTAGCAAACTCTATTAAGTGCATTTTTATGCACCATATTCAAGAAATATATAGTTTTATTCTCAATGAAAGGTAATGAAGAGCTAGATGGTGGCATTGTATATGAAGACTGGTATGATGTCTCTAATTTGGAGTTTCAAATGCTGGTTTCTGCTTGTGCTAAAGGAAAGTTGCTCTTTTCCTGCTTAACACGGATCTTCTGGTCCCCTCACAGAAATAAAAGTAATGTAGTGACATAGTTAATTGATTGCTCATTTTCTAGTTCATTATTACTGACATCTGTTGGCATTGAGAAATCCTTTAGGAAATTTGGAGAAAGATTTCTTTCTTCCAAAGAACCTAAGAAACAAAATTAGGTAGATGTGAAGTTGGCTTAGGTAACACTGATGGTTTTCAACTTATTTAAGTCTAGAGATGCCTGAATACATAAATCTAATGTGGATGATAAGAGAAAGATGAACCTCAAGATATGAACGAGTTGGGAGTATTGTGTCTCTTAACATCTATCCAGACATGACGGAAACTGAGGGTGTGTAAGAGTAAAACCAACCATTTTAGCACTCATTTAGCTGAGGAGGAAAGACATTTTTCTTACCATGTTTTCCCCTGAGTGGCAGCAGGAAGCACTTGGTGTTCTTTTGGGAAAAGGCAGATGGATTTTACAAGAGATTAATCTAGAGCAGTGCATGCCAAAAATGTCACTTAAAGTACCAGATGGGATCAGCAACAGGGAATTTGACACCAGCAAGAGAGCAGACATTTCTGTCTTAGGATGTTGGGGTGTTGCAGAACGTCCTGTGCGATATCAAACTGGTAATCTGAATGACCGAAGTCAACAATTCAATTAAAATGTGAGTAGTTAGATTGGATCCTTCTCCATTTTTGCTGTTGGTTCTGAATATTTTCCTAGATTATGTGTGCTGTGTCCCCTGGTTCAGGGGGACACATTTAGGATATGTGCTTGCATTTTCAAGAGACTCAAATTATCCACTTATGAGGTAGCAATAGCAGAAAGCTTTATTCTATTTTCTGTCCTTTAGAATCTCATGTATGCAAAGCTATACCAGGTGAATGTCTTCCAGTATGGTGAGTTGGGAAATTTCTCTGCTGAAAACAGTCTTCGACAACAAAAAAAATTAACTTTTCTGTTCCACAAATGCAAAATATACTGTCAAAAATGTGTGTTTGTCTTGTGTGTTTAGACTTGTTTGTCAGCCAGGAGCTACTAGACTTAGAGATTTCTTCATGTCAAATCAGGAAACTAGAATGTGGACAGTGTGAAATTCCAGAGAAAGCTCTAGGAGTTACTGTGCATGAACAGAATAGTTGGTCTTGCTAGTGGAGCCATAAAGAAACTTTGCAGAAAGAATCAGATGGTTAGAGGGACCATTTGATTACAGAAATACAATATTCCTGAGAAGACAGTCCTTGGAAGGAATGATGACTGATTATTTCAAAACAGTAGGAAATCAGTAACATTTGAGCCAAGGACAGTTCTTTAGGTCATCAGAAAAGAGCACAGTAAGGCATATTTTGTAAGCAGAGAAAAAAGTTCCACTGACATTGAGCTTACTTGGAAAAAGCAGCAGTGGAAAGTGAAGAGGTGTGAGGTGTTAAGAGAGATTTGTTAATGCCAAAGTATGGAAAATTCTCTTTTTTGTTCCCTCTAAAAGCTGCATTGAAGAAAGAGAAGTGTGAAAAGAAAGGCAGTACAGGAGAGGGGCCTAGGAATGTCAGCAGATTAGGGGAGGTGGTAATGTCTTCAGTGTGTTTTCCCATCTTAAGAATGAGGTGTCTACAAGTGTCAAGTTTAACCTTTTGTACAAAACAACTGTTACTTATAAAAATGGTAAAGAATGTGGGCTATGATGATGATTCTACAATGGTTTGAAATATTAACAAAGTGCTTTGGAAATGAATAATAATAGATATTGGCTTTAATAGATATAATAGATACCCAGCTTTACTCACTTTAAATCTTCTGCATAAGGCAAAGACAAACACTCATCTCTTTTTCTTTCTAGGAGATGTGGCCAATAGTGCAATGATTGCAAGTGAAAAGCTCACCAACAATGTCATTGCTACCAAAGTGGGGAAAATTCTTTTTTTGTCAAGTTTTGTCATGTTATACTTTTAATTTTGGCCTGCACGTGAGGTCTCAAGAGAATAAATTTCACAGCTTATAGTTGAATAATTGGAAGGTTCTGACACAAAAGGGTACTTTAAACTTTAAACATATCTGTACAATGATTTGCTTCTGTTGCATTTGTGATTTCAGTTGTAAATATTGCCATTAAAGTAATGCTTAGTTACCAGAAATGACAGAGGCACCAGCAGAGGAGGTGCAATAAAATGAAAGCAACTATTTGTCCTCAAGATTTAGGATCAACTAAAGAATTTAGATTTTGAACACTGTCTTGTCAAGTCTACTAATAAATGCATTTAAAGCTAGATCAGGTATCTGTACATATCACTGTGTAGACATGGCCCTAGAAGCAGGGAAGTCTTAAAATTTAAAGCTTAGAGCTTTTGACATGTTTATGTCTGTGTCAGCAAGGAGTTATGGGCTATTGTCAGAATATGTCTGTCTGCTTCTGAAAACAATTCTTCTTCTTCATTAAATGTTCTAGTATCAGTCATTTAGTGAACCACTAATGTCAATAACCTTTAGATTAATGGATTTGAATTCTGCATCACAGTAACAGGAAAGCCACATATGCCACTACTATTGCAATGTTGAAAACATGACAGCCTGTCATGATTTTTTTAATATGATGCTCCTCAAAATAATAACAATTTTTCATGTGGTTTTGAACTGGTACATAGCATTTTTAAAAATTCTCTCTTCCTGTGTTGCTTGCTTAAAAAGTCCCCTAAACTTTTCTTTGCATGTCAGAGATTTTCCTGCTTGGGAAGTTTTCCCTTGTGTTCACTTAGTTTGTTTTATGAAGTGGGATTCCTTCTACTCCTCTCTCAGTGCCAAATTTCCTGATTAGTGTAGCTCCAAGTGCCAGAAGGAAAATCTTGCTGGGCCTCCTGTGCTTGGGCAGGATCTCAATGGGTGTGTATTGATATGGCTCTACAGTGGCCCTTTGGATTGAGGAGAGATGAGGATGTTACGGCGAGGCACTGCCTGAGCATGTTGGCCAATACAGAGCCCCCCATTCTGGCAGTTGTCCTGCACCCCCATGAATTGCAGTTACAGTTTGAGGATTTGTCTCAATGGGAATTCTGTTCTCAGGAAATATTTGCCTTCCCATCCATGTGCCAAGCCTTATGTTCGATGGGAAGAAAAGGATTTTCCTGTCAGTGTCCTACTTAGACTTGTAGAGTAAACAAAATGCTGTCTCAAAAGAAGGTTCAGCAAAGCCTGAATTTTGATACTGAAGAAATACTTCATGGCTGCTGCATAATTTCTTAGCCAATTCCCCCTGACCTTTCCTCTTCATTTTGGAAAAGAATTCTAAGAAAAATACAAAGCTCTGAAAACATATTTTGTAATATTTATATGAATGTCATTACCTTGAGGCAAATCTAATGACTGTGCAAACACGTGGTGACAGGGATTAAAAGTAAATGACATTTGGTTTCATATTTAGTATGAACTTTGCTTTGTTTCTTTTTAAACCGAGATTGTATGAAATAATATCAGTGATAAATTGCAGAGTATTTGTTAGAAAGGAAGTGCTCAGGATCTCATAATCTTAATTATAAAGTCTTTCAGCACATGAGGTCTAGCACTATTCAACCATCAAAGTATCTTATTCTTCATAATTTTCTGTGTACATGCTCACATTCCAATTTAATAAAATTGCAACAACATCAAGTAATGTGGTGATTATGATATGGTGTTGCAGTACTCAGTGCCAAAGATGTTAGCATCCTGATCTCTGCATGCTTCAGTTGTAGAATATAGTGTGTCTGCCTCAGCATGTATATTCTCAACTAGAATAAATTGCAGACAAACCCGAAATCACTTTCAGTCTGAGTGTCTGCTGTACTAATCACTAGAAAGAAAATAACCATGAACAACAAATGAACTTCAAAGACACGCCAGCTGTGGGATCTGGTGAAATTAGGAAATTGGGACAGCTAGATAGAAGCAAAAGAGATGGAAGTTGGTTCGATACATTTCAGGTCAACTGTTGGAAAACTTTGGAAAGAAATCAAACTCTCCATTCTAGCTTAATCAAATCAAACAAGGTCCTGTTTGTATCTGCTTGTCTGGCACGTTTTAAAAACTGAATTAAAACAGCAAAAGAGAATTGCAGGAATTATAAGATACGTATAAATACATGCACGTGGTAGTATCTGTGATGGGTGATAAGTTTTTCTCCCTCAGTAGTCACATGCTAGCTACCAAACATAATAAGGCACTATTATTTTTTCATTTCAACTAATTCAGCCTTTTCTGCTGATTTTCTTCCTCAGTCCTCCTTATTTGATGTACCAAAGTGACGAAAAAGCTTCAGGAACAAATAAATAATAAAAAGTATCTGTTTTGAGTTGCCTGACTGCCTGGCATTATTTGGACAAGCTGTATTTGATGGAAATACAATTATATTTTAATCCATTTAAGTCAGTCAGAGGGCCATAGGGCTTGGCTCAATATGAAACCAAAGCATGTATTTAATTTTAAGCATGTGATTAAACCTGGTTATATGCTTAAAATTAAATGTTTTGCAGGTTAGTGCTAAAGTAACCAGGTTGAATAGACAGAAATACTGAAAAACACAAAGAAATTAAGGTACTTCTTTGGTTTTATTCAAATACCTTTTCTTTCTCTGAATCTCTGCTTTCTATGACCTCTTAACCCTTTCCTCCAAACTGTGTCAGAAAAAATCCATTTCCCATAAGAATGTGCCATAATCAAAAAGCCAAAGTCATGTGTAATGCAGGTCAAATCCTTGTCTCACTTGTGGCTTTACTACTTATGAGCAAACACAACTATTCAGGGTTTATGTTAAGAGTGCAGTTATATATTTTTTAATGATTATTAGAAGAGCATCTGTTCTTTCTTGGTTGCGATATTATGTAGATATTAGAAAACAAAATGATAATATGTGATATCTTACATAGGTACTTCATACCTTATACTTACAAAATTCAAGGAGTCAAGGCTATTTAATACTGGCCAAATCCTCCCCTTAGATTACTGATTTCAGAAGCAGTGTACTCAGACTCTACATGTTGAGATTAATCAAGATAACAAGGACAAATTTCTCTAAAACACAGAGAACAGCAGTCGAAAGGATGATGACTGAAGGGCAGTGAGGAACAAGGAAAGGGAAAATGGTGGAAGACAAACTTAGGTAAAGTAAGGTGGAATAAAAGTAAATCTTAGAAGAAACTAAAACTGTGAGCCCAAAATATTGGCAAAAAATCAGAATAAATGTGGGGTGAATTAAGGAAAGACTAACAGAAAAGATGAGACCTGTTGTTGTTTAAAGTATAGAACTTGGTGCCAGATTACTGTAATAATGTGAATTAGAGTATTAGATCTCGTGGCTGGATTTTAATCATGGTCATCTTGAGACATTGACAAGTCTCACAAAATTTTACACCATGCCTTATACACAAAATAGAAGCAAACTATGCACAAGATTTAGTTGGCTGTAACATTTTTATATGGCTGATGTTGGGATTCTAAGACCAAATTCTGAAATGCCATAGAAAAGTAAAAGTTTTAATGGTTTTCCAAGGAAACTAATAAGAATAATCATAGCACTTAAAATACCATAAATAATAAAATATTTTTATTTTATGAAATTGGGTGACTTAATGGTTCAGAAATAAGTTCAAATTCAATAGTAGTTTTCTATCTCCAGCAACATACTGGATGAGAGAATAAACAATACTTTAAGAAAGTAATACTTAAAGAAGTATTCTTTAAGAATACTTTAAGAAGTATTGTTTATTAAAGTATTATTTATTAAACTATTATTAAGTAACACTTTAATAAACAATACTTTAAGAAAGCCACATTTGGAAACTTATGATTGTTAATTAGATCTTAAAGAAATAGAGGGACTTAGGCAGTGGAAATAATACTATATGGAAGTTTTTGTTTGTAAAAGGAAATTATACAACATGGCTAAACTTAATATGAATTTTTAACTTTGTAAGGGGTGAAAAATCATACATTTACTAAATGCTTGATTCCAGCTTTCTGTCCTGTACAAACATTCTTTAATTATGGAACAGCTGTTTGATATGAATACTACCTTGTTTCTGCTGTTCTGAAAAATCTTAAGAGCTTGTTTCTCTCTGAATTTCTCAATTACTGCAACAGTGATAGCCTCATATAGTGTATTTTTTATGAAGCCACCAAAAGTTTTTTTGATTTTCATACACCCATGGATTCACTCTCTTTTATCATCCTAAATCAAACAGCTGCTTTTTAGGCAAAATTCACAGATTAAACAAAATATTTCAGTATGGCTCTAAGGACCTACTGCATTGAAGAGTGTGCTTGTTAAGCATAACAAACCCAAAATTATTGCAGCCTGAAGAGGGCAGTAAAGATAAAGCTTTATTTTCCTTGGCTTTTCATTGTTTTCAGTGTATGGTGTATTCTGAAAGTGCATTACTAAACAGTGCAAATTTACAGGTGATACATATTTCTGGAGCTTTGCTTCATTTGTTTAGTCTGGAGAAGAGGAAGCTTAGGAGAGACCTTTTCCCTCTACAGCTTCCTGCAAGGAGGTTGTAGACAGGTGGGTGTTGTCCTCTTCTCACAGGTAACAAGTGACAGGACAAGAGTAAATGGTTTCAAGCTGCACCAGGGGAGGTTCATTTTGGATATCAGGAAGAATTTCTTCACTGAAAGTGTGGTTAAGCATTGGGATGGGCTGACCAGGGACATAGTGAGGTCACCATCCCTAGAAATGTTCAAGAAGTGACTGGACATGGCACTCAGTGCTAGCGTTTAGTTGGAATGATGGTGTTCCATCAAAGGTTGGACTCAGTGATCTTGATGCTCTCTCCAGCCTGAATGATTCTATGATAAAATATACCCTCAGGTGACTGAAATCCTTTGTTGGGATTTATCTGAGGGTCTAACTCCTTCATGTGACAATGCAGAACTGGACGGTGTCCATTACTTATGAAAGTAGACTGCAGGTAATGAATTCTGTGAGCCACCCTTGCTTCAACTGGGACATCCCCATAGAATGGAACAACATTGAATTCTGGGTTGGGTTAGAAAAGTGATTTTGCAGATTGCCAAAAAAAAAAAAAAAGAGATGCTGTTTTCATGTTTTGTCTTAACCATTTCAAGCTCCCTTCAGAAATGGAACAGTGGGATTTTATAAGAGGAAGAAGGTTTTATACTTTTTCCAGTCATCTGTCTTAAGAGCTTCCTGACAGCCAGGTTTGTATTGAAACTTAGGTAATTTTCCTTGTGTTAAGGGGCAGTGAATTTTATATGGTAAGAAAATATGTGTGTGTTGGGAGGAAACTGTAATTGCAGAACAGCAGATATCTGAATTGTTCTGAATATTCAGTATGTTCCTTTCTGACTAGGCATTGTTATTCCTCAGGAGCCTGCTATTTGCTTTAAGCTCAGGAAATAACATACCTTTTTAAAGCTGACAGAAATATGTGTTTGTGTACTTTATTTGTATGAATACACACATGGCTAGTATTATGAAACTTTTAATAGTACTTTGTACATACAGATGCAGTGGACTTGAGTGTGTGTATTTATACATTGCCATATGGCTAGAGTATATTATCCATACCCATTAGGAAACATCTCTGGAGAAATTTGGGCAAAAAATAGGAAAAGAACTTGATTTTTCTCTTTGAAGAAGATAACTGATAGAAGATACTGATTTAGTCAATAACTCTTAATCAAATAAGTGGTGCTGAAATGAGTGATCCCTTAGTAAAGCAATGTCCAGCCAATATTGGGGTTGACAACGTAGGATTCTCAACACTTACAGACATTCTCTCAAACAAGTCTTGCAACTCTTCAAAGCAGAAACAGCTCAGATTGTATTCAGATTCCTTCTCTAGACAGCAATGCAAAGACTGCCAGGTACCCTCCCCATTACTGAGTAGAACTGTGTCAGGGGCGCACAGGTTCTTTAGAGTCATGGTAAAGAAATAAGGTAGGAAGAAAATACATTGTGAGGGGACAGTACTGAGAGCTAAGAAAGGAACACTTTTCCATTAAAGAATTCAGAAAAAGCAGCTTAAAATGTAACATGGAATTCCTTCAATTTATGAGAAATAAAATATTTCCTGTTCATGACAATCTCTTGAAACTTGTAAATAAATTAAATATTCTAAGTTGAAAAATTCAAATATTTTCTGAAATTACGAAAATGAAAAGCTTTTTGGGGAGAGACAGCATTTTCACTAGGATACTCTTTTGACCAAGAATCCCTATCCTGTAGGGCATTTCCCTATAAAATGTAGTTCAGTCATGTTCAAAGACTTAACAGTTTTTTTCCCCCCTAGTTTTTGAAAGTAGAAAGTCTTCCAGTTAGATTTTGAAACAGGTAGTGAGCTGATACAAACTGGACTGGCTCCATTGAAATACAAGAATCAGCTGGCTGAGGAAAGAGACCAGTACAGTTAAGCACATTTAATTGTTTGGAATGGCTTCATTTTGCTTGAGATTTAGCATTGGAAAAAATCATAAGCAGAAGCTGAAAATAGTCCTTTCTCAGACACAGTTCAGTGAAATATTTAAACACATGCTTCAGTTCATCCTTGTTTAATAATGTATTTAAATAATGTAGTTAACTTTAGTCACATGCTGAAGTCCATTTCTTTCCAGGGCTTTTAAACAGAGCTTTCACTTTTATTCATATTAAAATGACAGAGTTGTCCACTTGCCAATACATAGCTAAATTATATTTCTTTTTTTAAAATGAGGTACAAAGACATATGAACCTCACACTTTCTTCTGCGGAAGTATAAAATAACACTGGAGTAATTTCTTCATATCCCAGAGTTTCCACTGACTGTATTTATTTGCTGTATGTTTCAGGTGCCAATAAACAGAAACAAGTGCAGATTTGCTTGTATTTATAAAATCCACGTGCACCCTAGTAACCATCACATCATCTTGTTCCATCCCCTCACTGCCATGTACAGGGACACCTTCCACTAGAGCAGTTTGCTCAGAGCTCCATCCAGCCTGGCTTTGAATGCTTCCAGGAATGGGGCGTCCACACCTTCTCTGGGCAGCTTGTTCCAATGTCTCACCATCCTCACAGGAAAGAATTTCTTCTTAATTTCTAATCTAAATTTACCAAAAATATCTCTTCTCATGGTAAGAGTGTTAAGGTGTGTTTTGGCCAAAAGTCAGAAAAGATAGTACATGTTAACCCTCTAGAAATAGGTCAATACCTGCAAATAAGTTGACAAGCATATCTTTTCTGAGTAGTTTTACCTGTATGCTGCAAGTGGCCTTCTTGGTGACCTTTCCTCTTTTCTGAAATCAGAGATAGCACTTTGCAGTGAAGAGGTGCCCAGTGATGATGGCAGTGCAAGTTGTATGTAATGGAGTGTCCTAACCTTTGGCCCATTGCCAAATGAACTTAAGATCCAATTAATCAAGATAACAGCTTTTTGTGTTGCATGATATGAGCCTGTTGACAATTTCTGTCTTTCAGTTATACCGTGCATAGCCTGTATCTTTCTGGATGGCATCTGCTATAACCTGGATTTTTGCCAGACTGAAAGAAAAGTGGTTGCTTTTCTTTTTAGCTAAAGTAATCTGCTGTTGATTAGACTTGGCCCTGTTAAACTTCCCTCGTAGCACTCTTACACTGACTATATGTCTGGTCACAAAACACATCCCAGTTCTGTTATTTAGATAAGAAATGCAGACATTTGAAGCAAAGAAAAAAGTATAAAGTTGGTGATGTACTAGATACACTTCAGCTTTGCTCTGAAGCCATGCTTCTTATCATTTTGATTTGAAGTAATCTTTATTCACATTTTTACAGGAAATTATTTCTATTGTTTTAAAGTAAATATTGTTTGTTTTATTATAAAAATTCTACTTTTAGACACATTTTGTTGGAGCAAGTATCTGTTTTTATACTACCTTTCAAGAGAATAATAAAGGATTTTTTTTCTTTCTTAGAAGTACAATTTATACTGCTATAAACCAAACTGTTCTGTGATGCAGTTTTCTGTCTCTTGTTGCATTGCTTCCTGTGAGACTTGACTTAGACAGGGCTCAGCTGCTGAGTGTATACTATGTTAAAAAGTGTGGACTGTAGCAGCCCAGTAAAATATTTTAAAATAGGACAGTAGGCATTCCTGCAATATAGCAAAACCCTACCAGACCTCAGAAAAGCTTTTTTTAAGATTAAAAAATTAGGGATTTTTTTAAGCTCTCCTATTAGGAGTGTGATATGTATTTATAGCACCCTCAGGTTCTGCACAATAAAAATGGTTAAACCTTTAGTCCTTTTAGTAGCTCACAGTTTTATTACTGAAGTTATTTTGTAGATTTTATGCTTGGAGCAAGGTCAGTGTATTGCACTGTATAAATTATTCTAAGTAATTGCTCAGTTATTTTATAGCTTAGTCACAGGATATTTTTATTATTGAACATAGTCTTTTCTTTAAGGCTGGGAAGAGAAGGTCACTATAAATCACATGGCAGCTTGCCATTTGGGGTTTCAGCTTTACCTGTGATAAGGATTTAATAACAATCTGGCCCAGACACCAGTTCCCTCTCAATTACCTTTCCACATGGGCATTAGTTCACACTGTTTATTAAAAACTCCCCTTGTAGTTGTTTTAATGGAGTGTTTCAGATTAATGACCCCTCTGGAGTTTAACTTCATTGCACTTCATTAAAGCTAGATTGTACAAAAGGTTACTTCAATTAAATCCAGAACTCGACCTTAAATTTGTATGGATTTTTTAGAAAATGTGGTAAAATTTCTATGCCAATCCTTTGAGATTAACAAGGCAAAATCCTTCTTAGTCACTGAAGTTCAAAATATATTTATCTGTTCCAAATTCACTTTCAGATTAATATTCAGATTTCAGGAGATTAGATGATGAAAGAACTGAACAGTGTATGATCTGTAAATGAATTGGCTAAGCAGTTTTGTTAGAAATTGGACAGACTAAGGAAACTTGAGCACTTTTTCTTACCTGTCAAAACATTTGCTGGATGTTTCACAAAACTTCTGTGAGAAAATAACCATTTATCCACAGTGCAGGTGAAAGTGCTTGTATAAACAAAACTCTCATATTTTCTCTGCAAACCCCACATATGACTGCTGAATACCTTGCCTCTTTTGCATGGGTAAACCTTCCAGTGCAAAAATCTTCTCAATTGCCCATTTCCTTTCCAAATGGCTTTGCAATAGCAGGTATTGGGAGAGGTATACCATAGTAAGGTGGAATAAAAGGTTGATGCAGAACTTTGCCAGCAGTGAGGTCAGTTGGTTTAGCAGGGAGAAAAGGAACAGTGGAGTGATGATAAAGTTTTCCTAAAGAAAGAGATTAGCTCGCTGGTGTTTTGAAAAAGACAATGGTTTTGATTGCCCTAGAAAACAGGGCTGAGATAGTGAATTTGGTGGGGTGGAGAAATATAGCAATCTAGGGTAGGACATTTCAAGAAATATTATTATAGCAAGTTTTTTTTTTTTTTTTTTTCCTTTTACATCAATTCTAGGTAATATTTTAAAATAGGGTGTATATGCAGCAGAGAATAAAATTATATGTGTTCATATATCTTTTCAATTTTAGCATTATAATATTGTTACTATGGTGGACTCCTGAAACTTCCATATAGATCTTATTCCTGCTTTGCTAAGGATTCTTCAAACTGTGAAATGATGTGAGTTTCCACAGTAGTTGAATACAGTGTGCAACATGTGTAAGTGGCAGAGAAGTTGTGTATACAGTATTTCTAAATTGTACTATTTGGAAGAAATGGCCTGGCTCTTGTAAAAAATTGGTTATGTTGGGCAATGGATATGGCCTCCTGGTAAAATGGGGTAGACTTGAGCCCAGGATCTACTGGGAGGTAAATTAATTTATAAATTTTGAGACAATCTCTTGCAAAAATGTGCTTGTTAGACATTTCTTTTCTGAATGGTGACTTAGCTTAACTAGCTAGCTAGTGTATATTAAAGAAGAAATTCTGTCCTCTAATGATATAAATCTGGAAGTCCAGTCTGTCATATTCCTGGGTATAAAATAAGAATTATTTTATATAATCTAAGGCATCTATGATTAGTCTAGGTCTTCTTGAGTATCAGAGTATTCAGTGTTGCTTTTAATAACAGTTTTCCTTCTGAAATTCTTGTCACTAAGTTCCCTCAGTTCTTCTCAATAGGTATAGTAATCTCTAGCTTAGCAGAATACATGATTTTTGTACTAAGAAAGTTTGTAGCAATCTCCTGTTAACAGAATTAACAAATCAGAAGGGAAAAAGCAATAGTTCATACTGTATCATTATCTAAATGAAAAATTTAGAGTCTTGATATTTTTTCACATGTATATACAGAAACAAAGAGCAAAGGCTTATAGCATTTCACAGATTCACACATACAATCCTGTAATTATTGAGATTAGACAAAGATCTAAATATTTAGCATTTTGAAGTTATTTTTAGATGACTCAGCAGTTAGTAAATGTTACACTTAAATTTTTTTTGAGAAAAGTTTATACAGATTTACATAAAGCAGCATCTGACATTATCTTGGCAGCTAGAATCACATATTTTTTGCTAAGGGGAAGTGTATTTCAGATACAAATTATTATTAAATGTGGATGTTATATGTATCACAATTTCAAGACAGAATATTGTGCAGCCTGCCTCTGGAGCGGGCACAAGAGATTAAAACACATATTTTAGGCTTTCTATTTCAAGATCATTAGTATTTAAGATGTTCTTTCCAAGTTGTCACATCAAACATGTTTTCTCCTAACACATTTGGGTAAATTTGTGCAACTAAATAGAACAGACTTTTGTCATTACATCTTTCTAAAGTACTGGGAGATCTCTTGCTCATGACCCACAATCCAGGGTCAGACCATCCTGATTAGTGTTGTGAATTTTCCCCTGTGATTTTAAAAGAAAGAAATCTGAAAAATGAACCAACTGATTTCTACTCTCCTGCCCCACAAAGTCTCCTTTAGCCATTAAATACTGTCCATCCTTAAAATAGCTTGTTAAATAAGCACTTGCTATTTTTAATCAGATAATACAAAGAGCTATTTGGAAAACTCCAAGTGTTTACCTGTATTCTGAAGCACATGCCTTTTAAACGACTGGACTAAGGGTGAGTTGGTAGTACAATATGTTAATACAAAATCATAAATGAGGTAGATACAGAAAGTCAGTAAAGGGAAAAAAAAAACCCCACATTTCCCTCAATATAGGAAGTAGAGGACAGTCTGTTGACAATATCAAAGGACAGACTTGGTACATATGAAGATGCTTTTTCATGGGATCTATGGTTAGGTTTTGCAATACACTGAGATAGGACTTCATGAAGAATAAATGCATTTAAATGGAGATTATGCAAGTTCATGGAAGAAAATGTGAAGCAATGTTTTGATGAAACTTTCAACTATTAAAATCTAAAATGTGATTGCTGGAACATGGAATGGCAAAATGAAGCAAGTTTCTTCTGTACTTTCTCTTTTTATGCTCTTTCCTGTAGCTTTTGCTACTGACCTCTATGCAAGACAAGCTGCTGCAGTAGTTACACTTGTGGCTCTCAAACTCACTTTGAATTCAGGCCTTGGCTGTGGTTTTGCAGTGGCACTAAGTAACAGCACTGCTAGTATGGAATTCACAGGAGAGGGAGCCATGTGTTTGGAGATTTTTAGTTGTTTTGTTGTTTTTTGTTTTTAATTCTTGAGCTTTCTCTGTGCTTATTACCTTTACTGTGGTATTGCTTCTTTCCTTATACTTTGTTGTGATTACACAAAATGCTGAGGCTGGAGCTGTCATCACATGTAGGTGGTGAAATGACTGGTATAGCAGCTGTCTTTTCAGCAGGACTACAGTTTTATGTGTGGCTTGCTTCTGCCAACTCTCTGGCTTCCTGCTGATTTCTATCTCTGCATGGAAGTCATCTGCCTGGAGCGCAACACAAGCATGTCAAAGAGAGTGCTGGTAAAACAAGGTCCAGTATGTCCTCTGAAAAATGAACCTATTATTGTTTGTCAAACTGCTCTGCAAACTGGGAAATTAATCTTTTAGTTTCAAACCACTACACACAGAGCTCATGACAGAATGAGAAATACATTTGTTAGAAATTGTTTATCAAATAGGAAATCTCTCCTCACTCCCACTGCCTCTTTGAATGTGCAAAAATTTGGAGAAGAATGCTCTACCAATCCAGCAATGCCTTTAAGTGCATGCTTTCCGTCAAACACAACTTAGGCCTTTGGTGGTGATATTGCTGTTCATATAGTTACATTAGAGAGTGAGTAAATTCTTTGTGATTCTCTAACCTGGAGAACATTGGCATTATGCAAGCTTTTGTCTGTGAGTGTGTATCTCTGACAACGACTGAAACAGTTTTCAAGTTTTTCAGAGTGCAACATCCTTCTTCTTTCAAGGTGCCAGCCTATTACAGCACATCATATTGATACTTGTCTCACGATTCTGACTCCTCACAGGATGCTATGTTAAATTCAAGGTCATGGGGTTAATCTTCAAAGTCCTTAACAGAATTGGTACATGTTACCTCAGAGAAACTCTCTTTGTGAATACAACCTCTCCTGACAGCTGTGTTCCTCAGGAATTATGAAGCTGTCAACTTCAAGGGTGAAGCCTGAGAGGGCAGAAGACAAGACCTCCTCAGCAACACAGCCAAAGCTTTGGAAATTATTATCTGGGTAGATAAGAATGACCACAAATCTCTCTGTCTCCTAGGCAAAGTATAAAACTCACTACAACTTAGCCCCCATGGGCACAACTAAAGACAATAAAGATAGAGGATAAAAAGGTTAGCACTAAGAAAAGGAAGAGCAAGAGATGAGGAAAAAGGAGTGAGGAGAAAAATTGCTCTCTTGTTTGCTTCCTCAAAATAAAAGCCCTGCTTCTGATTTGAGACAAATAGTGGGAATTACTTCAGATTACAGAGATGGCATTCAGATTTGTTCATTAGACTTTAGTATTTAGGCACCTATTTTTGTGTTTCTAAGCTGATCACAGTTTCTTTTTAATGTAATAATAATACTATATTATTACTAATGGAGTACACGGCTGAACAGCTATGTAAGGCCAATAAAATTACAGGTAGTTCCTTTTAATTATTAAACAAATATTTTGTGGCTAATCATATAAGAATATGTCAGGTTCCACTACCTGTTTTACAATGCAGGAAGATCATGAACTGATCCATCATGATGAGAATGCTTTATGTACTTATAGGTAAGAAAAATATCAAAGCCACTAACATGTTGAGATCTGAGGCCCTTTATCTTTCTTTATGTTTTTTTGGGATAGTCTGCCTTTGAAGTCAATCAATATGCATAGCTCTTGCAAATATTAAATTCTCATAAATCTGTAGTGCAACTGTATGTCACATAAAGAGAAAAGAAAAGGAAGCTTTGGATGTTAATGCTATGAAAATGAGACCTATAGGAAAAAAGACCTATAGGAAAAAATAAGTAAGTGTTGCTTTTATGCAAGGGGGATCAAGTGGCACTTACCTGTTCTGAATGGCAAAGTTTTAACATTTTAAATGCTATTTTCTTTGCAATCAGACACCTATTGATTAAAATCCACAATCTCTGTCCTCCCTGTTGGAAAACTGGTACTTGAAACCAGATACTTGGCCATAAAAATATAAGTACTTCTAAGATATATTGTTGCTAGGCTGTAGCTTATATCAAACCTATGTTTCTGTTGACTATGCCCTGTACTTAAGGAATGCTTTACTAAAATAAAGATGTATAGAATGTCTCCTGATGCTTTACTTCAGCTTTTTCCAGACATCATTGCTACTTTACACCAGCAGGTCATACTTCTGGTTGGTAGCAGCGACAGTCCTATCTCTCGAGTTTCAAGGACATCTGTGCCCATTTAGCATCCCCTCAAAGGCCTGTGTATGTAACCTACTGAGTAGAGTAAGAATTCTGCTGCTGACAGTACTTAGCTTTTAGTTAATGCTGAATTTGATCCATTGCTAAGGAATAACTGGGATGCATATAAATTTAAAAGCCTCTTTATGAGCACAGAGTAATGCAAGTTCCTTTTCTCTTATGATAAAACATAACAGATTCTATAAAATTAATATATCTTTTTCCTAAAATACAGCTTTACTGTTGACATTGTAGCTTCTTGAGAAATTAGCTGCTATCTTCTTTCATCTGCAGGCAAAACACCTGCTACTTGTAAGTGATTGTTAGTTAAATCACTTAAAAGGTTGGCACTGGTTTTAAATGGCAATTAAACTACTGCATTAAGTCACATTTGTTTCTACTGTACTAAAAGTTCAATAACCCAGTGTACCTTGATGTGTACCACATTTCATAGTTGCAAGCTACAGGTCAAATGTAAAGACACTGTAATAACAGGTAATAAAATATAGAAATTGCCTGGCCTGTCAAGGCCTAGACATGCAAAGCAGTGCAAGACTGCTGGGCTTGTGGCTCTTGCACTTCTGACAGCACATTTCTGCTGTTAGCTGTAGGTATTAGAGTCAGAGATAGCTGAATAGAAAAACGTGTTTGTCACCTGTTCTCCATTTGGCAGAAAGTAAAAACATTTCTGAGTAGTTAGTATAATGACTATTTTTGACTGCTTTCAAAGTTGATTAACAGAAGAAAACATACTCATAAATATACAGCTTAGCAAGACCTAGGGAAAATTATTAATCTATTCACAAATAGCCTTCAACCATTGAAAATTTAGGTTGCTAAAACCCCTCGGTTTCTTTTACCTTGGAAGAGAAAGTGGCCTTTGTTAGGATCACACAGCTCTATGTATACCCTCTCATTTTCTGTATCTTTTAAAGAGGAACACATCTTGTCCTATAAAAATACAAGTGACCAGCTTACCTGAAATATATTGGAGTTGTGGTGTGAATTCCTTAATGTCAAGCGCAGTGACTAGTACAGAAATAGTTAAGTATTGAAGAGAAAAATACAGTTCACTGTGCTGTAGGCATCTATTATGGCATTGGATGAAATACAGTAAGTTCAGGAAATGGATATTGCTTCCATCAAAAAGTCAATCAATTTTGGATCTATGCATAACACAGCATATCTATTATTGCACTAAACGACATCGGTCTTCCAGTCAGTGCTTCTTTCAAAATCTGCCATAGAAAGATTTTTGTACAAGGAGATAGCTTGTCAGTTGTCCTGTTGGAACTGGTCAGGGGTCTGAGGTATTTGTAAAATGCAGTTTGTGCTTAAGACGTATTCATTTTGATCAAAGAGGTTTTTCGGACTGACTCACCGTGTGGACGCACATCTGTTAAATGTCAGACATTAGGTTGTAGTACCAAATAACTCCCGAAAGAATCACTTTACATTCCACACAAGTCACAACTTGCATTATATTCAGCTTTCTGTTGCATAAAGATTTGCTCCTAGCAGGTTGTATATATGTGTGAGACAGCAGGGGCAAGAGTGATTATGATGAGTGTTGCTGTCAAGTTATCATTATGCTTACTACCATAAACAGAGGCACACAGCTCTGGCACCTGCCTGCTCCTTTCCTGTAAACAGCTAGGATCAACTGAAATATATTCTGACAACAAGACCTAGATTAATAATTACTTTTGTTATGCATGCAGAGTTGTGCCTTGCTTATCTTTTATGAATGTGGTGCAATAGTGCAACACTCTGTGTTGGCTGGCAGATTTCCTGTAAATGAAAAGAAAAGCCCATCAGATCAAAATCATACTCTTTCTCAATTTGAAGCAACACCGAATGAACATTCTAACAGCTGAGGCTTTCAAGGGGGAGCAGACCATTGGCCATTGGTTAATAGGCCATTATTTCTCTGTAATGAAGTTTAAAAATAACTGGATACCTAATTCCAAATTCCTGTCTGTGTGTGAGATTCAGGTCTTGTGGCTTTTTTCCCTATGTGTTTACAGGTGAAATAATCTGGATTTTTTTGTAAATGCTTGTGTTTTGTGACTGCACTGAGTGTGTTAGTGGCAAAGGTATATCCTTACTCACGATACTGGATCTGTTAAATTAATGACAAAACAGTGGTGTGAAGTTTATCCCTGGGCTTTTTTTTAAAGTTGAAGTTCTTTACATTTCACTGTGATCTCAGAACAAAGGCTCTTATAAACTTAATTATGAAAAGTAAAGAACAAAAAAGGACTAGGGAAAAGGGACAATGACAGTTTGTAATTGATATTTTTTCTTCTGAGTTCGATCAGAGCAGCAAAACACAGACTGATAAACAGAATGAACTGCTTCTGTTAATCTGCTTTCTCTTAAAATTTTCTAAGATATTTTATTTTCATTTCAATGCTATAATGAATTAGTAATTCTCAATAACCTGTTTTTCTGCATGAATATATGGTGAGTAGAAAAACTTATCAGTTTTTGAGGTACATACAGAGTGATGCCCATGCACTTTAGTTGCTGTTAAATATGCAAGCACTGCAGTGGCAAACAGCATGTTTACTATAGGGTAGCCTTTCTACACTGTGGCTAACTAGAACCCTTGATTTCCATAGATTATCCTTTATTGTAACATTTTAAATCTATCCTTTAACATAAATATTGCTTGTATAATTTTCTTTTTGAGAACTACTAAGTTTGTTACATGAAAGATACTTGTGACAGTTTTTCATGAATATTTACTTTGATTTTTTTTCTTGTTAATGAAATAATTGACCAAAAATCATGTTTAGTATTTTATCCAGAGGAAATCCCATGAATGTACTTTGGCAAGCATTCCTGCAAGGAGTAAAGATTTTCTGGTACCCTTCGGGATTAGAACTCTGGATTTGTTCTTCCATGTGGTGCATGTTTTCCATGCCACCTATGATGACTGATGTCAGACTCTATCAGGGTCACAGTTTTACTGTTTTTTTGTGTCCAGAGAGCTTGTGGAGTCCATATGTTAGTCCAATCAGGAAGCACAGTGTTTTATAGAGTCAGATAATTACCTCCTACGGTTCTGTTTTTATAGGCAGAAAGTAATTTTTAAGCATTACCTGACCTCCCAGTTGTGGTAGATTTTAGGTTTTCCATCAAAACCAGTCTGCTCCCAATCCCTTCTGCATGTAGTTAATTCCTCGGTTCTAATGCCCCACATCTGTCATGATGAATGTGACAGTAATTCAGTGGTGCTGTAAGAGGCAGCAGTCACATTACAACTCACTGAAGATAAAGGAACTGTTTCTAAAGTTAGATCAATTTGGTATTTAACTGTAGCTTTATGTGGGAAATCTTGTTTTTTCAACCTTTAAAATGAAAATTTATACTCTTAATTTTGCAGGATCTCTTTTAGTACTAGGAGCTTAACTGACAGTATGAAGGGGATACAGTGAAGGTTAAGACAGAAAGAAGTCTTACTAAGTAGAAAGAGTGCATAATTAAGGAGAGCTAGTCATATTCCTTCAGCCAGAAATTAAAGGGAGACAGACACAGCAATTTTGTCAACTGGTCTGTAGATATATGCTCAGAGATATTAAAAAAAAAAAATTTAAAATTGCATGTGTGAAAATTTTCCTTTTGAATGAAAGGAACTTTTCCAGAAAAAGGAAGTGTTGGTGAGAGAAAAAAACCTGAAAAAGGTTGCTCACTAACCTTTCCCTTTTAAACTGTATTAACTTTAGATGGAGTACATGCTGTCACTTTAGAGAACCTTATGAAGAAGTTAGGAAACCATTGAATTATTGACTGGCAGAAAGAGAGGCTTGAGCAATATAGAAAAGATGGATTGAATCTCTGCCTAAAGATATTAAGCATCATAGTCCTTAGTGAGAGATTTTCAGCTATTGATCCATACTGATTTGGGTAACAAATACCACTTAGAATACCTGTATGTCCTTCTTTTGTTCCCAAGACACAGCCTTAGCGTGTAGCTGCGGATGTTTGGCAACATGAGACACTAAAGCCTGAAATGTCTCATTTGCCTCTTGCACTGATGCTACTATATCATTCTGGTAGATACCACTTCTGATTCTAACCTGTTTAAGGTATAAGTGAGAAGTGAATAAAGCTTGATGACTTCAGGAAATGTCCATGAGCAAGAGTACTGGGGTACTCTCAGTAAAACCAGGATTTCTGCATAGGTCAGTGAAAACTGTCACTGCTTATGTTGCTTCAGGCAAGGGAAGTTAAAGTGCAAATATGGTAATCTTGTCATTCATAGGAACTTATTAGATTGTATAGATTGTTAACTTTCCTAGACAGAGAGCCCTGCCACCCTTTTTCTCTTGTTCTAGGGAAGATGGAAGGCTGATGCCTGCTGTGATTTCTTCCCAGCATATAAAACCTGTGTTTAAGATACTTTAACAGAAATTGATTGTCAAGGGGTGAGATGGGGTTGATGAGGACAAAATGTAGTATGGAGTGTATTCCTTTTTCATTGTAACACCATAGTCTCAGTGTTCATTTAGGCAAAAGATTTCCCTTCCACAGCAATTTACGTTAGTCTCTGCAAAACATTTATGTTCAGAATGAAAGATAAAAACAGCAGTCCCTCACCATTTAGCAGATCCTAGGTTTACTGCATACTAGATTTTTCTTTTTCATGCTGTTTTCTGCCTTACCAAACTTGTCTTTTATAGACAATCTATACAGCAGGTAGAATCTGACTATTGTAAATGAACAATATTAATAGAACTCTGTTATCCTACGTTGGATTCATAGCATCTATTTTTGGCTCACTCTTCTCCTAAGTACATTAATAATCTTTATATGGACTACTAGTAAATTGATTCATACATTTGTTGAAGATTTAAATTCTCGCTGATAGTGATGCTACTTTATCCATTCTCTCAATGCATGGATAAGGCTATATAAAAAAGGGGTGATGTAGTGCCATTTTGAAAAACATGGCCGTTTTTCAGACTTGGGCTCATAATATCAAAGTACAATAAGCTGTTTAAAGAGCTTGGACTATATGTTTACAGAAGATATCAAACTCCTATGTCCCACCTGGTAATGGTTTATGGGATAATACAAAGTTGCATTACAAAACCTCTGCTCATTTTTCTTACCTAATCGTGGATAGAAGTGCACTAAGTTTTTATGTTGAAATTTGCTGCGAGTCTTAAGTTTTGCTCATTAGCCTGCCCAGTAATAGCCTGTACTCCTTTTGTCCCTGGAAGAGGCTTTCCTTTTCTTGGTACGTGTTCTGAATGTGCTCTATTACTTGGGATCACTAGAGCAGACACTGAGATGGTTTGCATCTCTTTCTGCAAAATGTAGCTCAGTGTTTCGAGCTCTTATTGATTAGATCCTGTCATGTCAGACTGAATCAATTCCTTCCCTTGCCTTGAAAGGTATGAAGACACTTTGGATATGTTTCATGTCACAAAAATATTTCTTAGAATCTGAGTTTAATCTTGTTTCAAATGGAAATATCTTCTCTTTATGAGTCACCATAGAGAAGAGTCAACTGTCATTTATTTTACAACCACTTTCTAAGTATTGTCAATTAATTTTCTTTTTTTTTCTAGATGAGATGAAAGAATGTAAATATCTTTCAAGCTGTAATCTCAAATAACAGTTTTTCCAAACTTGTTTGTATTTTTGTTGGTTTTCTCTTGGACTCTTTCAAATTGCTATGTGTTCTTGTTAAAATTATTATCTAAGACAAGGCACATTTGTTTTATCTTAGGGCTCAAAGCAGAAAGTAAAGTGAAAAAATGACTCCTATATTACAGATAAAATTCCAATTATACTTCCAATTAGTATATTTGAAGACAAATTTCAATATTCTGCACTGCATTTCCCATTATTATTGCCTTAGTTTATGGCTGATTTGCATCTTTTTCATAGTACCTAACTTAAGCAGATGTTCCAAATATCATAACTGAGCAGTGGATTTCTTCACCCTGAGTATGATGCTACCCCTGTTGTCACAAATTTCAGCTTCTGATTTTGAAAAATTTCTGCAAATGTTCATAATCATCCTGAAAATCGAGGTGAATTGAAAGTGTTCTCAATGTTGTTCAGCTTTGCTATCTGCAAGTTTTTCCCTTTCTATTTCCCTTTTTCTTCACCATCCATGTTGCCTGTCAATCAGATCATCAGTGAAAACATTGACTAGAGGTAAAGGGTTTTTTTGGTTGCTGTTGCCTGTTTGAAATGCCTTCTCACTTTGACATGGAACTGCTGAAGTTTGTACTTGGGAGGTTTTTAGAGAGTTCTGCCATGTTACAGGGAATTAATGCAGACCAGATTTTCTTAGAGTACTTAGGAGAATTCCATAGAGAATTAAAAAAAAAAAAAAGCTTATGTTTATCACATCTATTGCTTCCCTGTTATCCATTAGCTTGCAACTCTGTCAAAGAAATAAATTACGCCAATTTGATACAACCTTTTTTCTTGACAAATCCATGTCATATGTTTTTTATCATCTTATTATTCTTGAGGTGCTTATAAATGGCTCAATAATATGTTCCAGAATCTTTTCAGGAATCAGTTAGGCTGTCTCCAATTCCCCAGTCCCTTCTTTCTCTCCTTCTTAAAGATGGTACCAAGATTATCCTTTTCCTGTCCCCTGAGAGTATCCAGTAAATTTTAGAAAAATCCATTAAAGTTTGAGGGACTGTTTCACTGAGTCCTAAAGACAGAACCTAATCAAGCCTTGCAAACCTATGTACATACAATTTATCTGAATATTCCTTTACCTATGTTTCTTAACTTGGCCAATTCTTCTGCCCCCTTTAAAAATACCTGGTTACAATTCACCTTCTTTGTAAAAAAATAACGCTATTTTATAAATTAACCTTTTGGTTACCATCAGCTCACCTGGCTTCCCTGTGAAACAGTCAACCTGTATTTTCTTCTGTTTTTGTCTTTTAGTGTATTTGTAGGATCTTTTTCTGCTTCTGTGTTAGTTGATTGGTGTCTCAGCCTTTTTATTTCAGCTCTGTGTGTTTGTGCTTTATATTCATAGTATACTTACTTTAGTTCTTTTTGACTTTCAGAGTTCCTAAAAATGTCTTGAGGTAATCACTGAGGTTGTAATATTTTTTCTTCTTACTGAATTAGCTGGAAAATATGATTTTAATGTTGCATCTTTCAGAGATTTTGGTTGCTGTCACTCTAGTTGATGCAGTCCTTGCAAAGGACCAAACACAGCTTTTGCTTTAACTTTTGCTGTGGAGGAATGTTATTTAGAAGTTTTTGACAGCTTAAAGCCATGAACTCTGTTATTAAGTGATAGATTCAAACTATCTTCCAGTTTCTCCCATCAAAAAACTTGAATTAAGTTTTGATTAGATATGGGTTATTTTTTTCCTCCTTTACATTCTGTATTTAATTTCTACATAAAAAAAATTTGGGTTTAAATAATGATGTCTGTGGCTTTGTCGGTATTCAGGAATATAAAACCATATATTTTTTCTCAGTATATGTTAAAAAATCAGTGAATTTACTTGGCCTTTACATAACATCCAGGATTCGCACCTAATTTCCCAGTTTGTGCTAAATCAGCAAGTGTTGCTGGGTAAGTGCATTTGTTTGTGTTGGGATTTTGATGGTGTTTTTTTTTTTTTTTTTTTTTGTGTTTTTTTTTGGTGGGGTTTGTTTTTTTTTTTTTTTTTTTTTTTTTTTTTTTTTTTTTTTTTTTTTGAGTTTTGTTTTGGTGGGGTTTTTTTGGTGTTTGCGTGGTTTGGGTTGTCTGTAATTAATTTTAGATCTATTGCAGAAGTCATTCAAGGCTTCTTAACAAGATAACCAATTTTAAGTATGTTGTCTCCAAAGATGAAGACTTTGGCTGGGGCAGTTCCTACTTGGGAAATGGAGAAAGTGAAAAATAGGGGTAAAATCATAGAATAATAGAAAGGTTTGGGTCGGAAGGGGCATGATCTAATTCCAACTCCCCTGCCTTGGACTGGTAGGATGGAATTCTCTTGAAGAACTCTGAAAATTATGCCCTTGCCTTTCATGCTGCCAGAAAATCAATTTTTTAATGGGGAATACAAAGGATGGAGAGGATTCCTCAGTGGTTACAGACACAAAGAATTCCCTAAAATTCATTCTTGCAAGTGGTGTCTACTACCCTATGTCCTGAGTCAGAAAGGGCTCTATAAGCAGAATGGTATCATTTTACTTCCTTTTGGCAATCAATTATTTGAGGTGGCTTTTTTCTTGGCATATGCCTAGTAAGAGTTTATCCTAGTGGGAAATATGTAAGTTATTTTCTTGTTACTTTAGATGTGCTGCAATAGATTTCTCTGCAGAAGTAACTGTAGCTCAGTCAGCCAAGCATATGAAAATGTGTGTGACAGTTGTTTACTATGAATAGGTGCTTTTTGGAGCCTAAATTTTTGTGCTCATCTATGTGCAAACTGAGTCCATAAAAATGATGACTCTAAACTAGGTGAATCATGAATTTTCTTTGTGCTTGCTGCCATTGTATAAATAAATAATCCAATGTTTCTCCTATTCTCAGATTTCATTGTTCGATTATCATTGTAGACTACAGTTGATTTTTTTTAAAGATCTTTCAAAGTGTCCTGAGATTTATTTCTGTGAAAAAGTGCTGTACATCTTGAACTTGTTGTTGAGAAAACTTTATGCCATAAAATTGATACAAGGGTCAACTGTTTCTAAATATTTAATGTCAAAGGGATTTTTTTTTTTGAAGATAAGATGGTATTAATACGCAAGATTGTGTTTGTTAAGATTCATCACTCTTAGAATGGCTACATTTTCTTGGACATGATGATAGATTTATTATATCACCTTTACAGAGATTTCTCTTGCCTGCAAACTTAAATTTTAGGTATTCAGTTAGTCAACTGTCCTCACTTGCTCTTCACTATGAGACAGAAAATTGCTGTGCTTATCCATTTTGTAGCTAAACTTTAAGAACTGTAGGGAAATTGATAACTGTCTGATTAAGTAATTATATCATGTGCAGTAAAAGCCATAGCATGAGAGTTGGTGCTGATCAGATCCTTTTCTAAAATACTTTATTTGACACAGCATTAGATGAACTGGTATATGTAAATGGAGACAGAGAGAAAGATCTGCCTGGACAGATCACCTTGAAGGGTTGAGCTCTGTAGTTCAGCTCATCACCGACATTTTGTCTTTTTGATTCACCTTTGCCAAGTCCACAAAAGTCTTCACTGATTGATAATCAACAAAACAAGAAAATGCCTTTTTCCTAGGATTCTTCTCATAGTTTTACCAGTGGACACTGGATGATGAAATAAAACAAGTAATTCAGTGTAAAAGTTCAGAAAGAATATTCATATTTTTCTAGTTCGTGCACTTTTATTTGGGTCATTACCTAGTAAGAATGAAGATGTCAGGAATAGGAAATGTACTTTAGAATAACTATCCAGCAATGCAGATGGAGAACTGAGATCATGGTGAATAGCAGGATCTCCCAGCAATATCAACAGGTATTGTACTTGTGTCAGCAATGTTCAGCTTTGATGGATTTTGCCCATGCTGTTCCTGCCATCAGTGGAAATTGTCATTGTTGTCTTATGAGAGAAAAATAAGTTTCTTTGTAGAAATGTCAGCCTAACATGTCTTGACACACCTCTGATTTGCTTGTACTGAAGTATTAGTGGCTTTGTGTGTTGTATGTTGATAACGCGCTGTGGCACTGTACCCAGCACCTTGCAATTAGCTGTCACTTTGCATCTTCAGTTTTGCACCTTAAACTGAAGGTAAGAGCAAAAGGAAAGACACTGTTAGTACAATATCTAGATGGATCAAACACAGAGAAAACAAAGAAGAAAAGGGGAAAAAAGACATTAAATATTTATGAATTCTTGCTTTATACTGCTTATTTTGATGTGAGTTCTTTAGTCCACATGAGGCCACATACTATCCAAAGAATTTTATCTACTCTGATGTTTTGATTTTCATATTTTAAAAACATTTTTCTCAACAGTTGGGCTTCGTAATTTTTATATACCTAGGAGAGCGTGTAGTAAGAATGGTCTTTTTTTTTTATTTTTTTTTTTTGAAGAAACACAGAAGTGAAAGCAGGTACAGATGTAGTATGCAGAATATTTAAACCATGTGCCTTATCCTGCCTTTTATCTGTCAGTTTACCATACTTCAGATTTTATTTGTGTGGTGCAGCCTTGGAGCTGTTTTTTCTGTTTTGCTTACATGACACATGTGCTAAACTTGCACCTTTTTCAGTGAGACCTGCAGGATAAGCTTTCAACTTCATGTTGTCTTTTGCTTATCCTGGTAAGAAACTGGATGTCACCTTGTCCAACACAAAATGTGAAAAGCAATTAGTTATGTAGGCTTTATTCCCCTCAGTTTGTTGTTGTGAAGAATGGCATCACCTAATATGCTCAAAGCTTCCACCACACCCAGTGCAGGATGTGTCTAAAGTGGCAGCACTACTCTGTGAATGCTTAGAAATCCGAGCACTGAAGATTACAGGGAGAAGGGATGGAAGGCAAAGCTTGGGTACGTCTCAGATCAAGAAATCTGTAGTTACTTGCTTCATCTTCAAACTCCACCGTAAGAACCCCCTTTTTTTACTAGATCTTCACAGCATGTTTTTAAAGCAAGTGTAACTTGTCTATAGTCAGGCCTAATAGTATAAAAACCCATAACTTGTCTTCAGTTTGAACCTGAGGTTCTGGAGAGCAGCTGAGCCCACAGATTCCTACTGAACACACATTAGTTAGTACTGGGTGAAGACATCCCATAATGGCACTTGTAGTACTGGAATGAAGTAAATAACTTCAACTCATTGCATCTTTCTAAGCATTGTTTTCTTTATGTTGAGAGGAAGATCTTGAATAGCTTACAAATATTTTGAGTTTTTTATGAATACTTCAGGGACCGATTGGACTGATTAAGTAAAGAGAACTGGAATTCCACTTTGAAAGAAAGAAGAGAATTTTGCCAATTATTTCATCAAGAGTTACGTAGAAGATATATAAGTGGATAGATAAATACTATCCAGTAGTATGCTTGAAAAACTGGCATACCTTTCTCCATCAAAACAGTATTTATTGCAATAGAAAAAACCTAGAATATTTGTCTTTGTCCCCCCTCTACCTTCTGGGAAACAGAAAAAACTGGTGTGAAAAAAAAACCAAACAAAAATACCCAAAAAAACCCCAAAAAACCAAAACCAAAACCAAAAAAAAAAAACCCCAAAAAAACCCCAGAAAAAAACACCAAAAAAACAAAACAAAAAACCCCCCCCAAAAGACAAGAAAAAATTTCTGTAAAAAATTTCAATAGAAATACCTTCTCTCAGATGGTAGATATAATCTCAGTTTTTTATCTGCCTCTATTTTCATATTCAGAGATCCTAACCTCTTCTGCTTGCTGTAGCTCTTCTCAGTTTCATTCAGTAATGGTTTCTCCTCCTCAAATGACTGAATCTCTTTCAGTTTATCATTCCAGGGCCACAGGCCTGTTAACAATATACCTTTACAGCATACATTTACTACTTTTCCAAGTGAACGAGGCTGTCCCTAGGGTAGGAACATAATGCAGTCTGACACTTCTCACTAGGTATCTTGGGAAATCTTTCTTTTGCTCCATAGATAATGTATGTCTGTTTAAGCAACAGTCTCCACCAGTGAAGCCTGTCTTCCACCTGATAATTCACTTCAGTGGGAATTGGACGTTCTGAGTAGAATGCAGTAACACATATCAGGCTTATAGGTCTGCTACCATACATGTTAGAGCAAGTAATAAAGCAGCAAGGTAATATAGCAGGATAAATCCTCTAATTTTCAGTATCTTTTGGACTGATCTAATAGTGACAAAATTGTTCTAGGGAAGAGCAATCTGCTGTGAAATTTAAAAGGATGGATTTCCTAACTGTAACATTGCTGTGTGAAAATAAATCTGTGGAATGAAGTCATAGTGCCAGAACTTCTGTTTTTAACATAAAGACAGCCCACACTTGCCTTAACAAGTGGGACTTTAGGTGTTCAACAGCTGGCACGCATGTTCTGAGAGGTAAAGAGAAACCTTTGGTAAGGGGAGGAACAATGTATTTTTAAGATTTCCTTAGGAATAGAAGTTTAGAAGTCCTCCTTAAAAAACTAACAGTACTATCTGCTTTTTCTTTTCTTTTTCTTGAAATCTTTTAGAGCTTCCTGCAAGGGACCAAACTGTGGCAGAGTTCCTGGGCTGTGGCCCAGCCAGAAGCCTGGCTGCCTGTCAGTGTTATCTCAACTGGGAACACTCATGATGGCTTGTTGTCGTCTCAGCAGAGGGATGCATGAGGCATCAGAAAACCATACAGGTTTGTGAGTTTGAAAAAACTATGTAATTCTCTAGAGAAATTTTTAACTGGAAAACTTTTTCCTATCTTTACATATGTGGGAATATTTGTTGTCACCTATTCTAAAATAGGTGGACCAGATGAACTCAGAAGATACAGTGGTTGTCACTTTAATTTCAGAGTAAAAGATTCCTCAAGTGAATCAAAATAATATGCCCTCTCTCTTATTTTTTTTTTCTAAAAGTTGTAGTCCCAGCTTTACCACTAGCTCTTTATACTCAGCTGTAATTGCTCAATATGGTGAGCAAATGCAAAAGAAGACAGTGACCTACTTTAATGAATGGCAAGATTGGGTTGGAATTTTATGTTGCTTTTTGCAACCCTTTTCCAGGGACCAAATCCCTCTACTTTTAGGTTACAGGGGTTCCTGTTTCATAGCTCACTTTCACTGATTTTGCATCTGTATTAGTGTGACAGTGGGATGAGTTTGAGTGTCCTTATATTATCATGGTTATAATTAATTTATTAATCTGCCAAATTAATTTCTTTTTCATGCTGGTGGATAGCCTTAGTTCAATACCCTTTATGGTTTAAAGTTTGCTATGTCTTCTTTGTATTGGGTGTAAATACTGGCAACTGCTCAAGCTGAGACAGATGAAGGAAATTTTAATTACCTTGAGGGAGTGAAGATTGCTTTTTCAAACATAATAGACTATCACTTAAACGGGATTATTAGCCTTTCTACTTTATTTTTTCATAAGGATCAGCTGTGTTTTTAGAGGATATTCAGTTCTATATTACACTATTTTTATTCAGACTTATATTCTGCAGTTTGCATTTTGTCTTTAAATTTTGGCAGCTGTTTTGGATTTTAAAAAATCATTATTTTTTATTACTTTGTATTGCTGAGCTTGATATTTTCTAACACCTTTTGTCAAATACAGAAGATAATGCCGTTCAGCTTTTCATTATTAAGACCTTTTTCTTCTTTTTTTTCTTTTTTTATATCCATGTTGTTTTATTCTCCTCCTCCATTTTTCTGTTTTGTAGGTACATGTGTGAAAGAAAAAACCTAACAATTTTTTTGGCAGTATATTGAATATGACAGCAGGAAGGACAAAGATACCAGTTACTTGAACAATACAAGCAGAGAAACAATGGGTTTGTTTGAGCCACCAGGGAGCAATGAATTTGTATGATTTGACTGCTAGTAATATTTCTGATATAGTCTTGGTTTTTGAAAAAAAACACCCAAAAAAACCCCCCAAAAAAAAACCAACAAAACCAAGCTTGGTATAAATGCTCAGTTTGAGGTTTTTTTGTCTTTCTCACTTAAATCAGTATAACCTTTTCTTGGATCAAACAGTACTAACCATAGACAGTTACAAACATGTTTGGAATAAATTAGCTCATAAACATTTTATTCTCATCCCTTAATGGGGAATGCTTCACAATGCACTGTCAAATATGATGAGATTTCTCATTTAATGGCTCACTTTATCAACGTTCTAGTAATTGCACTTTTAATGGCACAGTGTTTGTGTGAAGCAATGGTGACGTTCCTGTTAGACTACAATGTGATTGATCCTCTGCAGACATTGCTTAAGGGTCTTATAATTCATATTCTCTTGTTTTACAATGGCAGGTATGAGAGAATCTGAATATGCAATGAGTTAAAATATCAAGTTAAAATATCAAATATCAAGTTGCTTGAAATACTGAATATATTTTCCAAACATATGACCACGTAAGAATGATCTGAAAATGTTTTTCCAGCTAACAGTGTTCAGAGCTGCTCCTGGGCATATGGGAGTTTATACAGGCTTTGGAAAAAAAAAATCTGGAATAAGCTGCATTATGTGACATGCAAACACTTTATAAGCTTTTCTAGGTGAGGGGTTAAGTGTAAGAAGCTTTATTGGCAAGAGTTTGAGAGCTGTCTTGTCTATCACGAGCCACACACATGATAATTATGAGTCCATTATTTGTTAAACACTATTGTATAGAAATTTTAAGGAAAGCTACCTTTTTAGGGGGAATACAGTTCTTTTAAATGAAACAGAGAAAGCAGTTCAACTCATGCTTCTTGAATTAGTCTACATAGTTTGCAATTAGGAAGGGAAGATGTTCATCACTTAGGCCCTCTTTGTTGGTCTTACATGCAGTAGTCTTCTAGTGCTCAAGTCCTTCAATGTTACAGGTAAATCTGCCACAGTTTAAATGACCATACATTTATGAAGTATAGCTGTGGCTGCTGCTTTTCTAAAATGCAATTATTGGATAATGTTTCCTTTTGATTAAGATATTTGCTCAATATATAGCAGACTAGAGCTCAGTTTTTTTCTGTTGCATTGAGAGTAAGGACAATCTTCCTGTTGTGTTAAATTCGGCAGAAAGTAAATCCCCTTGCATTCCACTTGGTGACTTACCAATTTATTATCACAAAAATAGAAAGAATTTGATTTCTAGCTCTGAGATGTGTGTTTTTAATGCTGTTTCACATTCCTCTTGGGTTACCCTCCCTTCATTAAAACACTTTGCATCCTTCAAGATTGCATACTCAGCAGGGAAGCAGTAAAGCTAGAGTATATATAACTCAGTAAGACTCTTTCATCAAGCTTACCCATGCCCCCTGACACCCAGAGCTCAGGATCTACTGTACATTTGTCATACTCTTCTTCAGCTGTACTGGCTAGGTTGCATTGTTTCTGCTTCCTTTACTAACTGGGGGCTTTGCTGTAAAGTCATGGTCTGTATGCTTGGATGCAAACATCAATAGGCAATTAATCCCAGGTGTAAATCAATTGCAATCAGTAGAGGTAGATTGGTTGGAATAAATTATTCTTTCTTTTACATCTGAGCAGCTCTGCTGATTTCTGTTGGGCACCTGAGGGCAGAATTTATTTCCTGAAGTCTGTTGCGGAGATGCAGCTGTGTGAGCTACCAACACCATATTGCAAGTGGGTTGAACTTCCTTTTTGTGCAACAGTTGTAAGAGGATGGGTCAGCTTTTATATTATGTGTCTGCAAGTTTAGTCTGGTCACAGAAGAGTCTTACTCCTGCTGCTTTGTTCAGTTCTTGTGGTTGCAGAAGGCTTGTGCCAGCTACCACCACCTGGACTGCCAGGTCACGGCCGCCTGAGACTCTCACTGTTCAGCTGCATCTCTCCTGAGCAGTCTAATTTCCAATATAGTCCCTGCCTTTGTGTTTCCCAGACAAATGCACTGACATCTTGCTTCTGACTCCAGCTTATTGCCTAGATGCTCGTCCACCCCTGTACCCCAGTTTTGGGTTCCTATGCAGCCTGCAGCATTGGTTTTACGAGCTCAATGTTATACCTGGCATAGGTGGAGAGCCTAAGTAGCAGATGCTTTTCTCAGTTTTCGTGGAACTGATGTTTTATGTTGCACATTTGATTAATATCAGATTAGTTTACTTTATTAGCCTGTGTTAGGATGTGTTGCTGACCCGTATCTGTTATTTTATTTACCTTACTCTTTAATCTGTTATTTCACTGCATAGAAACTTACTGAAGCCTGTAGAAGACTATCAACTTCCTTGTAATTTATCACATGTCAGTGAGAGAGGTTAATTTTGATGGCAATTAATTTATGGCAAACATAAACAACAATTAAACACTATTTGTATATTAGTGTTAACTACCATGCTTCAAAGGTAGCAATCATTGTAACTTATAATTAATAGAAACAAATTGTAACAGTGGAGAGATGAAAAAAATTAATTCAACCTCTCCCGTTTATTTAATATTATAAAAATATAATGACTTAATTGATCTTTAGCTGCTATAAGTAAAAGCTAATGACATGAAATGAAGTTTAGATACTGGCTTTAGGGAATGATATTTTTTCATGTAATAAAATGTAGTGTGATGCACATAAGTGAATACTTTATGTTCACCATTAATGGAATGATGTACTTTTCACTGTGGCAGGATAAATACCTATAAACAATTAATATGGGGAAGTCTGTTTGTTTTTAAAAGCTAATCTCTGGCAGTAAGTGCAATGGGGACACATGTTGCTAAATTAAATGGTTATGGAAAGAACCTGATAGGGGATATTTTGTATCTTGCCCATCCTTCAGGACACACACAGAATGTCTTTGGTATCACCAAATCAAAACTCTAATCTAGTCTACATGTAGTTTGATGACCTTTAAAAGTCTTAAGGGACTACTATTAATGTGACTTTTTTTTTTTATTTTTTTTTTTATTTTGTAATGCTAGCTGTAACATAAAGACCATTTTAATTTACTTTAGAAAACGTTTGTTCCATTTTCTGGGTGTTTTTGGATGTGAAAAAAGTAAGATTAGGCAAACATCAGAGATTCAGGCAGTGGCAACCAGCCTGGGCTATGTTTCATCACACAGCAGGAAGATGGGTGCCAAGGGAGATCATCAATCGCCATTAATTTCATGTGCATGTGCCATGAGATGTATTGACATTTTCAGAAGTGTAGAGGAAAAACAAAATTAATTTATTGAAAACTAGATAAATTCAGTAATTTTATTTACATTCACAATTCAGGTACAAATTGCTGTCAAAAAGAAAATGAGGGAAAAGCATCACGTCCATTCTTTCTCTGACTTGTAACGAGAAAGTTAAAATTAAATTAAAGTCACTTTGGTTTTCATTAAACTAGAAAGAAATATAAATATTTTAAGTATTAACCAGATTTGCAATTAAAATTAAATAAATGAGTCAATGAATCAGTAATCATGTTAGACTGAAACACCGTCAGGTGAGCAATTCTAACCACTCAGCAATGTGGTTAGCCCTGCTATGTGGTAATGACAATAAGTCCTTTTCTAAAGTGAAAGGACTACTATTTTTCTGTAGTCTAATGTACCAGAAAAGTACGTCCATTGATGGCACTTAGTATGTTTTTCTTTCATTAATTTTTTATTTGTGTTTGCAACCTTTTATTTAATTTTCTCTGTATCATTCTGTGCCAGTTAGTTTCACAGTTTACTTATGCATTGTGTGATTATTTGGTTGATGTTCCTGGTTTTGGTTTCTGTTTTTCCCAAGCCAGGTGGGAAATTTAATTGCTGAGGAGATTCATGGAGCCTCCCCTGGATGTTAGAACACTGTTATACCAAATGGCTGAAATTTCTCTTTACTCTTGAAAAGGTAGTATTAATAGGTTTTCTTTTAACTGAGGATAGTATAGCAAAAATTTTTATGAAAATGGTTACTCCTCCAGTTTCAAGTCTTAGCTGTCTATAATGTTTGCCTCATTTTTACTGAAAGTAGTGCCAGCTTAGTTGACAGGTCATTTTCACACTATACACGTCTGCATATGTAAATATTCATTTTTTAGAACAGCCTCCTGTTGTTTTGTTAGATTATTTGTCAAAGATTAGACAATAATTTTATGAATAATTAGATATTTCTGTAGCCAGAAGTCGTTCATGTAATACACTTTATTGACTGATATAAATCTCAAAAGGAATACACTTTATTGCAGAAGTGTCTGAAGTAATGCTAACACAAGATACCACAAGATACTTGTGTGTGTTTTTTTTTTCCCCAAGGACTGAAAAACAGAATTAAGAACATCGTTGGTTTTGTTTCTTTGGTTTGGTTTCCTTTTGTGAATGAGTATGTATTTATGTACCAGAATGCTCCTGCATAAAATGTATTTGGATAAGAGTAACTATAAAATTAAGTTCAGCCTTTTCTTTAAGCTTCTAATATGGTAGTTAGTCTTGTTGAGATGAAGATATAAGTTAACTGGTTGTTGTTGTAAACCAGTAAGCATTGTATGAAGCTAAATGAAGCCATTAAATTTGGCAGTCATAGCTTTTTCAAAGCTAGAAGCTTCAGAAGGTTTTGCCAGATGATGATGACAATTCTTCTGTGCTTGAGTTAGTTTTATTGCTTCATAGCCAATGTCTCTCTTCTAGGATTGTCTTTGGTCTTGTTCCTAGAAGAGCTTCATGTAGCAAAGTGTCCATCACAATTAGGATAGGCTAAAACTGAGGGCTCTGTCACAGAGGTACTTGTTGCTGTTTTGAAGCTCTCTGGTGTTGTTCAATCCAAGTGACTGGAGAGCTTCAGTCCGGATTATTTTTCCTTCTCTTCCTCAGAAACTTGTGTACATCACCTGTGCTATTACACAAGATCTGTGAATGGTCATCTGACGGAAGACCAGTGTAGCGACTTTTAACATTTGAGTTTTTTTTTTTCCTNACTCAGTGTTTGCTAGTTTCTCTCCAAGTATGGCAACAGCCATGCTACTCTCTGTATTTGTCATTTGTCAACTGTTGCAGTGCTTTCCCTAAAGTCCCTACATGTTCTTCAAAGGGTTAACATAAGCAGATAGTGTGGATACAAAGGTAATTTACCTCCTCCCCAAATTCTCCAGAGAACCTCTCTGTAATTGCTAGAAGGAAGTGTGTGGATTTACATACTTGAATGGGCTTCTTCCTTAATTCGGAATCTGAATAAACATTTGCATTTTTTGGTTCTTTTTATGAGTATTATGTGTCGTGCATATTTGATACAGACTTCAAGGCAAAATATAGGTGGCCAGAGGTAGATTAAACAGCTCAGAGTGGATAAAGTCCCTTTAGATTCAGTGCAACATCAATTTCTAACAACTCAAGCAAATGTCCAATAAGCAGACTCTTGATTTTTTTATTCTAGATAGATTCTTCCTAACTGTCTGGTTGGAACCGCTCCTCTATATCTAAATTACATATGTCTTGAAGTTACTACTCTTATTTCTCATGTCATTACAGTCAATCTCTTTCATTTTGGTCAAAAGAGCGTTGAATTACATTGTATAAAGTGGAAGAACTCCAGCAGGAAATGTGCAGAGCAACTGCAGAGGTTGTCAAGAAAACATTTACAGAGTTTAATAACTGAACAGAGGCTAGATATTTTAGCAGAGAGAGTAGGAAAAATACTTCTGTACAGGCTTAATCTTGTAGCAAATGGAGGTATTGGTCAAGTAGTCTCAATTTTCCATGCAATACCACAGGAAGAGTAAAAATGTCATCACCTGAGCTTAATTGAAACAGAGGAAAATTATGTGACTTCAATGATAGCTTAAAAAATTTTCCTGTTTGTAGTGACTTTGAATTTTTCAGAGAATGTCAATCAGTCATTATTTCTGTCTCTAAGACACTTGGAGGCCAGTGCTCAGTAAGTTGGGAGCTGTAGAAATATGTACTATGCAGTAGTTCCCTTTTCAGGTAGCACTGAACTATACCTTAGCTGTTGCATGGACCCTTGATAGAGTAAGCAGGGCAGTGAGTGCTGCTAAATTAGAAGTAGTGCATGTAGTTTCCTCTGTGCTATCTTATGATTTCCCTGGCAACATCCCTGCAGATAGTTCCACTGACCTGTGTCTCATGCAGTGATTGCATCAAATGACATGTTAGTTGCCACAGTATGTACTCCCTTCTCCAGCTGTGATTTTTTTTCTTCACCTTTACACTCGCAGTGGTGTGTAACTGTTCAAATCAGATTGCATTTCAAGCCCAAGCTCCTTCTGAGTAGGTCTCTATCACTGTATGTTGACATTTTGTAATCATGTCAGGAATCAATATAGGCTTTTTTTTTTTTTTTTAATGGACAAGAACAAGATGAAATATGAAGTTAAAATCAACTTCCTTGAAATAGTTGTTTTTCTTTCAGATCAAATCTTGATTATTGTAGCTCTTGTGCTGCTATTAATAGCTGAAAATGAAGTTTGATTTTTGTCAGTTTTGTTAACAAGACCTTAAATACTCTCCAGTTTTGGCAAGCTTTGATCAGTATTTTCCCTGCAAATAAGCTGAAGGCTCACTCCTGGGCAAATTTCCCTGTTTTCTTTATTTCTGTCTCAGCATACCCCTTTTGAAAGCAAATTTCCATTTGATAAACCAAGCTGCTTAGAGCTTATCCAGTTCTTTCTTAGGAAGCTGCCAATTTGCTTCTTATTTGAAAGTCCTTCTTTAAAATTCGTTCTGCTTCTCAGGAGTAAGATAGCAGATTTTCCACAGGAGTTTGTTTTTCAATCCCTTCCCTGTTTTCCAGCAAGCGTACTTCAGCAGCTTCAATTTGTCAGTAACCCACTTATGACTCAGCTCTGCTTTATTTGCTCAAGTTTTCTTTTCTCTAGCATGAAGATGTAGACTCTCTCTCTCTTTAATGATAATTACCATTCTGCTAACATTTTTTTTGCTTTTCACTATCAAAAGGTTTGATTTAAATCTTTATCTTTTGGTTGCAATTTAATTGTGATTCTTCATTCAATGATTATTAAAAAAAGTTCATCATCTTCTGTTACATTCCACTGTCTGCCATGTAAGGACCCTCTTGAGTGTGTTTTTGCCACTGTAGCTCCATGGAAACAGCAGGTGGGAGTGAGTTTATTATGCTCATCTGCTGTGAGTCATTTTACTGTGGCAGTAGGCCTTGTTGTATATAGGATACATTAGTTTAGGCCAAATATCTTGTTAATGTCAATAAATGGCTTTTGAACTGCATCAGCCTGGATGAACCTCCATCCAAGTGGAGTGAGAGCAACTGTTTGCACCTGTCTTTGGAAATGCTCACTTAATTCTTTATCGATAGTGCTCAACCACAAGCTCTTCCTTCCAGATTCCCCCCTAAACAATCTGAAGCAATTTCTAGGCTATTCTGCTAGACTGTAAATCTTTGACATTCAGACAGATCTGGCTGGCTTGACAAACATCATTTGTTCAGACCAGGATAATTTTAAAATTGTAATTTCATCAAAGCTCAAACACAAGACTTAATGCTTTGGATTCCTCTTCAGAGTCTGAGAAATACTGTGAGTGTAGCATACCCCACTGTCATACCTGTCTCCTTTGAACTTCCTTTTTAGGGTTTACAGAAGAATGACCTAGCTGAATATGAGATTGAGTGTTCTGCGTCTTAAATTCTGGAAGTATATTTAGCCAGCCCATAACAGTCTCGTACACGTCATAAGAATGCTGAGGAAATTGCTAGCTTTGAATTAAAAGCTATAGTTTGTGGTCCCTTTTTCCTGAAGAATCAAAAACATGTTTTACATTTTAGCAGCACAGCTGCCATTTTACAAGTAATTCAGTGAATTTTTTCCCAGAACTCGGAAATCTGGGAAATCTTTACTGGCTTTAGCCAGACTCCCAACTCAGTGGAAATATTCCTTTTAATTTAAATTAGAATTAGTGCCAATAGATTAATTAATCAACAAGTAACAAATTGTGAGAATGGGCCAAAAGCTAGCACTTGATAAAGTAAATATGAAGTTTTCAGTCAGTAGTGATAATCAGTTTGAGAGATAAGAATATGATACGTGAATATCATAGGTGAGATATGAGAGTGATATTGGAATCAGTCTTACGATTTGCTATTTCTTAAAAACCTTAGGGCAAATGTCAACTATGCTGCCAAAGCATTCCTCCAATCTGTTATCTGTAGCACCTGGAAGGAGAGACTATAAAATTTTTAACTGTGATATAACAGTAGCTTAGCTCAAGTTTCTGTCAGCCCTGCCCAATAAGCATGACTGCAGGTTCATGGTACTAGGCTGGAATAAATTCATTATCTAGTGATGTTTACTTGATACAAATATCTCCTGACAGTTCTGTACCCTGATTATGTAGTTACAACTATCAAGAAATGCAGGATACAATTATAGCAACCCTATGCTATATATATAAATTATGATTTCCATTTTAAAACCACATATGAATTTAAATATTGAGAGATCAATGTTTTTGTACCATTCTGAGCTCTGAAAATGGCCTTCCTCTATACAGAACTAACAGCAGTTTATTCTGTGGTTTGCTGAGCACTCACTAGGCTTCTTGAAGGAGGTTGAAGGATCTTTGCAGTGAAGGGATACCATTCCTACAGGTACTAGAAATCTTGTAAGTTTTGTGTGCTGACTCCACACCTATGGCACGTTTTTATTTCCTTGCATACCGCTGAGTGGGCATGATTTAGCTACTTAATAGAATAAAGGGTGTCCTTTTAGCTGTAATAGGGATAGGAGGTTGGAAAATTTAGATGATAATGCTGTGCTCTTTCATAATACCTTCATAATTCCTTCCAGCTGATTTTTCTGATTGTCCAGTTTTCCTCATATAAATCAGAAATATATTTGCAGATTGCTCCAGACTAGCTTAATCTATGTCTATAAATTGCTTTAAGATCTTTTCAGAGTAAGCCTCCTAGAGCTACAATGTTCTTTTTCTTGATAATTTAATTTTAATGTTAATTTTCAGAAGCAAGAAAAAACATTGTGTCTTGGGTTATGGAACAAAATATGTATATTTTATTTCATCTGTTCAAAGCAGTTGGGGAGACTTTTTTTTATCTCTTGTAACTCTGGGAGGAAGGGGGCTGATGTTAAAACCAGGTGGGGTCGTGTTCCTTATCTCTTTCACCACCTGTCCTCCCTCCATGGGATACAACACCTCCAGGGGGATATTTTCTGCTAATGGGCTATTAAGGCTCCACAAGCAGACATCCACATTCCATCATCCCATTGTGAGATGCTCCACTCAGTGGGGGGGCGGAGCCAACCATTCCTACCTGGATAAAACTGAGATGTAGGAACACAAGATATCAGGATGCACCAGATTTCCGGAGGAAGACTGGACCCTTCTCACCATCACTGGACTCTTGTTCTACAGGATCATCTCTACTCCAACAGAACCACATCTGCCACTCCAGGAGGACTCACTTTTGGACTGCTTCCAACACCCTGAGCAACAGGGTGTCAGGTTGTAGCTCTGACTCTGTCATAGTTTCTAGGACTGTTGTTTGTTTTGTATGCTTGTTTGTGTTTTTGTTTGTTTTTTACTACTACATTTGTATTGTTAATATTCCTAGTAAAGAACTGCTATTCCTATTTTGTTTGCCTGAAAGCTCTTAATTACAAAATTATAATAATTTGGAGGGGGTGAGGGGTTTACATTCTCTATTCCAAGGGAAACTCCAGCTTTCCTTGGCGGACACCTGTCTTTCCAAACCAAGACACATTGCTTTTACAACATTTTTCTACAGTGCTAACAAGAATAGCTAAGGAGAAAAACCTCCATATTTAATCATTGTTTCAGGATTGCTTAAACAGCTTAAATTCATCAGTCTTTACAAGAGCAGTGCAGGTTCTGTGAGTGACATTTCTCTAAAGAAGGCTTTTCAGTGAGAGTCTGCAGATTTCAAGAAGTCTTTTGTTGTTCTAGAGTCAAGGTCATGCAGCCTTCCTAACCAACATGTGAAGAAATTCTGACACATACAAAATCAACATAATAGTTGTCTTTGATGCCTTTAGGCAGTACTGGTAGTTGGGTATAATTTTACATAGCTGACAATTGTTTCATTGTGAAGTTTGTGAAGAAAGACTTTCTTCAGCACTTCATCCTTCTTACCATTTTTGTTTTAATATTGTATTATGGTGGATCAGCCTTGTTGTTTACTCCATATAATTATTCTGTTGCCTCCTGATACTGATACTGAGAAGCGATCTGTATTAGTACTACTCTTCCTTGTATGCTCAGGGAGAGTGAATAATTTTGGACTGTCACTGTATGTTCAGGATTACATTTTTTATCTGAACAATAACCAATTAGGAAAAAAAATGCCTTCATTTTTGCTGCTAGTGTTTATCCATTCATTAACTGGCAAAGCTGATGAATGAGTAGTCTCTCTAGAGGAAGAGCATGCTTCCTTCCCAGTGAAGACAAGGTGACCTGTTATAACCTGTGTGATTTGAGTGACAGTTCAGCTTGCTCTAGTTGTAGAATTGGATCAATCCTAATAAAGAGTGGAATGAAGAAGGCTTATAGACACAATAATGATCTCCCTGAGGCCTTTCAGGGGGGTAAAGAAAAGCATGGTTTTACTTTTATCACTGCTTACATATTGAACTGATGGCTGAGCCACATTTTCTTTAAACTGAGAATTAACAGGCTCTGTAAGTGTACAATGTATCTTGTCATATTTACACTCAGCCTTAGTTGCCTAAAGACTAGCTCTTGAAAAATTGACTAATCTAGCAGTAATTCTCCAAAGCATTACTTTGTTATGTCCCAGCACAACACCTTTTGTACAATTAATAACCTAAAGTCAAGTCTGAGTTTTGTTATCTTAGAACATTTGTGAAAAGTACATTTGTGACTAGCTATCTAGAATGCTTAGAGGATGGTACATTTGTGCTCTGAAATGTAGGTGTATCTGTAATAGCTATTGCCAGATTAAGCAGTCTGTAGATGTACACTGCTTTGAAGGCAATTATTTATACAACACATGCAATAGAGAAATTTAAGGGCTGCTGTTACAGACCTCACTATGATTAACAGACTAGATCCAGTCAGGTAGCATTTTTAGGCATTTTCTGTGCTATTCAAATTATATAACAGCACTTTCAAGGCTGTCCTTATTATCAAAATGTTTCTATTAATATAGTTAGAATGAGTTGCTGAGTTAATATTTTATCAGAAAAAGTATGGTGGTACTATGGTTGGTCTTAATTGTCTGCATTAAGTACTTTCCATTGTGAAACAAGAGAAACATCAATTGGCACAGACTCTAGTAAAACAGATATATGCTATTTCAGTAATTGTTCCAATTTGTAGAGGTTTATAAGGATACATTTATTCTGTGACATTCATACCTATTTCATGTTTGCAATTTAAAAATAAAAAGAATCCAATAGAATATCCTATTATAAGCACCTAATGGATTTAAATAAAAAGGCGAAAATAGTTTCCAGCATAATTAAATTGAGTGCTGTGGTATTATACTGCAAATGCTCAGTGGAATTTGAAGCACATAGGAGGAAATATGCTAAAAGCACAGTAATTATACAATAAATCTCTTAAAATATCTACATTAGTGGTGCTGGGGGCAGGGGGGATAAAATAAACCCCTCTGCCACTGTGAGGCCTGGAAATACTAGCAACTGTATGTTTCTTTTAGAGCCTCTTGAACAAGAATTGGGCATTAGGACATTGTTTTACTGTAGTATCACCCATGCTTCCCCCCCACTTTTTTCTTTATTAGAGACAAGATAGTAGCAACTTGTGTGAATGACAATACATAGAGAATGATTTTCTATCTATTAAAGAGAAATGTAAACATGTGATTGTATTTTTAGAAGTAGTAGGATATACCATTGTATATATATTGAAGAAATCTCTAATTGAGATAAAGGTGCAACAAAAATAGTTTGTGTTGTAATTAAGGACCATTTATAAGAAGTATTGACTTGAGACTGAATTTAGATTGCCTTGGCAATCTTTATTGTTACACGTCAGCTTCTGAGAGCTGTGTTTTGTCCTTGTCTCTGACTGAAAAGCTATGAGAACCCCATGACACTGGTGCGTCGAACCAAGTAGCCCATCAGCATGAGAGAACTGGATTCAGCATCTTCATGGACTAGCAATATAATTACTCTTTTTGGGTCAGGCTCTTTAAAGTAACAATAACAGACAGTTTCTTTCCTTGGGATTTCAGAAGTATTTGTTCTGAGAATGAGGAAAACTTGCGCTGAAACTGGCAAATTGTAGTGTGTTAATTATTTAACCTTTGTGCATATCTTTAAAACTGATCCTCTCTGCCTGAGCCTCTGTGGAGATTCCTCTTCTGCTTCTCTCCTTTTTGCTTCTGTTTGCATCTCTCCGCCCTCTGCTCGCTCTGTCTAGGTCCTGCAGTGAGAGCAGGCCTTGCAGGTCATTGGTGTGAACAGTGAACCTGTGCTTTTCAGACATGCCAAGTACAAGGTCTCATTCAGTCTGGAAAGTTCCAGTGTAAGTTCCCAGTCTCAAAGAAACAGAGAATGTAGATTTGTTGATATAATAATTTGAGGGGTATCCATTTCTAAAATACAGTCCCAATATAGCAAAGGCTGTTGGCAGTGTACCTTTTCTCTGCTTTCTTTAATACGCACTTCATTACAGGTTTAAGAGGAATGAAAATAGCATTAATTAATTAGCATACCAAGCTCTAAACGGAAACGAAATTTCTTTCAACATGTTAAGGTTGTCTGTGTTTTATAGTGCGACAGAATTTGGAAGCATTGGTTAGAACAATACGGAAGACATAAAAGTTAGTTATAAAAAGAGCTGTTTAACTTAATTTGTTTCACCTTTGTATGTAGAAAAGGAATAGAGTAAAATTGCTACCTGTAGTTTCTGAAATCCAATTTTGCCAATTAGTTAATTTTTAACTGCTTCTACCCATCAGGAAGGAGAAAAATGGAAGTAGTATTTTAAAATTAAATTTTATTTGAATGTCTATTTAAACAAAATTTTGACTATTTGGATGCCTTAGGGATATATAATGGACTTTTTGAGACATTGCAGTGTTTAGTACTAGTGTTGGATTTACAGGCTGTAGAAGAAAGAGAACAGTGGTTCTTTGTAGAGAAAAAAGTACCATTGTGTCAGATTACCCACATTTTTGTGTACCTTCTCCTCCATCATCTCCTACATTAAAATTTAACAATAGATCTCGTTAATAAAAACTATGATAAAATAGATAATGCAGAGTCAGAAACTTAGTGCACTAATGTTGACTTCTAAAAATCATGTAACATGAATTCATTGACTTTTCAACCTAATGCAATTTAGTCATCATCTAGGTTTGAGCTTTCCATGTGTACAGGCATATGACCTGTAAAACTGAAATTGCAAGTCTGAACGTTGCCATTCATCTCCTGCAATTCAAAGAAGTTTTAATGGTAAACACTAGCAGGTGTTTATTACTAAACAGGCAGTTAAGTGTTGGACAGGATCACTTTTTTGTCCCAAAGTAGGAAATAGTTGCCAAGATTGAAGTACTGAAGTTAACATGCTTTGGCAAAGCAACAGGAAGTTCTTTTGAATGCCCTGTCCCCAGCTGTTTGCCTCACACAAATAGAGTATTGGGTACACTTCGTCCTCAGCAAATATCATCATGATTCATTAGCCATAATGCAGCCAGTCATCAAGCAATATAACCTAAACTTACTTCTCATGAGGTTGTGAAATTCTGAAGGAGAGAATTTATTGTGCTATTTAGAATGTTCTGCCTTCCTAAAACTTCTGACCTATTAATTTCAAAAGCAATGAAAATGATGTCTCAGCTTTTCTCCCATCTGTTCCACCCAATAGATTTTTGAGTGTTGAGTGCAGTGAAGCCTAGGTAATTACCTGAAATTATTTGCCACTACTTGTATGTTCTTTTGTGTTTTAAAGAGTCTTGTTTTCTAATAGCTGTGCTGCCATGTTCACTGAAATATTTGGGGTTGTTCTAGGTAGTATTTAATAATAAGTGAATGTGATTGTATCACACACAAGTCTTGCTTATGTTACCAATAAGAACAAAATTAAATTTCTAGATTTTAATTCTAATGCAGATTTTGTTTCCATGAATGTTTTTCTCACTTATTGGAGAAAGGGATAGAAAGGAAGAATGAGTATTTTGGATAAGGAGATTTGACTTTGTTTTGATTCCTATTTAGAATATAATTTTTATAGAGTCAAGAGTTTGGGCATTCGTTTGTGCTGTGGGACAAGTCTTAAATGAGGCAAACTAACAGGTTTTCTCTACCACACCTCATATTTCTTGTGTCTCAACTGCATCTTTAGCTGATGTTGATGTGTTAACTTGTGTGCATGAGTGAAGAAGAGCTAATGCAGATGGCTCGCTCGCAAGAGAGGCTATACCATTCCTCATGAAGCCCTATAAATTCAGTGTCTCCTGATGTCCTGATACAGGTTTTGAAAAGCATGTATGGGTCTAAAAATTACATATTAGACTAGATTTCCTTCTAAAATGGCATAAAAGCCTCCTTATACTACTGTGCTTGCTGCTGTGCTCTAAAGATGTAAACCTCTTGTGCTTGTATCCTGTATGCTAGATCTCCTGGAATGTCAAGAAGAAGCAACCACTTTTAAAGAGTGGAGGCCTAAGGGATTTGTGTGCTTTGACTTATGCATGTTCCTATTTAAATATTTTGGACAAATCTTTTATTGTTCTTTGTTACAGTTTAAAATCTGTTGCTTTCATGGAAATGAATTTTTCATTGTGATACTCACTCAAACTGGAGGTGTGCCAGCTCTTTATGTCTGAATCCTTGCTGAAATACATACTCCTCTATTTTTTGCTCTTTCCAAATACATTACATTGACTATAGTGTTGTTTGTTAATCAGTTTTTATATAGTGCTGGCACTGTGTCTTGTGAAACCCTGACTGCAGATTCTTGCATTGATACATTGGCAACAAGAAAACTGACACCTGGCTGTTTTTCAGGAATATATAATCATGTTTTCTGATCACTTGCTCCTGTGGCTGTCTTTCAACATGTAAACAGAGGGACAGATTCAAGTCTCAGCTACACAACTATAAATGTGAGACTATCAAAATAATTCTTTTGAATGCAGAAGTGAAAATAAAATCTCATTCTGGTCATACAGTTAGTTTTTAACATGAGGGGAACAGTCAGAAAAATTGCTTTTTTAAAAATAATCTTGCAATGGATTATTTTATATTATTTCAGATTTAAATGGGTGCTTTTTATGTCATTATTGGAACTGGGATTGAATAACTGATGGGGATTTTAAAGTTTAGGGACAATATTTGTTAAAGGAAAAAAGGGTTTATCAGAAAACATTTGTACATTCATTCATGATTTTATCTTTGGATTAACATATCTTTGGATTAACATATCCAGTTGGCTGACATACGACAATGATGCCAATAATTTAAAAAAATTGCTTAATTATTCTTTAGTATGTTAGTGTTTATTTAATTTTTAGTGAATGTCAGAAATGCATCCTTTAAGGGAAAATCAGAACAAAAAAAGTACTGACAGTGAGATAGATGAACACTTTATGTTTATTTTCATACTTATGTTCCAGAACACCTCAACAAAGATGTATGTGGATGTTCTTTAAACATGCTACAGAATTTGCATATGATATCAAAACCCAGATTATATAACATATGTAATGAATTTCAGTGCAAAGCACTTATGAGAATGGAACTCTCAAAGCAGGTTTTGGGCACAGCATTTTTTCTAGAACCCTATCTAAGTGCCTCAATTAATGCTTGAATTTTCAGAGCTTCTGAGCAGACCTAATTTGCTTTGAAGTCATATGAAACTGCAGAATGGTCTTAGCGCAAAGAAAATGATAAAGCTGAGCACAAAACTAACTGTTTCCTGTTTTAAGTCAATTCTTCAGCCACAGAACTATCCTTTTGTTTTACTATCACACAGTCAGAATGAAATGTATTAGGTGGAACTGATGTACTTAAATTAAAAATGAAAGATGTTTAGCAGTTCTATTATTTGTGATGCTGCCTGCTGTGTGTTTTTGTACTTTGCTGTAATTTGCTTGCTTATAATGAATGCTGTCTGTGACAGTCTTCCTCATGTGAATATCACTTTTTTTCTGCATGAAGTCCCATGTATATGTTGAGAAAGCATGGTCAGTGTGGGCTTTACCAGTTTAAATTAAGCAGTGTCATAGAATATTGAAGTTAGAGGAGAAGAGAGATTTACAGCTAATTCATCAATCTACTAAATTTCAGGACTTTTTCAAGAGTAGGTGCATATGGCTTTTCTTCATGGAAAAATATCATTTTCTGTGAAAAATATCTCACTTACTGGTAATCTTATAGGTAGAAATAGATTGTAGTCTGCTGAAATAAGAAAATGAGCAAGAGGCATCAAAGTACTTTTAAAAATGAGATTTAGGGTGAAAGGGCATTGATAACCAAGTGGTGCTATGAAATCTGTCTTCACTGGATAGTAGCCCAAGAGTAGCATTAGCAAATGTTACTGTTCAAGAGTATCCTAATGAACTGAGACAATAAAGAACTGCTGTTTTATTATCTTTGTGGATTCTTTCTATGGCACTTGGTAATCTAGGGTTAGATAAATTTTGCATTTTTAATCAGAGATTCAATCTCGTGCCTACTATAGAGCAGAAAATTATATTGTTAAAAATATCAAGGATAATTTTTTATGTTACAGAACAACAGCATTAGAGGAATTGTATTAATGTGGTGAAGTCCATCTGCAAAGTTACAAAATGTCAAAGTGAAGACTGCAGGTGCAGTTATGTGCATAATCTTTTCCTCGGATCTTGCTGCTTACTTATTAGCTGGAATGTGCATTGTGTATAACTATACAGTGTTAGATGCACCTCTCTGAAATTCTTAACCTGCATTGAGGTTTAGGGACTTGAATCCTGCTAAAGCATACAGAAAACGGGTTCTGGGTGTTTGAAGCTTTAGAAAGTTGGGACCTACACTTGTCACTGAAATGTGGTAATTCTAGAAGGTAACTGTAATGAAAAATGCAGAAGAAATATTGTTGGACAATATATTATGAAATGACCATTTTTTGAGAAATTACCAGATGGATGATTTCTGACTGGAACTACAATTTAAACAGTCCCTAGAACACAGTCTGTCATTCATATCTATTTTGAAGTTGGAGTTTTAAAATCTATGCTGATTACATAGCTGTGTGCATTTCAGGTAAAGGCTTTTTTTCTGAGTTTGAAATGTAAGTTAAGCAGCATGAACCTGTGTGACTAAACTAATCACATCTGCTTATTATGTGTTTTCTATAACAGTTCAAGTTATTAAAACAGAGTGCAAAATAATAACTAGTGGAGTTTCACTAAAACCACTTCAAACGTGAAAGGGCATTGTAGACTTGTTGACATAGAAATGTAGACATAGACATCAAAGTATACTTCCCCAAGATGTCTCAAACTGGAGTAAAGATTAGTATCTACTTAACTGAAATCCTGATTATTCTTTTTCTTTCCTTTAATTTCACTTTATTCATATTGATTTTTAAAAATAATCCTAAAATAAGCTAAAATAGAAGCTTGGCATTTGCCTCTGGTTGTTTCATATGTGTTCATTCTCACCAGTGAAAAATTTTTATTATCTTGCTTGTTATTTTCATAGTCTCTGAAGTTCATGCCTTGCTGGTGTATTTTCTGTTAATTTTCTGTCCTGTTTCTCCTATTTTAGAAGTATGTTGCACCACTTTTCCCTTTAGCTAGCTTAACATTTCATTTTACATCTCCAATAGATTTTAACTGCTTTTGGTGATATTTGAGTTCATGCTACAAAGGTCCTTAAAAGGGATTAATTGCAATAAAAAAAATCCCAGTGTACTGTTTTGACATAATAATCTATAATGCTTGAATGGCCATATAGAGGATACTAAAAATATGAATGCTGGCATGACCTACATCTGAGACAAAAGCTATTCCCTTAGGGAATGGAGATAATTTGCTTTTGTCTCATACATTATACATTTTTTCTTTTACAGACCTTACCCATGAAAAATATTTTTTGTTTTGTACGAGAGAGTTGTTAAAGTTGTGAGTAGAGTATTAAGCTCAGTTGTCTGGGATGTTAACATCCTGATAGGATTTTGGCACTCTCATTCTTTGTTTCCTATTATCTATTCATTATTTATTTTTGTCCTCAATGCTTTTCTCCAAGTGAAGTTTTCTGTTTACTCTTTTATTTTTTGAAGAGTGAATGATATCAATTCCTTTTTGGAATGATACAAAGGGATGATACAAAGAAATGGTAAACTTTATAAGCAAAAAATAAACTGAATTTTTTTCACTGATGCAGCCATGATAGTGATTAATTAGCCACTTTATGTTAAATATGCAACCTACCTTTCCAAAACTGATGGATTCCTAGACAGAGTCCAGGGCTGGCCTATTCTAAGGTACTATGTTGTCTCTTCAGACAAGACTTATGGGCAGAACTTGTAGGTAAGGGAAGAGTTCAAGGTACAATGGATACACAACCCTACAAGAAGAAATCATCTCTGCCACAACACTTAAAGGAATTGTCCCTTTATGACAACTGATCTTCTAGGGATGGATTTTTCAGCTACTTTATGCTGAGGATAAAATGATATAGATTAGCACTGTGCTAAATTGTTAGCATCCTCTTTGAATTGTTGCATATTGTTTTCTTATTCCAGGTTGTAAAATAAAGGAAATTTGGCAGGATCTTTGAAGGTCATGAATCTCAAATTCTGCATCTCCTACTCCTCTAACTAGACATGTATTATGTGGGTTAAATGATAGGGAACTAGACTGTTTTCTAGACAGGAAGCAGATGGTAGCATAGTATAGTAGGTTTCTTGTTTGTCTTTCTGAAGGTACCTATTTATTTCATAGACACTTCTGTTGAGATACCTCCAAGTTAAGTTTTTAATTTGAAACCTCACCAATATCTTACCACCTAGGATATTGGTATGAAAAATAATGTGTGGAAAATAAAATAGTACATGACAATTTAATAAGCTTTGGGGACAAATGATGTTCAGGTGAACCAACTCATCCTGAATGTGTATCCAGTTGGTAAAATTGCTATGTTACATATTTCACGGACAGTGATATTTTTTTTAGACAATTGTGTTTATGGTGTATTTATTGTTGGGTTATTTACCATTCATCATTTTACAGACAGGATGTGAGTATAACTGGTGTGGATGTAATTGTAGACTGAAAGATGTGTATTTCATTTTCATTCTTGTATAATTTATAAGCAATATTTATATGGCTTTCTTATTTGGATATTTACATTTCTATATTAATAGGCAAGTATTTTTTCAACTATCAGTAAAAAGAGACATTGCTGCCACTGTATCTTGTACAATGTCTACAGCATCTAACTTAACAGAAGTACTTACAAAGTATTTTACAGACGTGTTTGGTTTCATCATTATTCAAATCACAGTGTGAAATGTTTTACAGCAAAGGATCCAAATGAGTTGTTATGAGAGTGCCATGGGCTTACATGAATGTTTTAAACTATATTGCTTGTGTATTAACCTTAACATGAGAGGAAACACTGGATCATTGGCTTGCTGTGGGATTGTCGGCTTGCTGTGTGAAAAGCAGCAGCAACATGACAATGTGAGGAATGAGTGAAACCAGCAGAGAGTGACTTGAAAGGCTGTCAGTCTCTGCATAATGTTTGAACAAATGTGAAGAGGGAATATTGTTAGATGATGTATGTGACGTATTGGAGCCTTGGAAATACTGCTCTTCTATAAGATGAGTTTCTGTGTGTGTCTAAGCCATGAATATCTTTCATCTGCACCACACTGTCTTAACTGTGATGTGCTGGATTTCCTGCCTCAGCCAAATATTTTATAGGTTTGGGGGTTTTTTTAGCTGAACTTCAGTTTTTACTAG
>VWYO01021373.1:17608-40507 GCA_013400275.1 Rhadina sibilatrix | reverse complement strand
TTTTTTTTTTTTTTTTTTTTTCTTTTAAGCATTGACTGTTCTGGGTAATTTTATGATTGGGATTATGTGAGAAAAGCTAAAGGGGGAATAGCAGCCACTTTTCCTTTTGTGAGAATAACTGGAGTACTTACAGTGGCTAAACACATTATGTTAGAAAAATTCTTTTCTTCAAGGGCTAATCGTGATTGGCAGTGCTAGCCATTAACAAGGTGTTAAATGTTACAGATTCCTGGTAACTACAGTGGGAATAGTATTTAAGCTTTTAAATTGCACTGGATGCAGAAAATCTATGGTGTTTATGATCAGGAAGGCACATCACTGCTTTTTCTTTTTTGCTGTTGAAGGTGAGAATTTCTTGGTGAAGGACGTATCCTGTTCTCAAGGGCATCCAGTGTGAGTTGCCAATAGTAGCAAAGTAACTTCTGGACAACTCAATATTTGTTGTGTGTCAAAATACAACACTGAAAGTTGGACCTTTGAAAGGCAAACTTTCTGTGCTTTTGAAATGGTGTGGCTTACAGGAGAGAAGAAATAATACATTTAATATAAATGTATTATTTAATTTAAACATTTAATTTACATTTAATTTAAAAATAAAACAAAATTTACTTTGATAAGGGTTTTCATGGCTGATATGATCATTGTGTTTCTAGAACAGGATATTGCTGCTTTGTTGATATTTTTAGCTCACTAAAGGACATTTAGTTCATAGTGATGGGCAGTAACTCTATGAATTGTCCCACTGACTACATTAATATTACTCCTTTAAGTAATGGTTCAGCAGCAGGACTAAGTCACAAACTTGTAGAGTTTGAAAACTCTTGGTCAGGGCCTGAGCCTGCCATTTGTAAAACACTAATTTCAGCTCTTGCTTGTATTGCCCTAAAGAATATAACCTGCTGTTCATAGACTTTATTTTAAATTCCCAGTTTTAACAGCCTTTGGAGTCTGCTCTTTCACTGCAACAAGACTATGGTCATATGTGGGAAGAACCTAAGGATAGTGGAACAAGCCATCTAATGTCCATTTTAAAGAATCCCCCGTACTTGGACAATATTCAGTATTAAGATGTCCTTCCTATCTCCCATGTGGCAGATGTCATCTCCTGATTATATGCTACTGTCAGTCAACTAATTAGGTGTATTTCCTCCTACTCTTCAGGTAGCCTGAGGTAGCCATAAGCCAGTAATTGGTGAAGATGGTGCTGACAACATAAAATATTTAGAAGAATAGCAGTGTTCACAGCAAAGCTTCAAAATTTGAGACTTTCAATGGTGTTTTATTAATTCAGTTGAGACAAAGAGCTCCACATTTGTCCAGAATACTTTTTCACACTAATTGCATACACTTCAAAGGCTTAATTATAATTTTGGAGTTACTTTTGTATCCTTGATAGATACTGAAATGCTAATATCTTCCCAGCCATATGCCTTGTAGCTGGAGTAGTGGTTTCTAATATTGAAAATTTAAAATACAGGGCAGTGCTTCTTACAGATGTAAAAAAAGACAGAAGGAAAAAAACAGTTCAGCATAATCTTATTACTGTAATATCTGGTAATCTCTACTGTGATAGGATCTTGCTGTACTTAGGTAGCAATATTGTCACACACCCTCTGAGTGTTTAGAGAGATCATAAGAATGAGGCAAAATTTTTGATTGGGGGCCATAACTTCTCTTCTGCATTGTCAATCACTGGAGGATGAACTGAAAAGAAAAACCTAACCAAACCCCTCCAAACAATAACAACAACAATAGCAACAACAATGATAACAACAATTGCAACAACAATAATAATAGAATAGAAACCCTGTGCATATATGTGTGTTTTTGGATGGAGGAGGAACAGCATCATAAACTGTGGACTCTGCATCCAAAATACCTGAGGATCATTTTACCTGTGTGCTAAGCATCTGTAGTAAGACTGGGCATCTATGTGTTTGAAGGAATAACTTTCTGCCATCTGAGCTGAAAGTGTTGTTTCTTAGTCATGATTCTGGCAGCTTAGGGCTGAATGTTGCTAAGGCATAGCTGGACAAGAGGACCTTGTGGCTGTAGTATTGCCCTGTGAGAGGAAAGAAGAGGAAATTATAGCCATTTTAGGCCCTCTATCCTTTCCTAATAAATCTGGCCGTAGGTCCCTCCATTACTGACACATAGTTTTGCACCTAACAAAAGAGCAGAGGGCACACCAGTGAATAGTTGAGGGTAGTGTAAATAAAGTATTTGCACATGACTGTGTTTCTATGCTTTTGGATCTTAGCACTCTGAATATGAATGTTTTTAATGGGCACTGTATCTGAAATGATCTGCAGCTGACCTGGCTTCTAGGTGTAGGTCGATCTCTTTCTTTCAATAAGCTATTAGGATGATTTTTCACACAGATTTTGAGGTGATTCCATTCTTTGGTTCTTGGAAATAGTCTGATTTCCTTGCTAATATGTCTTGGTTAAGCTTTACACTGTGATAACAGATGTACTTTATGGAATACCTGGAAGATTGCACTGGAGCTGTGCAACTACACTATAATTTGTGATTTTTAAATCCTGCAGCTGTTTATCCATTTAACTGACAGGTATACACCATAAGACCGAATGTAAACTGGTTGTGTTTGTAGAAATTACTCAATACCATAGCAAAATAAGGTTTCGAAATTTTAGCTGGTGGCATTCTCAGAGTTTCTTTCTGGGCCTCCAGAAGTCCTCCCTGGTTAATATACAGATATATGCAGTTCGGATGAGACGTGCTTGTTGTGGGCCATTCAATTTTAAGGCATCTGTGATTTTTTCAAAAAGGAATAGACAGTAGGCCTTCTGAAGGGGAAGAGGTAATCCAACAGATCCAGACTGTTCCTTTTAGGCCTTTGCCAGAGCCAGTTAGATCTTAATTGCTGTATTTATACTGCTTTCAGCAATTTACTTAGAAGGTCTGTTATCCTGAGTCTTCAAAAGTCTTTAAAAATTTCCAGTCATAAAAAACCAGATCTGAGTGTACAGAACTCCTACACACATAAACTCCTACACACATAAACCAGAAAATTTGATTCTCTAATGTTGCTTTTGGGGCCATATTCTAACACAAATAGCCATATTCTACTGGCCATCCAATTCTAATTAATTCTAATTCTAATAATAAGAATTCTTTTATTCCCCAATGAGTATTACCTTACTCAAAAATTTGTGGTATTTGGAGGTGGAGTAAACAAGCTCTTGAGATTAGTGAAAGTGATGAAGTCTGGCAGAAAACGTATTAAAGTTCTAGGAAATTCAGCTGTTTCATTAGCTGCTTTGTGACCTGTCCTAAATAAAGTATGCATATTTATTAAACATACTCTCCAAACTGGGCTATTATTTGGCTGTTTAAACATAAATGCATCTAGTCTTGTCCAGTGTCGAATGAAAGTTAGAGAACAGGATGATCTGCAGGAACTGGCTTTGCTACAAATTGGTAAAAACGATGCCTTCTCCCTAGAAATACATTCTCCTGAATAGACAGTTTTATGTAAGTCCCATTGCTTTAGCAGAGGGTGCATGTTATCATACTCTGCCTACTGCCTGGTGTTCTTGTGTGCAAGAGCTACACCTTGTCTGGTTGTTGTGGGACCATTCTACTGAGAGCTGTCAGGTGAGCAGAAGGCTGGGGATAGAGCAGTGAATATTGCCTTGTGATTCCTGAGTAGGCAGGGGGAAGAGGAAGGAGGAAGGCAGCATGCAACGTGGCAGCAACAGATGTAGCCATCACAGGAGATTTTGCTGCAAGGTGGCAAAAGCTTATGCAAATAATGGAAATACTGAGTGGAAAAAAAGCCCACTTACTTTGAAGCTCTCTTGACAGACTTTTCAATAGGCAGTTTTTCCATAAATTATTGCATACTTCCAGAAGTACATAATATGACAGAAGGGTTTTTGGCTGCTTTTTTTCTTGTGCTTCCAAATATTTCCTTGGAGAGTCTATGTGGACTTTCTGCTAAGTTCACATCAGCATTTTTTGCTAATTGTTCCTGATGCTTCTCCATATTGTGAACTTTTTAATGGAAAAGTAGCAGCAGATTGCTGTCCTTAGAGATGAACAAAAATGTCTGTTGATGTGATCTAAAAAGAGAAAGGGTAGAAAATTGTACTTAAAATGAATGTTTCCATTTTAGTGCATACAGAATGAGAGGTTAAATGAAATCAAACAACTTAATAATTGAATGAGAAGTCACATTTCCTTCACAGTTTCTCCTCTTGCCTAGATTTTTGTTAAAGCTGGGTTACTGCTATGAAACTGCTTACTGGAGAATCTGCTGTTGCAGGGATGCTGACAAATGAACTCTCTTTTGCACTGGCTAGGTCAGTGACAAGCTGTGACTCATAAAACTTGGTTTTGTTGGCTTCTCCTATCAATCTGTGCTCACCCATTTTATCTGTGACAACAGTCTGTCATGAGGGTTGTCATTTGCCTTTGGCGGGTTCACCTCCTTGTCACATATTGTCTATCAGGCATAATGGTCTATCAGGCATAATACTGGACACCATTTATCTACAAAAAGTAATGGTTGTCTCTTTAGAAGGGAAAAGAAATTGTTGGGGCTGGAATTGTTCAAAGGTCTGAAAGAGGCTCACTGAGTAGTTTCTACGGAGTTTTTACTTGCTATCATTCTGGCATTGATTAATAAAGCAGACGTTTTGTGCATCTGGAGAACAAGAGGTTATAGACACTTTTGTAAATCAGCCAAGCCTCTAGAACTGAACAGGCGACTGTTTCACTTTAGCTGAAAGTTGGTCGTGGGGTGGAAGTGACCTTTTTGTGTATGGGACAAAAAGAGCAAAACCAAAGGACAAGTGGAATACCTGTGACACTTTTTGCTAAAATACATCTAGCTATCATGGCTTCTAGGGTTCAGGCCTCTGTATACAAAATTTGTGAAGACTGTTAAGTAAGTTTCAGATAGATGTGGGAATTTGGACTCCCCTCACCTCTGCCTTATTTATTAGTGCTTTCAACTATAGTCTAGCAGCACTAGATGGAATTTTTGGGTCATATTTCACAATGCTTATTTATCAAGAAGCTCCTGATTTGGGGTTTTGGTACCTTTTCTGCAGGCTGCCAAGGCCTTTATTGAATCTAATCCTCCAGTACATGCTCCACTTGTGTCATGTGCCACAGCTTTGGGGTGCAGCCAGAGCTACAGTATATGCTGCAGTGCAGATAAACCCACCAGCTGGGTACAAAGCCCAGACCCAGGGCAGGGGATATAAAGCACTATTATGCTCTCAATTCACTTTCACTGGGCAGTTATTTTGAAGCGATTTTCCATCTCAGCCTGGCAGGCAGAACTGTTTTTGCAACTTTCTTCCTGAACTTTGTGGATAAATTAAGAATTTTTCACTACAGTCATATGAAACCTTTCATGACCCCCAGTGATGCAGCAAGTTAACACTTACATAGGCCACTGTCTTATATATGTTTGGGGTCTCTTGGAGAGCAACACTTGCATGTATTTTTCATTTCTCCAGGAATCTTCCTGTGAAAGGGTGAGTTGTACTACTTTCCTGGACTGTGAAAATTTGCCAATTACTATGCCGTAAAAAAAATTTTTCATTGTGATGTTGTCTTCTTTCATTTTTATGCTGATGCTACAGTTATGAGTGTCTTTGTAACTTGACTTCTCTGGGTCTTACCTTTTTTTTTTTTTTTTTTTTTTTTTTTTTTTTTTTTTTTTTTTTTTGTCTGTCAGGTATTAAATAATGCTGCAAAATCAGATGTCTCTGAACACAAAAGTGAAGTTGCTAGTTGACTATTTTCTTAAATTTGTTGAGAAGTATTAGTCCTATTTTTCTAACCTTTGATGACCTCCAGTTCTACTTCAAACAAGTGTTTAGTGGTTACCTTTGGTTGAGGATTGTTTCTTGTATGTATAAGGAACTGCCTTTTATCATTGAAATCTTGCTAGATAGTGGGTATTTCTTTCTATCATGAAAAGAGGCACTTTTCATCCCTGACATATTGTGGTTTAGCTTACAGGATTTCTTTGTGTTTTTTTAACAAAATCTTGACTATTCTGGCTGCAAAAAAGCTCCCTCATCTTATTTCTTGTTCTCCAAATCATGCCATACATCAGTGCAGTAGTTTTCCATAATTAATAATGATTGTCCAACTAAGCCTACATTGATTTTTATTTTTAAGTAATTTTTAAATGCAGGGCCTTTAAAAAACTTATCCAAATTGTATTTACAGTTGACTTGATCATGATCAGTAAAGTTTTGCTCTTTTTAAAGCTATAAGTATAAAAGTGCTTTATTCCATGATGATATTCACAGATTTTATTAAAATTTTGCTTTCTTCATTTACAAAAATCATTCATTTAGACTGCTTATTTGCAGAAGACAGGCAAGAAGTAGAAGGGCGCTCTCTACCTTTGAAGAACCAGGAATACGTATCAATAGGAATATTACTGCAATCAGACATACATGTCCTATGAGCTCCAATGAGAAGAAGCTCTTGGTTTTTAGATTAAAATGAAATGCAACATTTCTGCCTCTTTTTACACTCATTCTCACCCATTTTATCTCTTTCTGTTCTCTTCAAACTCCCAAATTCTCATATACCCCAGTAGCTACTTTATCTCTTGCACATCTTTGTTCCTACCAACCAGTTCCTTTTCCTCACTTGACTCCTAGTGTTCATGTGTTAGATTACAGTCTCTTACTTTCTTTTCACTCTGTAGGTTCCTTCCCTGCCTCCCTCCCTTTTCTTCCCTCTGGCTAGTCCTCATACTCTTAGCATTTGTTCCCTAGGACATAGTATTTATCTTTGGGTAAGTATACACAGAACTTTTTCTGTAAGGCTGGCTTTAAGACAACTTCGCTTCAGTAGTGCGCAATGTGGAACTAAACCCAGATGCTATAATGACAAAGTTCAAAATTTAGTTTTGGCAAATGCTGAGAATATGAACTCATGGCTTCAATCTGTGAGACAAATGATCTCGGTCTGGCTTCCCACTAACAGAAGCTTCCCTCTTCCTTCTGTGACGTGTTAGAGCGGACTTTAGAGCAGCTTTCAAGTGAGGCCTGACAGGCTTTCATTCTGGCCGACTGATGCAAGGTGGTAGTCTTAAAATGGTAAACACAAAATGTGGAATCCTGACGGTGTTGAAATGAATGACAGGAATGTCTACTCACTTTGTCAGAAGACTTTCTAGGGATTGTTGTTTCTTTGGACTTCAGGGAATTGAAAACTGGATTCTGGCATAAAGAGAAAACACTTGTGTACATTGCATGCCTTTCAGACCTTTGAAAAGCCAGAGCTTACTGATGTTCTTTTAATTACTGGATGATGTTGTACAGGAGTGTGAATCCGAGGTACTGCAGCCCTGGTGAGAAAGATGCTCAGCCAGCTGAAACTGATTTGTATTGCACTTTGAAAAGGCAGCGTTGGAGCCAGCCTGGCTATTGTTAAATTGCTTTCTAAAGCTACTATTGTAAGTAGCTGGCTGTTCAGCTACAGAAGAATCTGTCTGTAACCAGGGATTCACTTTTATTTTCCTGAAACGGGTTCAGACAAACCTTTATGATTTCCCTAGAGAAATACTTTATGTTCTTATTGTTCGTTCCAGGTGCATGGCTGCAGCCGTACACCTTACTTCCTCACAACAATTTACTATACATGTCAGCATTGGCTTTGCTGCTGTGACTGAGATAATTTGTTCTTTCTCATGAAAGGAAAGTTAGAATCAAGGATGATGAGAGAATCTCATATTTCACTCCAACTGAAACCCATAGGGAGAAGTTAATATTATACAAGACTGTCTAATTCTGTTTAAAAAAAAATCCATATCAATTGTAATTTTCCCCCCACAACAGCATCTGTGAGATATCTTAGAGAAACTGTGTGATTCTCACGGGGAAGAAGAGGAGGGGATGGATTGCTTCTTTTTCTTACTAGCTTTTGTGATTCTCACTATCTTTTGGAATAATAATAGTGATTGTGACAAACCACTAAGCTTTGAAAAGAGACAGCTATGCTTCTGTGTACAACATGGTGACAACATTCAAGGAAAACATTTTCCTCATGTTCAGATGGTACATTATGGACAATCTATTTCTTGCCACTTCTCCCCCTTAATAGTGGGGTATTGACACTTCTTTTTTTTTTTTGGCGTAAGTGAGGAAATGTCTAAACCTAACAGGATATCTGTTTAAGTGCAGAAACCTGAACAGATAAAAGGGAGGGAAGAAGGAAGATGGAAAAAAAAGGGAGATCTTAAGTTTTTCTAACTTGTTCAAATTTATTTTATACCATGATAATAGCACTGCTGGTAAAGGTTTTGAGAATCAGTATTTCTGCCTTCCAAATAGTTCCTTTTTTCAATATTTTTATCCAGATTTGAGGGGAGGAGGTATGCATGTATGTGCATTTATATATAAAATCCAAATTGCCCCTGAATAATAAATAAGGAGAAAACTTATGCTAGACCCTGCAGCTACCAAGTGGGTTCACTAAATGTTTGCATCACTTTTCAAATTTTGCAGCAAAACCCCGAAAGGTGGCTCTGAGCATGTGGAACCATGGACACTAAGATTCCTTTTTCTTTGCTCACGCGGCAGTCCAGCTGGGCCATTGTCCTTGGCTTTTGAAGTCGTGAAGCACTAACATTTAGTCCATTTCTGGTGGGCTGTTGTGACTTCATTTTGAGTCCTGTGGAAGATGACTCAGAATGATGCTGAGCCTGAAACATTTCAGCAAAATAGTTTGGACTCAACAAAGTAACATCTTCTTATCAGGTTTTAAACTAATCTGGGTCTTAGCATTTAAGCACTATATTTCCTGAAGACTGAGTTTTGAGAAAATAATTTATTGCTCAATAACCTGTGGCATATCCACTGTAAGTTCCTTTTCACTGTTTATGTGCAGTGCAAAATGGAGAATAAAACCTCTTTAAATAATTGTGGGCCCTCTAGTGGTCTTCCTGGAGCTGCATGTTCAGAAAATTACAAGACTGAAATGTATCACCTAGTTTATGTATTCCAATATTTACTGGTCATACCCAGCAAAATGTAGTTTTGGATTCCATTGTGTCCTCTGCTTATTTGTATTAATGAACAAAAAAACCTTCTACTCCAAAAATCTTGCAATCTAGATGGAAGAGAAATGTCCATCAGGTATCTCAGTCCATCAGCAGTCAACAGCCATAGTTCAATGATTTCTCACAGCCAGCAATAAACTGGCACCTCTGCTGAAAGAAGTAGTCTCAAATTCCCATTTTCCATGATCAGTGTATTTTATTTTTTTGCCATCATCTCTCTTGTACAGGTACAGTGGGCTGAACAAGGAGCTAACAGAAAAAAAAGAAAAAAACACCTAATCTTACTTATAATCTTCCCAATACACATACTCACATAAAGTACATCAACTGATTAAAAAATTAATGGTTTAAAAATTACTCCAAAAGTTTGACAAGTGCTAACTGCACTTTAGTCACTGTTAACTTGCATATATAATACTTTCTTATGAGATGTAGACTTGCAACCATCCTTTTAGGTAGAGATAACAGACTGCTCTTTTGGCACAGAATAATGATGTGATTGACCCTGTAGCAGGACTTTTCCATTTGATCACCTACAAAAATAATAGCGTTCTCCCTATAATACCCCCCTTTTTTTCTGATTCTGTTTGTTTTCTCTCCCATCAAAGAGTTGCTGCCAGAGGAAAGTGCAAGAAAGCCAGCTGCAGTAGAAAATTTGATTATGCAAATGTAGTTTAGAGTTTGTAGAGAGTTACAGAAGATTAACAGTGTATGATGTGAGAAATGAATGCAGCTTCTTTTTCAGGATGAATAACTGCAAGCTAATGTAGATCTGTGGATGAAACATTCAGATAAAATCAGCAGTTGTGTTCTTCTGCCTCCCTCCTTCCAGTGTGCCTTTGTTTTTTTGCCACATAGTCTACAAAACTCCCATCTTTGAAGAATCTGAAGATTGTAAAAATGTAGAAAAGCACAAGTGTCATAGATATTTGATCAGAGAACAGGCTTTATTGTCCTTTATACAAGACCTGGAGGGGATGAAATAGTAACTGCAAGTGACAAGTTCACAGCAAGTAAAAAGTGATATTTCACATAGTACAATGTAAAGTTGTAAAAGCTTATTGTCCCAGGATTTTGGGGATATTAAAGGGTTCAAAAATTCATTAGATATGTTTATGGAAAGAAAATCTATGAAGGCTGTTGCCTGTGGCTCAGAAAGTCTGAAAGCCACAAATCATATGAATCAAAGGAAAATATTCTAGAGAACTACTTTTGTATGCTTCTGTTCTTACATTCCCATCTACATCTGCTACTGACCGCTGTCAGAGACAGGATACTGGATGGACTTGGCTTGGTGTTCCTGCATCTTTGGAAAAAATCAGGTTTTGTCTTGTATTTCAATTTTGTATTTCTTTCAGATCCCTGCCTCCAGATGAGACTCAAACCACAAACACTAGGCTATCCACCAAGGAGTTCCTAATATCATTTCCATCATAGTTGAAACCAAAAGGAAGCATAAATTTCGAAGAAAAGTCTTGCTGAATTCTTTCAGACCAAATTAAAACAACCAGCTTCCTCCCCAGCTCCCTTGCCTTCTGGAAATAACAAACCAGTGAATGAAGACAAATACATTCTCATTGGTCCTTAAAGATTTAAGCTTTTCCCTGAGTGAAGATAATGGATCTTCCTTAGACAGGATATCTTTAGGTTTGGGTATTCTGTCAGGCTGCAGGCTCTCTTTGGGTATGTGCAGATTGAACTGTGTCCTTCTTGCTTTCACTAAAATGTTTTGTGCTAAGCATAGTTCTCCACTTCAGTGTCCTTGGGAAGTATTATCTTTGTATTACTTTTGTAATGAATCAGTATTGCTTTAGGTATCACAGTCCTATTATTTTGTGACAGTTTTTATTCTTCAGACCTTGTAGGCTTTTAGCTTCTCCTTTTCCCTTGATAAAAGACATGGTTTGGTTTTGTTACCCGATTTTATAGAAAAGTTGGCAATATTAGGTACTGATATGGCAGGAATTCTATTCTTGTGATAGCTTCTGAATCTTCATAAAATAGAGTTATGGGTTTTCATAATAACATTTTTTCTCAAAATTTGTCAATCAGGTGATAATTGTGAGTTGTAATAAAAGCAAACACATGATTTTCAAGCAGTCTGATTAAACCCCCTTTTTTTGGTAACTGTTGAGTTTTTGTTTTTTAATGTTTGAGATCAAACCTTAGTACAAACTTCAGTATTTGTATGAAGAAGATGTAATTCATAAGTATAATTCTTTCTTTTAGAGTATGAAGTCGTCATGGTTTAACCCCAGGCAGCAGCCAAACTCGTTCACTCCCCCACCAGGGGGAGAATTGGCAGGGTAGAAGCTACAAAACTCATGGGTTGAGATAAAGACAGTTTAATAGGGAAAGCAAAAGCCATGGAAGCAAAGCAAAACAGGGAATGACTTCACTGCTTCCCATGGGCAGGCAGGTGTTCAGCCATCTCCAGGAGAGCAGGGGCCCATCACATATAATGATGACTTGAGAATACAAAAAACATCACTCCAAGCATCCTCCTCTTCCTCCTTCTTCCCCCCAACTTTATACACTAAGTGTAATCCCATATGGTCTAGAATATCCCTTTGGACTCCCTTCCCTTGGGGTCACCTGTCCTGGCTGTGTCTCCTCCCAACCTCCCATGCACCCCCAGCTTCCTTGTCATTGTGGCTGTACTGAAAGCAGAAAATTCCTTGGCTCTGTAAAAGCCCTGCTGAGCAAAAATATCTCTACATTGTCAATCTTGTGTTCAGCACAAATCCAAAACACAGCCCTATTCCAGCCACTGTGAAGAGAATCGCAGCCAAGCCCAGCACAATGTGTATTTGTGGTTGACTTAATTTCCTGCCTAATGAAGTTGCATGATTTAAGGAAGACAGTCATTGCAGTATGATAAGCATGTGAACTGTTGACAGGAACATTTTTGATTCCTGGTTATTCACAGCTAAATGGCATAGTCCTGAAGAAATGCTTTAATCTCTCAGTGCTTTGGTTCCCATCTGGATAGTAAAGGTTTTGATGATAATCTCCTTAATGATAGGAGATGCCATGCATGCTGTGCATTCAAGCGCAGAAACACTTTTGTGTGCACTGCTTCTGGTTCTTAGCATCTGAACTGCTCTCTCCATCTTAACATCTGGTGAAGAGGATTCTAAGGAACAGGCCCAAAATGAAGAAAAAACTGTTCTATTTGCTTTGTTGGAGGTGGAATGTAGAGTGGAGCTGGAGTAGCAATGAGGGAGTTAGAAAAGTGAAAAATAAATAGGCAGTAGCAACAGCAGAAGCAACAAGAAGACTTTGAAGGGAGAATGAGATCAGCACTAGCTGTAGTTGAAAGAAGCTGTGAGACTCATGATTCACTGAAGAGGTCTGCAGCTGGAAAGTGTTCAGGAGGAAGACTATATTAAACCATTAAACAACAAAAAATACAATGTATAAATGGTTTACTGTTTTGTCCTTACAAGTGTACTACTTGTGCTGCCTGAAGAATGAAAAGCCTGAGACTTTGCAAAACAGGTGTACTTCAGGGATACTTAGCTAAAAAAGTGAGATATGAATGCTTCTGTCCACAAGCCTAAAACTCTGGAAAAAAAATCTGTGCTTTAGTGTAAATTTTTATGAATTTCTTAACTTGAACTTGGAAAGACCTATTGAAATCCATTAGAAAGAGTTATTGAATTTTGCTAGCTTGTGACCTAATTAAAGTTTTAAAATAAATTTTTCTTTTTCTTTCTCTGTCTCAGTAGGAATATGACAATCATGCCAAATAACCCTTTGGCACATGTATTGAGCTGTGCTTTTAACAACTGAGTTGTACTTGCTCTCACTCATATTTTTGGTCTTCAGTCACTCAAATACAACATCTGTCATTTTTGTGGATCAAAAGCTTTCTGTACCCTGAACTTTGTCTCTGTTGATCTTAATTGTTTTATGCTGCATTTTACAGTTTGTGCCTTAGAACACAGATGGTAGATATTTACCATATATATAAAATTATTATTATGCTGCTCACATCACATGCCAGGCCACTGACGTAGTAAAGAAGGAATGCCTTGATCTGCATAAATCTGTTGCATACATTTTTAGTCTCCCTTAATATATATATATTTTTCAACCTTTCTTCTGCTCTAGTTTTGCATCACATTTTATAAGAACTCACCCTGGATATTCCCTTGTCCAGCTGTATATTAGAACTTCATTAAGTATGTATTGCTTTGACTAGATGTTTCCCTTTCCAAAGCTACCCCATTTCAAGCAAACTGGGGTAGCTCAATTCTACATTCCAGGATGTTTGGACCAGACATATCCTGACAGATGTGATCTTGCAAGTATTGAGTATTTTCAAAAGTAAAAATTCAGGCTTTATGTAGTTTCGGAAAAAGCTGTTGTAGTTTATGCACTAACCCAATGGCTCAGAGACCCAATGTGCACATTTAGAAGTTCTAGAAGCTGTTAGTGTTGAAGCTTGTATTCAGTATGTGTGTTTTGCTTCCAGGTGTGGGATATTTGCTATCATGTACAGGTCTGCTCCTACCTTTCTATTCTAGGATGCATTGTATTGCTCCAGTACCTTTCAGCTATGGTCATAATAATCTCCAGCCTTGAATGCATGTTAGCAATCATCTTCTCTCATGGTAGTAAGATTACAGGATATGCACATAGGTCCAGCCAGATTGGAGAGAGATCAAACTACTGTAAATGCAGCCTGCCAATACCTCATTATTAGTAGTTTATAGTAACTAAATGTATTAAGATGAGAAAGGAAAACAATAACAAAATGAAGTTCAGTCCATGTGTCCTTGTTCATAGAGCTAATTTAATCTATAGATAATATTTCCAAACAACTGTGGTTGTAGCTGTCTGCTGTTACACTTCTCCAAATGTTCTGTATCTTATTAGTGCTACATGATAGTATCACCAGAGTTATTAAATTCCTGCTCACCACCACAATATATGTCTTTGAAAAGCCACCAGGCACATAAAGTGTGCACTTTTGCAGTTATTTTATTTGTAGGATTTCTGTTTCACTGTGCAGCTTTACAGTTATTAAAAAGTATATTTAATCTGTTCAGTTGGCTGTCTCTTGATTTGCTGTTCCTATTTGGTGTTGCTACTTGGTTGAGTTTTAAAGCATTTTTCATTCATGAAGCAGGAGCTAATATGATGTTACATGTAATAGAGACACTTAATATATATTCAGATTTTGGAAATATTGTAACTTGGAAAGATTCTCATGGCCTAATTTTAAACTGGTTTATGTCAATGCTGTTCCATCGACTTGGCAGAATTCAGTTCTCTAAATGCAATTATATATGAGTAACTGAAATAGATTTTTCCCCTTTTGTCCTGTTTCTGTTCTCAGTTACTTGCACACCCCTCATAGACCCACAAAAATGCAGAAGTAACAAGCCTATTATTTTTCAAGGATGTCTATATAATGCTCCAAATGCAACTTGGTAGCTACATATATATATATATATATATATATATACACACACACACACTTAAAATTTAATTTTATGTCTTGGTACATTGGTTTCTTGGACATCTGGGGTTCTTACCTGTTTTGCCTGTTAGTTTCATTGCCATGCTAATATCTCAGCACTTTTCCACTACATTGTTCTTGATGCTCTTGTGCTTGCTACAATGTTATACTGGGGTTTAATGAGTGGGTGAATTATTCCCAGGGTGATTAACAGCTGCTTTTTTCACACCTATACATGCATATGGCAGGAAACATTTAATAAAAATGTACTTTCCAGCAATTTCCTAATTTTTAAAAAAAAATTTTGGTTTTTAAAAAAGGGACAGAGATAAAATGAGGTGCAGTTGTACTTTATTAAAATTTTGGAGTTAAAATCTGAGCACTTTAGGAAAAATTTCCTAGGTTTTATTTTGTCAAAATAATTCAGCAATAAATATGGGAAACATCCTAACTACTCCTTTCTATTACATTTTCCCTTCACATAATTTTCATTATATCTATCTATAGTTAAAACAGCTGATCCAGGAAGACGACAGTTTCATGGCTAGAAATTTTTTGTTACAGGCATCCAGTTGTTAGAAAAGTTCCTGTGCAGAAACCGTGTGTGTTGTGGGCCTACAACCGTGGCAGCTATTCAAATATTAAAGAGTGGGGTGTTACTTGTGTCATGTGCTGAGGGTGTTTCCTATGTTCTAAGTAATGTAGATATGTCTACAAGTAATTCATAGTTTGAAATCATAAGCAAGTCTGAAGTAAATAGGCCAGCCTGGATGGTAATAGTTTTAGTGTAGGTATGGGCTCGTAGTACTTGGAATATGTTAAAAAACCCACCAAAAGAATTGGTGCTATTTGGCATCTGACCTGTTGGGGAGGATGAAGCAAGAAGGTCCTGCAGAGAAGATTTATTAGTAAAAGACTCAAAAAGTATAAAACCTGTAAGAGATATAGAATTAAAAGCTAAATTTGAACTGTAAGATACTGAGCAGGAAAAGAGTAATTAAGTTAGCTAAACACAGAGCTGGGTGATTCAGTCACACCTCTGTCAGAACAAAAGGATGAATAAGGGGTTGGACCCTCTCAGGTATCAGGGAAAAGGTGGTTTTTCAGGTTTTTAGTATGTAGATTTGTATGGTAATATAGTAGTCCCCATAGGCTGTATGTAAATTCTGTAGGTTTTTGTATCCTAAGGTGATTGGTTAGTGCTATTTAGAATATTCATAATACAAAGGGTTAAAATGGAATGTAACAAGTAATTCGCTCTCTTACTCGGACGCTCTTCCTCTTGCTGCTTGGACCCTTGTCCCTCTAGACTTCTCCTGTTGCTGCTCCCTTCCCTGGTTAGGCTGTCTCCCCACAGCTAATAAACCAGGTGTCTTGAGAGCACCCCAGTCTCAGGACATCTCTTTTTGGACTCAAACAACCACGGCGATCTCTACACTGACCATGGTTACTGCTGACTGCTTTTAACAGAGCTGTGTAAGCTCCTTCCTTTGGATCTGTCTGCAGATCTGCAGCACTTTGGATCTGCCTACATAAATTGTGGTTGTATACTTTCAATGTAGTTACCTTTGCAAGATAATCACAGATTATCCCGTGTATATAACTATCCCTTATGCTTTCCTCATTGTAAAGTCACCACTCTGCCACATTACACTGTGAGATAATATGTGCTACTTTAAAAAGATGCGGTAAGCATTTACTTATATTTTCATATGAACAGCATTAATGGGCAGTCCAGTTCTAAAGTGGAATCATGTCTCTTACTTGAGTAAAACTCCATCTTGGTGTAACTTAAATTATCAAAAGAAAGCCCTCATGTGGTATATCCTGTTCAGACAACACGATCTTACCATCTTATTTAAGTACTTCAGCTAAGCTATTTAGTTAATTGCATAGATAAATATTCTGAATAATTATGAGTTTTTTCTGATGACGAAAAGTAATAATTTTATCATGTATAGGTGGTAGATAGTAAAAAATGGGCAAAAAGAAACATGGAACAGAAAACAGTGCTAACAAAAAATAAAAATACAATGCTCATTATTTAATGTTTCTTCAATGATCACTGTTTTGACAGCTCTACAGTGCTGCTACATTAACAAAAATCAGAGCAAGTACATAGTGAATATTTTTTTTAATCCAACTTGTTGCCTATACAGCTTCACTTTCATATGTTAAATGCCAATGTGCACTGATTAGAGGCTTTAGGTAACTGCAATGCAGGGAAATTAAACTGATATGTAAAAGTGTTAATTTCTTATAGCTACTCTTACAGTTGTGTTTAATCTAATACATAATGGGAAATCCAGTTTCATACTTATATATATGTGTATATATATAAAAATGCTTTTAATAATATTTTCTTTAAACATTATTAGGAAATCAATGTTATATCTAAAACTATGTCAGAAAATCTTGTAAAACAATGGAAGCAAAATAGGATTTTCAGAGAGAAATGGCTCATGTATCAGCATGGCAACAGGAGTTTCATTGTGTATGATAATATCCACATATAATTTCTTTAAAGCCTTTAGAAATTTTCCGTGTATGATTTATGAAGTATTCATTGCCTGTTTCTGCAAGTTCTGGCAGTAGCTATGCTAATTGCTGGTCTATTTTTTTCCAAAGTAGAGTCCTTTGTGGAGGTTATCTTGCATTTAAATTGCAACGATTGAACTATTAAGCAAATTTTATTTAAGGAATCTACTTTTCTTTTGCTTTGTCACCTCATCTTTCTTTTCTGTTTTAGAGCAACATTATCAACGATTATTATTGTATTACCAATTGCTTCTATATACTGATACTAATTTCATAATAAATAGTTGTCATGGTATGGCATTTTTCTGTGAAAGAGATAAAGCAAATTGAGAAGTACATTTAGGTTCTTTCTTGCTTAGATATGATTCACTGTGTAACAGCTGTAACTGTGATTGAAATAAATCCAAGGAATATAATATCTGCAGCCAATGCTCATAAGATAGTCAATGTTTTGAGCCACTTATGTATGCTAATTTAAATGAATTTATTTTTAAGACACTACAGTGACCATTAATAATTTCTTATTTAATTGACCTGTTGCACTGCTTAATTGTATTTTATTTAGACTCTTACTTGCCCTCATTTTCCCATTACTACTTTGCAGTAACTTGTTGTGATGCATATTTTTGAGGAAATACAGCTGGCATTTGCTGCAGAATCTTTGTGGGTACCTCCACCAGCTAGATAAAATCTGTTGTGTGTAATAGTCATGTTTGCAATAACTATGAAATTCATGGCAGCTGCAAGCACTTTACACCCTAAAAATGAAGCCAAATGTATACCAGGGAACAGTTAAAAGGTAGTGACCCATGTCTGCATGAGAACATTTTAGTATCCTGCAAACAAGGGAGGGAACACATGAGCTGCAGCAAATGTACGAGAAATAGACTGGCAACTTAAAGTATAACATCTTGCTTTTCAGTTGTTAAACTAAAAATGCACTTCTTCTTTACTGTACATTTGACTTAAGGATCCTTTACAGAAATATCTGTATAAAGCTCTCTGTAAATGCAAGCTCAATAAAATACTTGAGAAAAAAGGATGTAGCTCCCTCTATCTTTAGGAGTCTTCTCTTAATGGGATTTACACTATGTGATGAAAGACGCTAGGTATCCTTTCTTGCGTGGCCAGGTCTGTATGTAGTTTTCTCTCACTTAGCTGTTAAAGTAGAGCACAAACAACAGAAACTAATGTGCATGCTGACATATCTATGTAGTGATGATACAATGGTTCACTTAGAAAACCTTACTGAGAACAGACATTTGCCTGGATCACAAGTCAAATAATGTAAAAACTATTACTGGTCAAATAATTAAGATGTGCACTTTATATCTGAAACAGATGCCTGAAGAGGTCAGGTATCTCTGTCGCACACGACACAAAGAAATGACACCCACACGTTGCGATGTCCAAGGCAGAAAAGAGGAGGTTTATTTACAAACTTCAACATTTATCAAATTCCAGCATTGGCCGTGGATTGGAGGAAGAAAATCTTTCTCTCCAACCACACTGGGCGACCCAACAGTCCATCAACAATCTCCTCCTTATGAGAAGAACGTAAACATGGTTACATGGTTACCATAACAAGAAAGGTTGTTTATGTAAAACTGTATCTGACTCCATTGCAAAAGGTAAACACAGAAGGCTAAAAATGGAACTTTAGAAAACTCCTTAAAGAGACAAAGGAGAACAAAAACCCAGACCACATATCTCCTCCTACTTGCTCCTTCATCACAGTTTATTTGTTTGGCATGAGGTGTGTTAATGGGCACTGATTTGAAGCATAAACAAAATAACTTTGTGATTGGAAAGATCACAAAGTTAACAAGATTGAAGTGTTAACTTTGTGATCTTTTTTAATTGCAGTCTGTCATCTACTGGCCATCTAAAGATTCTTGTTTTATCCAAGGACATGCACATAATTTTAATAGGATTAAAAAGGAAAAAATCAGACTCAAATATGCCTGAAACCATGCAAATTCTGATTGGAAGAAGCATTTTTTGTGTGCACTTCCTGTTATAGTGGTAAAATTGAAACTAGAAATATATATATTTTTCTGAGTTGCGGAGATTAGAAAAAGGAATACAGATTTTGAATTTTGGAAGGTGAATTAAAAGCCATCTATGTCATATTTCTTTTCCTCTTTGCTCAAAGATATAACAAAAGTATGGTAGAGTTCCCATAGAATGGTTTAATGATGGAAAGAGTTGGAATTCCTATCTGATAAACATTTACAGATGGATGTACAAAGGCAATACTTCAAAATGTAAAAGATAATCAATGTGAATAAAAATTTGGCTTTGAATACTTTACTGCAATGTTATTACTTCCTCTATGTGGTGTGTTTCCAATTTGGAAAAATAAAAACCCAACTGTGAGCAGGAAAAAAATATATCCTTCAATAGTGACTCCATTTGTTGAGAAGATCTAATGGTTTTATTTTCATGCTTAATGCCTGTGAAGTTGTACAGACCATAATTTCTAAATCCATCAGGAATACCAGTTGTAGTACTGTTGCCTTCAAAACTATCTGTAATGGATTGCTTGCTTTTGATTTGTAGAGTGACATGGCAACCAGGATTAACTTTCACCCCCCACCCCTGTTCAAACATATATATATTTTAGACCCCATTAAAAAAATTAAAAGGGGAAGTCATAACTGTTAGGTTAGATCATGGTTTTGAGTTCTGGATTCTAATATCCCTGCATCCAGGCTGTTAAAACTGGGAGACTGATACTTAATGATGTTTCTTGCCCTTTGTTCCCCCATCTAAGCTATAAAGCAGATTTGACAAGCTCGTTTAAAAAGTGCTTGAAGAAAAGGAGAAGACAAATGAGAGATGGGAGGGATAAAATAGGTTGTTGAGAGACGCTTTGGCATCTGAAAAGTTGGAGAATAACTTCTGAATTTGGCAAGTCCACAAAAATATCTTATATTTGACACAGAAAATGTATCTTTTGAGTAAAAGATAAGAGCTACATGCATCCTAGGTTTCATACCTAATTGTACATACATTTAATTCTATCAAAACATATTTTCTTTATGTGAACTACTTGAAATCAGTAAATACAGAACACAAGACAGCATTTTAAATGTGAGAAAACCTTAATGAAATGAGGTGCTAATAAGAAATTCTAAAATAGAAACTCTAAAATAATGACAGGAGCAGTTCTGAGTTGAAGTATGATGTTTGTATTTGATGTAATATCTCTTAGCTTATTATATTACAATATGACGTTTAAACCTCATATTAAAAAAAATAGTTGTGGTGCAAAGAAGAGTTAGGACATGGATTAAAGAATTGGAAACCTTTTTTTTTGTTGTTGTTGTCTGGGATGCAAAGAAATCACAAATGCAGTGTTTTCCAGTTTTCATAGGAGATACGTAGTGAAAGACTCTACTTTGGCAAAGAAAGTTATAGAAAATCATATGGCTAGAATTTGAAATAAGTTATAGAAAATCATATGGCTAGAATTTGAAATCAGAAAATTTGAGAATAAAATAAATGCAGTTTCATTAGAATTCCTTGCCATGAGCTATTATGCATTCTCTGCCAAAGAAAATTCCAAAATCAAAGGGTTTCTTCAGTAATAGTATTTTTTTCCCTCATATTGAATTCAAACACAGTTGCTGGACTTTAAATGGACAGTAATTTAGGGCAGCTTGCCTCTTGCTTTATGCAGGATAAGATGAATCATTGCACAGGTTTCTTCTTGCCTTAGAATGTGTTATTTAGAGTTGATTCTTAAATCTGTCTCAGTTTTTTGTGCTGGCATATCTTCATCAGAGCAGGTATTTCCTAGGAAGAAAAAGAATAATAGGCAAACAGGAAATCAGAAATGAATGATAATCTACTGAAATTATCGTTTGAGTGTGGTCAAGTGAAGAATAGACTAAGTAAAAACTTTCCAAATTAGAAAACGTTACTGTCTGAGCAATGTCTACCTATTCTGAAAAGCCTGTTACCTAAAAGTGCTGAAGTGCATTTATAGATTTTTTTTCCTGTCTTTCTGTGTATGTGACAGTACAAGTTCAAGTCTACTGTCAATAGTGGTTTATGAAGAGAATTTGGATTTGTGCAATTTTTTCCAGAGTCTTAAATCTGAAAAGCACAGACTTTGTTCATCTCCATCTTGTTTGGTTTCTTCTTTTTCTTTAGTCAGGTCAGAAAGTAGTTCTAAATTGCTTAGTTACATTTGCTTTAATTCTAGTCTCCTTAATCTTTTCATTTGTCCCATAGCTACTTAATATAGCATTTCTAGGCAATATTCCAAATCTTCAAAAATATCATCAAGATACAATTTTTTTTTTTTTGTTCAGGCATGAAATGCAGCTTGATTATCATTCGGTATCAAAAACTAATCCAGTTGAAATAATTGAAGCAATGGATTAACAGTGCAACATAATTGTTTTGCTTGTATGTGTATTTGGCTACATCACAGAATACTCTGAGTTGGAAGGGACCCACAAGCATCAAGTCTAACTCTTAAGTGAATGGCCTACACAGGGGTTGAAGCCGTGACCTTGGTTATTAGTACTCCGCTCTAACTAGCTGAGCTAACCTCAGATGAGTTCATGTCTTATCAACTGCAGACTTGAAAAACATGAAGTAACATTTTCTATACCATTAATGAGTCATTTTAATACATCAGGTAGTTCAGAGTTGCTTTAATAAATTTCAAAGGGCATTTACAAATAATTTTGAAAAGGAGAAGAACATCCATTCTTTTAATATGTGTAAAACTTGGGCTACTTGAGTAGCATTTCAGTTTAGCAGTTTAGTCTCTCTGCAGGGCCTTCCTTCCTTGCAAGGAGTCAACAGCTCCTCCTAGCTCTGTATTGTCTGTGAACTTGCTCAGTATCCCTTCCAGTCCTGTGTCAAACTTGTTAATGAAGATGTTGAAGAGCACGGGGCTGCATGTGGAGACCTGAGGAACCCACTAGTGACAGGTCCCCAGTCTAGCATCACCCCATTCACTGTAACCCTTTGTGCCCAACCTATGAGCCAGTTGCTCACACATTGCATGATGTGTTTATCCAGCTGCGTGCTGGACATTTTGTCCAGAACGATACTGTGAGAGAAAGTATTGAAAGCTTGATGTTTAGAGGAGGATGATTTAATTTTGCATACTTCATATAAATCAGTTAAAACATCATGGAACAATTAAGCATAAATCTACCTGAGATGTGGCATATTACTTCTGCTGGTTTGGTAACAAATATACGTAATTTGGGAACTGCAAACAGCAGCCCTTTTTCAGTACCCCGAATCTGTTCCATGAACAGACTTGAAAAACTTTCTAATCATGCTCAGTCCATATAGGACCTCCTTTAATGGTAGCTCTGCAAATTTGCGATCAGGACTTTTTTTTCAGGTTTATGACAATTGAACAAGGACAAAGAGACTAAGTAGAAGTCTAGGAAGGTGAGATTACAAGGAAGCCATGCATCTCATACACTGATTTACTCCTGGAAATATTCTCAGTAATAGTTCACAAGTAGTTTTTACTGAAAGGGTTAAAGAGTTATCCAAAGTTGGACTTTTAAATTCTTATATGGAAGAATTGCAGAAATATGTTGAGGGTTGAAGCCTAGCAAGTGAATCATACCTTTCAGTGATTTTATTTAGAGACAAAACAAACATAAAACACTCACAAAATCTCCTTATTTTATATTTACAAAGATTGATTTTACTCTGTTTTCTCAGAGATGGCCCCAAAATAACAGGCTCCTTTGATACATGTTTTAAGAATTCCAGAGATCGTCTCTGCTTGTTTCAAATTTCTTTCCTTGCTTCTTCTGGTCTTTTAATTGGGAAAAATCCC
>VWYO01021373.1:0-17516 GCA_013400275.1 Rhadina sibilatrix | reverse complement strand
TTTTTTTTTTTTTTTTTTTTTTTGTCTCTGGTCCTTAGTATAGAAAAAGCCTTTTCATTAATTTTTTAAAATTTAAACCAGCTGCTCTATTAATGTTCTAAAAGACAAATGCTGCAGCAGCGGCTCTACCATGCAGATTGTTAAAATATGTTTAAATTATATTATGTGTGTTAAGATCCAAAGGAGTGACAATGGCATGTTGAATCACAGAGTGCTTCTAACCCCCCTCCAGAACCCCACAAAACCCAAACACCCCTCCCCACCCCAGACCCCCAACTCCATACAGATTTATGTGACTGTCCCAGAGGCCCTGAATTAATAATATGTAGCATGTGCATAAGAATGATAGATGGAAGAGGAATGGCTTATGTCTCTTTTAAATGCTGCATTGTAAAAGTTGTACCGATACATGTTTGTGAGACAGGTCCTGTTTCTCTTGCTTTCCTGAAGGTTGCTAATCTCTTGGGCAGATAAAGAAAGTGGTAACTTCTGAGGTTTTGGATTTAAGAACCCCTGTAGTGTACCTCATACTTTGAAGCAAAGCACTGAAGCACCATTAAATTTTAAAATATAGTTCAGAAACATTAAGTTTTCTTACACCCTGCAGTTCTTGGTACAAATTACTGAATTTCAGATTAGGGTAAGGGAAAAAAAAAACACCCCAGAACCACGAAGAACTAAATAAGTGCAAATCACCAGGAGTTAAAGTGGGAGATAGGCATTGTAGTGAGTCAGTCTGTATTTTTCTGTAGCTGAAAAGTGACAGCTGCCTTGTCCCAAAGGGTATTTTGCATTTAAAAGTAAATATTATACAGACAACACAGAAACTGTCTCCCGTCCACTCCAAATTCAGCTCATAGAAAAAGTCCTGTAGCTGGGGAGAAACAGTATGGTGAAGGACTTCAATTTTTTCACATTCCTCCTTATTGCATGTAAGATTAAAAAAATGGCAAAAATTTTTACAGTGATATAAGTACAAAAGAAATAATTTCATGTTGATAATCTCAATTTCTTCTCTTCAAAACAACTGTAACTGTATATGTTCTACAAAGTCACTTCAAATGGAAATGCACTACAAAATGGGGCAACTGTAATAGAATAGAATTGTAGAATGGCAAGGACTGGAAGGGATCTTAAAGATCATCCAGTTCTAAATCCCCTGCTTTAGGGGCAGAGACATCTTTTACTACATCAGGTTCTTCAGACCTTCTTCCAGCCTGGCCTTGAACACTTCCAGGGATGGAGTATCCACAACTTCTCTGGGCAACATGTTCCCATGCTTCATTACACTCTGAGTAAAGAATTTCTTCCTATTGTCCTATCACTATCTGCCCGTCTTTTCCCCTCCTTTTCCTAAGTCCCCTTCAGGTACTGAAATGCTGAAGGTTTTCCTGAAGAAGGCTTCTTTTCTCCAGGATGGACAATCCCAGCTCTCTCAATCTGTCTTTGTAGAGAGGTGTGCCATCACTCTGATCATTTTCATGGCCTTCTCTGGACCCATTTTAACATGTCCATGTCTTTCTTGTGTTGAGGACTCCAGACCTGGTCACAGTACTCCAGGTGGAGTCACTAGAGGGGCAGAATCACCTCCCTTGGCATGTTGGAAGCTCCTCTTTTGATATAGCCTAGGATACAGTTGATCTCCTGGGCTGCAAACACATTCTGTTGGCTCATGTCCAGCTTGCCATCTTCAAGAATTCACAAGGCCTTCTCTGCAGTGTTGCTCTCAATGATTTATTGTTTCCATCTGGATTCATGTCTGGGATTGCCCTGACCCCGGTGCAGCACATTGCACTTCCTGAACTCCATGAGATTCTCATGGGCCTACCTCACGTTTGTCCAGGTTCCTCTGGATGACATCCCATCCTGTTGTTTAGCATGTCATCTGAGAGTGCATTTGGTCTCACTAGGTCATTAATGAAGATATTGAAGAGCATCAGTCCTATGACAGAGCCCTAAAGGGCCTCCAACTGGGCATAGAGTCATTGGCTACAACTCTGTGGCTGCATCCATCCAGCCAATTCCTTATCCAGTGAGTAGTCCATCCATCAAATCCATATGTCTCCAATGTGAAGGTAAGAATGTAATGTGGGATGATATTGAAGGTGCTACAGAAGTCTAGGTAGATGGCATCTGTTAGTCTTGTCAACCATTACCATCACTCCACCATAGAAGTGGCCAGCAGATTGATCTGGCACAATTTGGCACTTTTAGTAAAGCCATGCAGACTGCCTTGGATCGTTTCCCTAGTGTTTATTTCTAATATGTTAAAGTGGGATGTTTTGACATCATTACAATGGCCTTCATTTAATATTAAATGTCACTTACACCTCATTCTGCAGTAAGGAGAACAAACACAGATCACCTAGGGAAGGAGGCAACCTGAAATGTGTCTTCATCAGGGAAATGTGAAAGACTAAACTATCCAACTATTCAATATGTTGAAGGTCATTTCTAAATCAGTCATCAGTCTCTGAGACTTAATTTGAATAGGGATTCTCAAGGTGCTGCTTTATTGAAACATTCATGTGTGGCAGAAATGGTTCACCAGGATGGAATTGTGTTTGAACAGAAGTTGCATTATTAATCAGTTACTGAAAACTGTAGGTTGTCATAGTGTATTTTGGAGAAGTTGAGTATTGTGAGATATGAGGACCTTCTCTCAGTCAAGCCATCATATAGCTGGAAACCTGAAAGTGCAGGGAGCAGAAGGCTTTTGGCACTGTAAAATGAAATGTGAAAACATAAAACCCTCTCAACTTAAAGAGGCTATAGAGCTCCATTCTAAAATCTGTCCAGCACAGTTTAGTGAGTGTTACAAATTTATTTAAGTACAGAAGAGCAAAGAAAACTCTGTGAATAAAATTGGCCAAACCCAGAAAGGTTCAAAACATACCCCAGAATTTGATTAAAACCAAATGAGGTTAGATGTTGATGCCAAAAAATGTATATATTTTATTTAATAGGAAAAGAGGAAAAGAGAAAGAAAAAGAAAGAAATAGAAAAAAGAGGTATCTGTGGGAGGGACAGGGAGAGTGACAGGGGTTAGGTGTTGGAACATATCACCCCTCTGAGGGTCCTAGTGATGTCTTGTTGCTCCCCTCCATCTGGTCTTCTTGGTGGTGAGGGTCCCCCAATCCAAAATGTATAGAATCCAGTGGATTAATGGATACTTTGGGCAGGTGGGAATGCCCAGGTGCCTCCCCTGCAGGGGACTAGGTTTGACACTGTCCTTGCAAGACTCTGTGTCTTTTGCATCATTTTGCATTACATGCAGTGCTTTGGTGCAGGGTCTGGGGACCCCTTTGGGCATGGGGAGGGCCTTTGATGTGCCGAGGCACCCCCTCTGCTGTCATTCATGTGGATGTCCCATAGATGTGGCTTTCCTGGGGTGGGGAGCCCCCACAGCTGGGCTGGTCTGCACAGTGGAGGCTGGGAGTTCAGCGCCTCTCACCAGAGGCTTTTTATCCACACATCCAAAACCTCTCATCCTGTTTGGTGTGAGGGTCTGTTCCAGCCTATCAGCAGCCTGGGGCTGCGGTCTCCACCCTGAGGGTGTGAGGCTTAATCCTGCTGTGAATCTCTTCTCCTCCCCCAGCCCAGACCTGAGTCACTTTCTCTTATCTCCATCAGAGAGATAAGTCCAGGCCCATTCAGGGTGTGGTGGTCTTCCACACAGCTTTTGTTATACAGTTTTTGCTATAGTAGGCAAAAGTCCTTCATAAAAATGTTTAAGCCATAAACCATAACATTTCAGTCTCTGGAATCAAACAGTACAGGGGGATGCATCCCAGTAATCATTTGCTATGTTTCCTTGCAGAAAGATCAAGTAATTTAAAGAATAATCTTTCTTTCATAGAAAATATGAAGGAATGCACCAAAATGCTGCTTGTTTTGAGCCAATTTCTTTTCTGTATGTAGGAGTTAAAATTCTATTTTTCTTTCTTCTGGTATTAGAGCTGATTTTTTTCATCAGAGTGACAGTTTTACGCTAACGTGACAACTTGATCAGTTCTGTCCTTTTGTATCAGTCCACTAATTAATATGTTGATTCTGTTTTTGAGACCAACCTTGAAAATAAGATGTTTCTGATGGCTTAGTTAACAAGCTGAGATGTGCAGAAGCTAAACATGTGGGACAGAGAGACGTCTGTAACAACAGTTTGCAATTTAAACATAAGTAATAGAGAAAGTGATAATGTTTTACACTAGTTCCTTACAGTCTGTACTGAATGGCACCTTGTGCTGAGTAAGAACTGCTGGAAACTGCCTAGTAGATTTTTCTTTCCCAGTATGGCCAATCTATTTTTGCTGAAGATCAATATAAGAAAGCAATACCAGCAGGCATTAAAGTGTAAAAGAAAGCAAAAGTGAACCACCCTTCAGGCTTGCAGACAATGAAATAATGCATACTTTATATAAACTCTTAGTTCTCCTGAGCTCCTTCAGCCACAGCTGAAACTGTGTAACCTCTGCAACAAGTTATGTCTTGCTAATTATATTTTTATAGTCTTACACTCTGTATCAGTTTAACTTGAAATTCAGTACTCCTTTTGTTTTCGCTTTTCCACCCTGTAAACTGTTATGCCCCACACTACTGAAGTACTGGGCTTCCTGGGAGAACTCAGTTGCCTGCAGAGGCAGATGTGCTAAATGGCAATGTAAGGATGATTTGTCGAAGCAGATTTGGGACGTGACATCTGATACTACCTGCAGCACTGTCAAGGGAGGAACATTGTCAACAAGCTGTTAAAAATGGCTTCTAATGGCTGAGCAAAGATGAAACATCAAGAAAATCACTTTGTTCTTTGTTCTTATTGATTGCCTAATTTAATTGGCGTAGTTTTATTGAATTTTTTAACAGAACAAAATGAGATTTTAATGTAATCTCACTGAGGTTGGTTCTAATTAGATATATTAATTTATTATGACTTTCTTGGTTAGAAGAACTAAAACTCATTAATTTCTTTCAATGAAGTTATTTTAGACAAAGTCCCAAACCTTCCATCTATCTGTACTCTTGATTATATTGGTGTTTACTTAGATGAAAATATACAGAAGACTGAAGAGACCAAACAACTTTACTTATTATGTTGAAATTCAAATTCTAAAACCAACCAAAAATATTGAAAACTTCTGATATTTTGCAGATACCTTTCTGTAAGCTTTTCAGGCGTTGATACCATTGATGCCATTAACCTCTGAAATTGTTACAATAAGAGTGACACAAGGCAAAGCAGGTTTCTTTGTTTGCATAACTTTTTAAGGCCTAATCAGTTTCCAGTTTCATATTAATTCTTGATGACTTAAAAACCCAGATGACAAAAGATGATGCCAGTTTAATTTTACTGAATTAGATACTGAGGGATTTGCAATACACTTTTGCTTTCAAGCAAGTTGCTTGAAATATGGTTTTATACACTTCATTCTTACAAGACAGTTTGGATCAGAAGTAATCTTGAAATTCTCCTTTATCATTGAAATTTGATCATTTCTTTCCAAGGTTTATGCATTGACCACACATGAGCTTTATTGGGACCATGAAGAGTAGGGTGGAAAGTTTATATAGATTCAAAGAGCTGTTCTATACTCAGTCTAGAGATGACTTTGCAGCCTGTATCATTTGTGGGATGGTACATACTGGTAAGGAAATAAAAAGCTTTGTTAACACTGGACATTTTGGGATTTCCAGTTTAAAGTTAGAAATATCACAGTGGTTTGCTATTTATTCAGTGACACTCCATTGTAAACCTTATTTTCTCAACAAGAACCTGCATCTTACCTGGAAAGTGTGGGACATACTATAATCAGAGTAACTCAAATGCTACTTGAGCAATTCAGATAAGTCAAGTGATGTTGACCCACACATTCCTCTAGTAATGAGACCAAAAAGCTGTTGAAAGAGAAGAGATGAGGAATTAACTGCTTTCTTATCTTCATTGGATAGAATGACACTATCTGAGTGTTAGTGGTATTTATTTGTTTTACAGAAAAGCTGAGCTTTCTATGTGTAAAAATTCTGTGCTTTATACAGCTTTGTTCATTTACAACAAACATAAAGTGACATTTTTAGTGTATTTTAGTTCTTCCTGAACAGAGCCAAATGGCTTCAACAGAATTTCAAGTTCAGGTATGCAACTGGTCAGAAGCAATGTCTTTCTCTATAAGTTTAATGTAACAGAGGCATAGAAAAGGATTCAGATGTCTCTCTTAAATATCTGCTATGTAAAACAGTTGCTGGAAATGGGAAATAGACGGAGAAAGGAGCATTCTCTGACTCTATGAGAGACAATTTAGTGTGATTGTGAATTCTCTGTGTTCTCTTTGAAATGGCTGATTCATTGATGCACTGATAGAGAGATTACTGTTGAACAACCAATGTCAGTGAGGATAATGGCAAGTTGGGGAAGTCATTAATTTGGAGCAATGTTTTAGATATTTACTTTGATTCATCTGGAGCTGGTGTACCTAAGGATGGTTTACAATTCCAATTCCCCAGCACTGTGCTTTCAAATCAGTAAGGGCATGAATGCTGACATTCAGACTGCTATATCTGCCTGTGCTCTAAAAGGCAAATGAGAGAAGTTGGCTGCAACTTTGAATCATTCTGGTACTTCTGCAAGTAGCATTAGGCATTGTGTAACACTGAGGTGGCTAAAGGCAATTGTGTACATATGGGCCTTTGCTTCTTTTGGATGAATTCCTGAAGTACTTTATACTTTTATTACAGGGGGGTAATTCTTAGTTTCATAGAAACATTATCAGAAAAATATGTTTAGTAAGTATGTGGATATGCTAAGCATATTAGTGTCCTAATAAAATGTTACTGATTTTGCAGCAGTGGTCTATTACATTTTTTTTCTTTGAATCTTAATTTCTTTATTTTTCAGGTTCACATTGATAAGAAGACCATATTATGCTCCTAATTTCTCAAATCAAATTTCATGCATTTTTGCTGACAGAATATGTCTACAGACATGTAAGACACATCGAAAAATAATAAATCTTAGAATTTTGGAAGAGAAGATTATCCACTAACTTTCAGCTTTTTGTAGCCTTCCAAACAAAACTCAGAACAACAAAATGCAGTGAAATATGAAGATTAGTTGGCAGTAGCATCTGTAAGTGGTCATCGTTAGCATGTCAGGAGTGTGTCTAGATTTCTGCTTTGGTGTTTTACTGTATGGCACGAACCCCAGCTCGGGCTTGCTTTTTCTCCTGCTTATTACTCTGTCTTTAATTGGACATTGGTCTTATAGGGCATTGTTCTTGCTGCTTCTGTCCTGCAGTGTTTGAATCACAGTGTAGGCCTTTTTCCCTCATCTTACATTCTATTAGTGAAATAAGCCATATAGGAAGATGGTATGAGAGAAAGTTTCCTAGGTAGAACTAGGAAAAAAACCCTAACTCTTATGGTTAGCTTGAGCTCTTCTTGCATGACACACAGACATGTTTCTGCTAAATCAGACTTGACTGAACACTTGCAACAGGCTGTGAATGCTCTGATGTTTGACAGCTCCTGTTTCAGGTTTCCTTCAAGAGAGCATGGTTCACTATCAACTGATCCACCCCTGAAATTGAATCTTAAAGCTTTCTGCAAGTACTATGCTATGCTCCCATCCTGCAGGAGGGAAACAGTCTGTTGCTCATTCTGACTGTGAAATGAGCCGGTGCTATGTGATTACCTTTCATTTTGACTCTGGGAAGTAACTTGAACCTCATCAGATTGTGCATTGTTTGGTTTCTCTGTATAGGTGCTCACTCTTTTCACAGGCTTTCTGAAGTGTTGCTGTAATTGTTGATTTGTGTTGATTTTTCTTTTCACGTAACACCATATGCTGCAGTTGAGAGATGCATTCATGACTTGTTTTCACACAGACTAAGTCCTGAATCACACACACATTGTCTTGATGCAATTTCCTTTGACAGTCAAGAAAGCCTGCTACAGTTGTGGACGTGTTAAAAGGCAGAAACCAGTAGTGAAAACCAGAAGACAAAATCTATACAGCCTAAACAAAGGTGGAATAATATAACAAATGTGTAAATGAACTTGTGATAATTTCCCATTTGTGTCAGTTCACAAAATGAAATAACAAAAGTTCATGCAAAAAGGGAATTAAATAATGCTTTAGGTGAAATGTTTCAATTTTCTTGGGAAAAGAAATGATGTATTAGTATCACTGGGAGAAAATTATTGTTTCCATGAAAAAAAAAACCCCAACAAACTCCTAAACAAAAAATGTTACCATAAATTTGGAGGAGTGTATTTATGGATAATACAAAAAGTGATAGGTAAGTCTTAGAAAAACAGTGTTTGTTCAAAGTTTTAAGTCAATTTCAATCAGTAGGGTGAGATTTCTGTGTTTGACAGCTCGCTTTGTGTCTGTCTCTGATGGAGTTTTAGAGAAAAATGAAGGACATATCCAAGGCTAGGAACTGCCAGAGATGGGACCTGAGGCTAGACTTATATCCATTCTGACAATACCCACATTCCTAGAGCTCTCCTGCCTTCTACCATTCTCTCCATCATTGGTAGACACAAGCTATTTTCTTTAAGTCAAGTCAATAATTTGGCCGTTATCAAAACAACTTGATGAGCTGGAAAGTCATTTTGTACTGCCTTTTCAAACTTAGAGAACTAAATTCAATAAAAGCACATCAGATCTTTTGGGAGAAGTGACAGTCTAATCATTAAGGAACATGTTCATTATGAAACACCAGAATATATCTCACTGAGAGCAGGAGGAGATATATTTGGTTATTGAGCTTTCTTTTCTTCACAAATTTTGTCAATACCTGTGTAGGGAGAATGAAAGTGTTCATTATTGTGAGACTTACTTTGTAACCAGGATGTGTTTGATAAGGATAAGAATATATTTATCAGTGGAAATTATGCCATACCATATGATTGCCACATATGCAGTGATGATTTTTTCTTCTTGGTGTTTTAGTTTCCTTAAATTCACAGAAAGTTTGATTAATTCTTATTGAGGTATGAATAAAAAGCATCATTAGGTTTTCTTTTCAGTTAGTTAGTATAATTACCACGCTTCTTTCAAGTAAGTTACAGTGAGGGAGGTAGATCCATTCTGTTCCATTTGGTTACAACATTGCTTGGTTAGAATAATGCTTGTACTGTTTTACTTGTTAGGGTTGTTAAGCCATTATATTTTCCCCTGAAAGGGGTGTAAAAGCTTGGACTCCACTTCCCAAAATTCTTGTTATCTGGTGATCTGATTCATCTTGTAGGAATGGGTTGTCTTTTAATCACTGAACCTCCATCTCACCCTTGAATCCTTAATTCTGGAACAACTGAAAAGGTCAGTGCCAATCTGAGTCTCTTCTGCTGCATGTATCTGTAGAGCATTGGGCTTATCCTTTCTTTTTCCCTCTTTGAAGAGAGCCTTTTCTTGCATCTCAAGTGCAGTAAGAGAGAGAAAGGGCATTCTGTTTTGTGAAAACCTTTTCTATGTCAACTCTTCTTTCATTCTGATATAGGTTAAACCTCCAGCTTCTGAAATTCTGTTAAAAATGAGACTGCTGTCAGTGGCTTGCAAGAGGTCACAAGACTGATTGTTTTGGAGATGCATGTCCTGGAGTGTTGGGAAGCTGAGGAGCTGGCAGAGCAATGGAGAAGGCAGGCTCTGAAAATACGAGAAATGCCCCTCTGCAGCTTCCTGCTGTGGGGAAGGAAGTGCATTTTTGGCATTTCCTGTTACTTTATTAGAAAGATGGTGGGTGCTTGGTATATGAGGGTTAAAACAAATGTGACAGGATTTTCTCTGCCCCCTCTCCCCTCCTCCACTCCCCTTGGGTCCGCAGGGAGCATACACAGATGTCTCAGCTGAAAAGGAGTGGTGGTTTACCAGCCACAATAGGGGAGAGGAGGCCCGTGACCTGGGGTGAGCTACAGCATGTACTGGCCCCACAACTTTGAGGTAGCATTGGATTAAAAGCGGTAATGTTGCATGCAGGTTGTTCTATATGGGTGCATTTTTATCTCAGCCTAGTGACTCTGTTTTCCCAAGTGCTGTTTTCTTCTTTTGTAGGCAATATTTATATGGAGAGTACTTTGCTTTTTATTAATTGCTTGTGATAATGACCCGGGATACATTAAGGTGCAGATAGTGAATGTCTAGTCTTGTTGCTTGATCCTTTTATTGAATTTTGTGAAACTAATAATTTAGCAGGAGCAATATAGCTAGTCATGATGCAGTTATTTCTGTCGTTTCGGGTGTCTCCTGGAATAAGATAAAAGTTAGGACCTGATCAATCGTTTCTTAAAATGAAAAAAGCCTTTTTAGGCATAATGCCTGGTTAGCTGTTTACTTCTTAAGAATGTATATGATAAAATATCTGTAGCATACATACCCCCTAGCCTATGTTGTTATAGCTGATAAATTCAAGGCATCTAATCCAAAGTCATGCTCGGTTTATTAATGACTTTTTCAGAAGAAATTCAAGCTTACCACAAGATTAAACAACTGACTTTTAGCTCCCAGAGAAGAATGTTGTTTTACTTTTGAGACTCTCGTATATTGAAAAGCAGAGCTTAATTGCATACTAATGTCACAATAAGAAATTCTGATTAAAAATCTTAGAAGTTTAGGTGTAGGAAGTGTGGACAAAAGTTGAACTTCTTTTCTCATAGGACTTCTGATTTTTAATAGTTTTAAAGTACTAGCTGTATTTTTAGAGCTAATTTATCATCTCCTAGCTAATGCATTCAGGGCTTTTCTAGCACTTGCTTTATCAAAGAGACTGATATTGAATCATTTTGTATTTTAGTCCAAGTACCATGAGGGTAAAAGTGACAAGGCTTCTGTCATTGATTGACTACTGCCAAATCATATTTCATGACTCTGTTCACTGGGGGGATTTTTGTTTGTTTTGGGGTTTTGTTTGCTTGTTTGTTTGCCTTTTTTTCGCATTTTTCTCTTCTTTCCCTCTCAGTTTATATATTTTGTAACATTTAAGCAGCTCCTTTAGATAAAAGACACCATATTTTCTTCTTGGCTTACTGTATGACCTCTGGCAGTCACTTAGATCTTCTGTTCCTTGGTTTAATTACATGTAGAAAGGAGAGATAGTTACACCCATTGGCAAATATTTCAAGAACTATTCTTTTACAAATAATAATTAAAAAAATTTAAAGGGTTTTTGAGGTCATTCAGGAGAGTTCCAGCCTGATGATTAATGAAAAAAACAAAACTGACCCTGCTGGATGGTCAGCTGTACAACTTCACTTGTGGTTTACCGAGCTTCTCATTTTGAGCAGAAGGTCAAGAACAAAAGAAACTGTGAGTGGATTTTGAATTGTGTCTCAGATATTCTCCTCAGCTTCTTCTGAGACTGGATATGAAGGATCTATTCAGTAGTGTGTGTTTTTAAAATTTGTTACAAATAGGAGACATTGCTGTTTATTCACTTTAATGAAACCAATCAGGAACCATAGTAAAACAGACTTATTATTTCCTCTTATATTATGTTTAAGTCAAAGAGTAATTCAATTGAATTAATTTAACTTACACTTAGAAGTCACAATTATATTTGAGACTCTAAGATGGTTTTGTGTTGACTTTAACACCTGAGATACTGGCTGTATAAAAGTAGAAGAGAAGCTGAAAGCAGCGATGAGTCTGTAGCTTGCTATGCAGTAGCCTTTTTCCATTTATGTACCTGGGCAAAAACAAGAGACAATTTGTGGTTCTAATGTATTTCTGAGAAAGCAGAGAGCTGTTGACTCTGCAGAAATAAGAGGCTTTTAAACATTTAGTTAGTACAGCTGTTAATGGATTGGCGAAGTGTAAATTTGAATGATTGTTTTAATCCTGCTAAACATTTTCTTTAGCTGATATCAAGTATTTCGTGCTAAAATTGATTTACCCATGAATATAAGCAATCAGCTTCTTCCAGATCACTGCAACCCATATTGTCTGTAGGCAAAAGCATATATGGCAAGGGCTAGCAGCAACTGGGTTAAATATTGATTTTTGACTCTGTCTTCTTTCCTAATAATCAATCAAGAAGACATGTGTGAAAAATTCTTCATCCAAATTGTTATTTCTCTGGACAGCACAAGAAAATATTGAAAAGGTTTATTTATTTATTTATTTATTTATACTTTTACAAGTAGTATAGAACAGGTGATTTCAGATAGCAGCCCAACCTCATAGACTGTTACCAAAAATAAAACGTGTGGGGTAGAGGCAATAGTTAGGGTGACATTTCCAAAATAGACATCTTCTTTTTGAACATGAGGTTCAAGGAGCAGCTACAGAGTTCAAAATTTTTGAAAGCACTATACGACTAATATGTCTAATGTGTCCAGATATTTGAATTTAAATTGCCTCTCTTGTCCTTGCAGACTAGATACTGCTAGTATTTCATTGGATGCTCTTCCATTTTTTTTCCCAGTAATGTTATTTATTTAAGCTAATCAATGATTCCTTAAAGCCATTTGAGATGAGACAGCTTTGCTGTGGTCCTAGGACTTGAGATGATTTCTGCAGGAGGTCCTGCTGACTATGCTTATCACTTTGGTTGTGCATCTGCAAAAGTGATTTGGAAAGTGGAGACCCCTGTTGCTAGTGATCTAAGAGGTGAGGACAGACTTCAAACTCTCTCCATATTTCTTAACATGTAATCAACCTTAGCTAGGAGAAATCTAGCTAGCACATTTGACAGCTAACTCAATACTTGTGGTGCGTAGAGTTTGGTAATCCTCTGGAATTCCTTGAAAAAATGTGAGTAATAAGAGAAAAGCCTGCCTAAAGATACTGTTGGTATTTAAATAAGTGAAGGTGATCTACTGGTGTTGTCTATTCTGCTTTCCAGAACACTGAGAGTGGTTTGTGGTTTGAAATGTGTCCAGAAGTGAACAGCTTCTTGTGCTCCTGAGCGCAGCTGTCATTTTTTGGGTTTCAAGGAGAATTTGAAGAAAAGTCTCTACTGTGTCTCAGTTGTCTAAGGTTCTGTACATGGCTATGGGGAGAGCTGATGAGAATTTCCACTGCAGTACACTATGGAGAAATCAGGAGGAAGTACAGCTGGCAGTAAAAGACTCCAGCCTTAAAGATAACTGCATGTGATGACTGGGCTTAGGGCAGAGCTTCCTTTCATAATGACCTGACCATTGTGCATTGACTAAAAACGGATATTGGGTGAATGGTGTGGGCAGGATGACTGACCTTTTGGCTGGTCATTTTGATGGGTGCCATAATGCAGTAGCCATTTAGCTCTCTCTAGATCAGGCTCTGCACCCTGTCCAACTGCTTTAGAGTTGTATGAGTATTAACACAGCATAACCTTTTTTTGCAGCCATTAGTTGTGCTTTTGAAAGAATTCCCTGAATTCCCTCCTAACCACTTCTCTGTGGTATGTTAATCCTTTTGAATCCTGAGCAGCAGTTGTGACACCTTGCCTCTTACTGTGATACTGACTGGTTTCACACACAAATTAAACAGGTTACAGAGTGATGAATAGCATGTTTTAGTGCAAGACTCCTGCTATATTGTCAGACAGACAGCAGTACAGAATAGTGGTTTAAGAACTCCAAAAGGATTCTACCAAGCTAAGTAAAGTAATAATAAGTGTAGCTTTCCTGCTTTGTTTTCATTGAAGTTAATTCACTTGCCATGGTTGGATTTTAATTTGTGACGTCATTGTTCCATACTAATACTGAAACTGCCACCTCACAGAATAATAAGAAAATATTTTTGTTTAGATAAATAAAAAAATCTGTTTGTCATGTGTTAGGATGTTGATTTTGTATTTAATGTATCAGAATATTTAAATATATGATGTTCATTCCTCTGCATTTTATTAATGCTACTATGATATGCTTTCTGAAATATTTAGTTTCACTTATTTTTAACCAGCACAAGCATTATAGGATTTTGATTATACATTTTAGGAAAACAGCCTGGACTTTAACACTGAAACAAACATACAGCTTCATACAAACATACAGTTGATAAATTTAAATTACTTTACTAATATGCATTTTATAATGTATCTGGGCTGATTTGAAGTTAACTTCATTTGAATTTAGACTTCTAAGCCCCTGTCAGCCACTACATTGTCATTTTTTTTCCTTATTAATATAGTCACTGTTTTAACATTCGTTAAATTTTATTGTTAAATTGACTTTGTGTTCATTAAAATGCAAGTTTAAATTTCTTGTTGGTCACTGTGGTTGCCCTCCAAAAAAAAAACAACTGGGTCTTTTCCCTATCTCCTCTGTCTCTCCTGCTCCCCAAGTCTAACTATGTGGGCTCCAAATATCTGTTGTTTTGTTTACTCTCCTGCTTTATATAGAGGTTATTTTTCTGTGCGGACTGAAAAGCTGCATGTATGATTGAGAGACTGAAATGTAGATTTGTCTGTATAAGTTGCGCTTGGCTTTGGTTTCCCTGGTGGAATAGAGTGTAGGAATTTAAATGCTTTCAGTTTTGGGTCTAGACTTGCAAAATAATGAATTACTTTCCTTTTTTTAGTGATCTGATGATTTAAGGAGTAAAAAAGAAAAGAAGTCCTAGTGAGTGGTCTGTGGCACATTTGATTTGGGAAGTCTCTTTCAAAGGCTAAAACAAGAGTTGAAAAAAGTTTCTTTAAATGTTTATCTGTTTATTTTGGTTCATACCAGGTCCTCAGATCTCTAACTTTCCTTATGAGCATTGGATTTTTGCCTCTAGGAGATCAAAAGGCTGATATTTTTAAAGCATTGCGATTGTTGTATTTGTGAGCATAAGCTTTCCTTTTGCCACTGCCATGCTTGGCTTTTAATGCTCATTTAATAAGCAATTTAATGCCAACAGAGTCAGATTTGATGTGAGCCGCTGGCTTTGCTCTGGTTTAGGGAGTACATGTGTGCTTTGCCTGTTCTCCTGCTTGGAAAGGGTGACATGACCTTGAGAACTGAAACATGCCAAGACACTTGCCAAGGAGTGAAGCAGGGCAGACATGCCATTCAGCTATCCCTCTGGAGACAGCCACACTTGGGCTGTGTTAGAATCATTACAAAGGCTTAGCTGGGAAGTCTGTGGCTTTTAATGCCATTTCATGGTAGTAAAACTTGTTGTCCCACCAGCTAAAAGAGTGGGTGTTTTAATAGAATAAGTATTTGATTAATGAAACAATGTGTACTGTACAGAAGAAATGATCATAAAAAGCTGCTTTTTAACGGTCTAAAGTACCTTTTGCAGCTTGGAACCTTTTATCACCTTGTAAATCGCCCCTTGAGATGAATAGTCGAAGTTAGACGAGGCACACTTCCATTACCAGCATATCCTCCTTCAGATATTATTATAGAGCTGGGGCTGCAGCTGCTTCAAAGCTGCCCTTCTCACCAACACATTTTTACATCTTGCTTTCATTATGCCAAGGTGCATTCTGTGTTATTGCAGTGGCTTTGCATTTAATAATCTTCTTGATGAAAACATTCAGACCTGAGGGAGGTCCACTATTTCTCCTCATCCTTCTCTTACAAGGTGGTGACCATTTTTTGCTACTTTTGTTCTGTTTTATAGATAATGTTCAAAGGTGCTAGTTAACAAGACTAAAACATACTCAGGAGGAGAGGAAAAGGCATAATAAAGCCTACTTTAAAGCAAATATAGGAGAGAGCATAAAGTTATGTCATTTTCATTATGGAGGATTGAAAACTTCTCATTGCTTTCAGTGGGAGTATAAGCAGGAAAATAAAAAACATGACCCTAACAGCAAACAGATGGCATTCCCTTTTCTGTGATTTTGTACACTTTTGAAGTTGTAGAGGAACCACATAAGCAGTCATGCTTTCAATTATTTTCCCCACTAACAGAGGCAGACACAAAATTTATTCGTTTTTTCTTACTGATTACTCTTCCATTCCAGTCAGTGTGTCTGAGTTCTAAATTCTCTTACGTGAAAGAAAAGGAAATAAACTTCAGAAACTTCTTGGCCTCAAAACCAAAAGAAATATTTACTAAGTTTAAATTTTTAATATGCCAGCCTCTTTCTTATTTTGCCCTTAAGCAGAATTAGAATGGATGCTGGATGCTGCAATGATATGGCTTCAATTTAGTAGAGATGAGCACCCAAACCCAGTACTTTTCCATGAGGCATCTCTCTACAGAATTAATGGAAGACCCTTTCAAGTTCCTGGGTTTTCCCTTTCTCCATTGTTGCTGATATACAATGAATATCCAAATTCAATCATTTTCCTTGTCCTGGTTTAGGGCATATTTGGGAGAACACCCCTGAATAAGGGTCTCTCTGGGGGGAGCAAACCCAATTGGCCCCTCTCCCAACTGCTCTGGGAAAGAACTTCCTCAGAGAAAAGTGGAAAAAACTGTTTATTTAACAAAGTGCCCACAAGAATAAAGAATGAATAATATAAAACAATAAAATCTTTTGTTGCTCTGAAGTGAGATGGTAAATTCAGAAAGTCCATTCTGTGGGTAGCTCAGCTTGCTCAGTCTCTTATCTGTCCCTCCGGAGGTCCAGGCCCTGGTGGGCCGCAGGTGAGAGCTCCTTGTGCTCCTCTGGGTTTTTCAGTCCAGAGCAGGCTTAAACAGTCCCAAGGGAAAAAAAACCAAAAAACAGTCCAAGGAACTTCTCTGCTTCAGCTAGCTAAAACTAACTAAAACCAAAGAGATCTCTGCCCTGCTGCTGTCTGTGCCTCAGACAAGCACACAGTCTGGAGAAGGAATGTATAAGAGTCAGGCAGTTTTCTCAAAACAAACTCTGCACTGCTGCTTTCCCCTGTTCGCTCTCAAAACCTGTCTTAAAGGTACAGAACTCAATACACAGCACAAACAGAACAGATGATTGGGGCTACAAGCATCATAAAGATAGAACCTACAATCATAAAGATTGTACCTTAGAACATTCCACCCCTTATCCCCATATCGTCAACTTACCAAAATTAATATATATTCTAGATATACAAATACATACATACATATATATACATACATATGTATACATACGTATATCTACATAAAAACAGTATACAGCTATATACANATACATACATACATATATATACATACATATGTATACATACGTATATCTACATAAAAACAGTATACAGCTATATACAGACAAAGGCAGTAACATTCAGCAAACAGTGATATTTACACATGGTTCTCATCCAGCAATCAGATCTTCCTGAGATACACATCGTGTTGTTCCATCTCTCTGCATTATCCACCATGTGCAACCTGATCCCTGAGCAAAGACAGTCCTATGGGTTTATATTGCTTTGTATGTACTCAAGGCAGATTTGATCCAAACTGTCTTCCCTAAGAAACCTCTCACATGTACCACTGGTACTTTGTCTTCTGTAGGTAGGAGCTCAGACTGGGCAGGGCCTGCTCTGTTGGTGGAACCTCGGATGTTAACTAACCAGGTGGCCTTTGCTAAGTGCTGCTCCCAGTTATTGAAAGATCTCCCACCTGGTGCTTTCAAGGTGGTTTTCAACAGTCCATTGTATCTCTTTGCTTTCCTAGCAGCTGGTGCATGGTAGGGAAT
>VWYO01021370.1:0-10976 GCA_013400275.1 Rhadina sibilatrix | reverse complement strand
CAATGTCAGACACTGGAAAAGAAACAGTGAACAGTGAACTGTAATTCTTTCTAACTTTTCACTTTGGAAAACCGTTTCTCATTTGTTTATACAGCCTTGATGATACTGAATATTTTTATCAGATTCCTGTGACACACTTGTACTATAGAATATATTTCCAAACTGTCAATAGATACTAACAAAACCTGACATCTTACACATCAGTTTCAAGGCTTTATTAAAAATGCTTGTTTCTACCCTTTCCTGTACGTTATTTTGGACATTTCATTCTTTCTACTTGGAAGCCTTTACACTGGAATACAGGAAGCACTTGTATCTGAATCCTAAAGCTTTGCATGACTTATTCTTTCTGTCTTCTATGGCGTCAAGTTATAGTCAAGCAAGATTTTTATTGGTTCATCCTGCTTTATTTCTAGCTTTCTTCAGTACACCGTGTGTGGTTTGAAATGCTGTGTGAGAAGTTCCATAGGCATGGGTTTGGATATTCATTAGAAGCAGCAACACGGCTGAGTCCTGTAGAGTTCACAGAACGTCTGAGGTGGGAAGGCACCCCTGGAGATCAGCTTGGCTGCTCAAGTAGGACTGCCTTCTTCAGTTCAGACCATGTCCAGATATCTTATAAGTAACTCAAAGGTGAGAAACTCCACAACCTCCCTGAGTGATTTTATTCAGTGTTCGCTCACCCTCTCAGTGAAAAAAAAGTGTTTCCTTATGTTCAGGTGGAACTTCCTGTCTTTCAGTTCGGCCATTGCCTCTTGTCTTGTCACTGGGATCCACTGAGAGGAGCAAGGAGCTCTCATTTTTTTCACTTTCTACAGATATTCCATCAAGATCTCCCCATAGCATTTATTTCCCCAGGCTGAACAGTTTCAGATCTCTCAGCCTTTCCCCACAGGGGAGATGTTTTACTCCATTAGTCTTCTGAATGCCAGACTCTCTCCAGAATGTCCACTTCTTCCTTGCAGTGGAGAGCCTAGAACTTGACCCAGCACTCATGATATGGCCTTGCCACAAGTGGTTAGTAGAGGGAAAGAGCTACATCCCCTGCTGTCCCCTTGACCTGCTGTCAACACTGCTCCTAATGCAGCCCAAGACATCCTTCCCCTTGTTTGCTACACAGGCACATTCCTGGTCCATACCCAGCTTGGTGTCCACCAGGATGTCCAAGGCAAAGCTATTTTCCAGCTGAGTTACCAACATCCATACCCTGGTGTCTGGGGTTGCTCTTCTCCAGGGGAAGGACTTTGCACTTGTCCTTTTTGAACTTCCTGAGGTTCCTGTTGGCCCATTTCACCAGCCTGGCAAAACCCCTGGAAGCCAGCACAACCATCTGGTGTATCAGCCATTCAAAGTGGGAATTGCAGAGATGGAAATCATTTTAGAACCTGAGGGGAAAACATAAAATATCTTCCTAGAAATCTGTTTACTATCACAGCAGTTGGTCAGAGTGCATTGAGTAGACCAAGCTCAGAAAGAAATAGGTTGACGGTTTAAAGTATAGGTATCCAAATTGTTCACTCCTAAACTAATCATTTCTTTTCAAAAATTTTGAAACGCTGCCAAAATAATTTCTGAAATTTGCTGGTTTAAAATAACAGCAAAAGAACCTCCTTCAGCTTATGCATTTGCAAGCAGTTTTAGAAAGTTTTGAATCCCCAAAATGGAAGCAAAAAAAATACCTCTCAGCATGAGGTATTTAATGACGTTATGACTCAGTGGCAGAATTTTATTTATGGGCAATTATTACAGATTGTAAACAAAATATTTGTTCTGATTTTATTTTTTTGTTGTTGTTGTTGTTTTGTTTTACTCATAACTATTTACATAACACTCTAATGTGTATGAATCTTTAAAATAATTAGAGTGGAGGAAGGTAGGGAAAAAGTGGAAAGTTCTTCAACTTACGGGTAACCTCTAAAGCTCAAAGGAATAGAAGTGCAATAAAGAACAGATGCAGGATGAATGTTAATACTGGAGTGTTTGTTGTAACAGATGGATTTTGAAGAGAGCAGGGAGTATGGGGCTACTGGCACATTTTCTTTGGCAGGCAATTTGGAATTAAGGCCTTTATGCTTTCTGGCCAGTACGAGATTGTCCAGGGACATTCGCATGAATAAAAACATTGTTTTCTTTTCTGATTTATCCTAGTTGGTCAAGGGAGAAAAAAACCAAACCCATAATCCTTGTGATTTGAGGTCTGAGAGCATAAATTACTTATAGAAGAGACAAGGAAAGACAGCATAATAGCCTGGCCATGTATTTACTCCTCAAAAGCACAATTGCTGTTTCAGTGAGGGACCTCTTGCTGATTATAGATTGAATAAAATAACTGATGTGGTGCCCTTTATGTAAAATACTCCTTTCCTGTTCAGATACAAGTTCAAAGCAGAAAGGATTGGTAGATACAACTCCATAATGAAATTTAAATTTAAATTTAAAACTAAAGTTCTTTCAGTTCCCCCTAAAGATGGTTTTGTTACAGGTTTGATCATAAGAATAAAGAGTAACAAAATTTAACTTATTTAACTCTACAAATACACAGAAGTTGAAAAGAACAGGCTTTTTATCTTGGATGCACTAGTCTGTTGGATATTTAATTGACAAGACTCTCCAGAGAGCAAGCTTTGATATACTTAGGAAAAAGATTTTGACAGTGAGGTTTCATAAATTCAGGACTTTTTTCTGTTATTACTGATAGTAAAAGTCTAATTTTTTTTTAAACTTCATGTAGACCAATTTCAAGATCTAAGTATGTAAAATTGACCCAGCCATTGTAAAAATACAGTAAGGTATTAATTTCTTGTAAATAAGAAACTTTACACATAAGACTCTAAAGCTTACTAACTCTGGAAAAAAAGAAGAGTGTTTACTTCATTCTAACGTCAGAGAATGAAGTAAACACAATTGAAATTCTGATCTTATTGATCTAAAGGCAGTGAATAGTAAATTTCTTTATGAATCGTATTTTAGTACAGTTTTCAAACTTCAGTCTTATCTTTGTCCTTAGAGATATGCCATGCACACTTTATCTTTTAGCATGACTACTACACTGTTACTCATGGTAATGCAGTATCTGACAATCTACCACTGGAGTTGCTTCTTACCATTTGCAAAAATTGACTTTCTGTCTACAGCACTGACTTGTGTTGATTTCTCCCTTTTCTTTGCTAATCAGAGAGTGAGCATGCAGCTAGAAATGGGAAAGATGGGACCTCTGGCAAAACAGCTCTTTGAAATTTATCTTTTTTTTCCTTCTTCGTCAGGCCTTTTTTGGAGGCACTGTCAGCCACGGGTGAAAGCTTTCCCCTCACTGTATGCCTGGTCAGAATTAAGAGAAAAGGCTTATTGCTTTTTGCTCTTGTTCACTGGTGCCTAATCAGAATGCTGTAAGGAATTTTTACTTTGTCTCTTCGGGCTTCTGCTGCTTGCTCTAGGCAATCCCAGGCTCCATGTGGGAATTGAGTGGCAGGTTTTTCCATTAGACTTTTGTGTTTACAGAATATTGCCAAAAAATAGCAAAGTATGTGTATTATGTACTCTCCTTGATGCACAGAATGACAGTGATGCACTGGAATCCTTGCAGCTAGGATTTGCCAGCTTTCTTTCTCTTACTAACTTGAGGAATCCTGGAAAGATTGATGACTTCTGTTTTCACTCAGTTGAACTCTGTGACACCTCAAAAATGTTTCTCTCCTGAGATGTTCGAGCCAGGCTGGAATACAGCTGTCACTGTGTCCTAGGCAAGACAAAATAACACTAGCTTTCCTTTTCACTGGCTACCTGCAGATGAATGGGTGTTTTCTTGGATTACCTGAGCTTTGGGAGCTCAGAATCTATATATTCTGCAAGAGCAACCACACTGTATCTTGATTTTCTCATCAAGAAAGTTGAATGCAGGGCCAGAAAATCTATATTTTGTCTGAAGTTCTGCACACTTTACAATGCAATATTGATATAAATGATGCGTGGCAATAGATTTCCTGGGCAGACCTGGTGATGGTGGTGGACAAGCCCTATAGATGACATTCAAAAGGGCAACAGAATTACAAAATGAACATAATTTATTGTATTCACCAAAGAAATACAATTAAAATGCATTGTGCAGTAACAGTCAGTTCTAATAGCTGAAACTATCTACTGTCTGAAGCAAAACTTGCTGTTTTGGTACCATGTTATGGTGCATACCAAACCATAAGTTTGGTACTTATGTTAGTTACATAAGTCTTAGTCTGGATGTTAACAGAATACTTTTTGTACTCTGAGAGGGAAATACACAATACTGTGATTAGCTGTGGATGCAGTTGTAGAAGAGTCTCTGATTAAGTGTTCTTTTTTTTTAACATCAACTTCTTAAGGGTTTAACATCAACTTCTTAAGGGACCTGCAACTTTTTCTAAAAATTATTTCTATCTGAAACTTGATATGTAACATCTTAGACTAGGAGCATGTATAATAAATAAATAATGCTTCTACAAAAAAGAAAAAAAAAAAAGGAAAATATAAGAATATTTCTACTTTATGCTCATCTTTGCCTTTAAGTATATACCTTACAGCATCAATTTTAAAAATTGCTTTGTCTAATGGTTTTTAACAGTTTCATTGCACTTGGCAAATTTGGGGGTTATTTTTGAAGTGTGGAGATGGAAGGTAACAGATAGTATTTTGAGGAAATTCATAGTGACTTTTAAAATTATAATTCCCTGTAATTCGTAAATGTGGGGATTCCTGCTAGAGTGGGCAAATACATTCCAACAAGTAGGCAAATAGCTCTGGTTAATGATTTATTCACACAAATAATATTTTGTATATACTACATAAGCTTGGTATATAGTTTGTATATAAATACATACAGCTGAAGTGATGAATGAACTGAAGGATTTCCCACATATGTTTACAGAGGCATGTGTACACATACAGTAACATAAACGTGTACATTTAAGCCAAGATATATAAAAGCCACATTTTTAAAATGGATTTTGATACAGATTGGCTTGAAACAGTTGCATAGAAAATATTTCAGACACACAGTGCTCATCTGAAGATATAAATATACAAGCATTCATTTGGTAAATGCTCAAGATTTACATTTGCATATCATAATTATTCTCATGGTAAGAGTATTCTAACGTGTTTTCATAAAATGAATAGACAGTCTTGAATCATCCACTGCTGTGTTTTGCTAGGCAATAGGTTGCATATAGTTTGTCAAACCCTCAATCAATTTACTTTGCCTACNATGGGGTGACTGATTTGTGGATGAGGACAGAACTGCAGATATGATTGATTTCACATCATAATTGAAAAACTTAGGCAGAATGGACTTAATGGGGAGGGAAGTGGAATTGAAACTGCTGAGCACCCCCTGGCAGTGCCCTCCAGGGTTCAGTGCTGGGCTGTATGACAGGACAGAGTGCACCCACAGCAAGCTGTGTAGATAAACCCCACTGCTCTGATGGATCAAAGAGATGGTTGTACAGCCTTCCACAAGAAGGTGAGCTGGAGAAATGGGTGGAGGGGAATGCTGTGAAGTTCAGCAACAGGAAACATGGAGTCCTGTATTTGGGGATGGGGGAATAACCTGGTGCCCAAGTACAGGCTGATGACAGACAGGCTGGAAAGTAATTTGAATAAGAAGGTATGGGAGGGGCACCAGGTGATGGTGGTGACATCCTGGTTGAAGCCATGAACAGCCAACGCACCTGTGTGACATCCTTGAAAAAGCTCAAAAATTGGCTGTTGTCCTGGGCACCTTGCCTTGTCCATAAGCTCTCTGAGCCAAGGACTGGATTAGGTAACCCCCAGAGATGCCTCTTGACCTGAGTAATTTTGTGAAGACCTTTAAATCTACAGGCTGCCAGCTCAGTTTTGGCACTAAGCAGGTTCCTAAATGTTTTCTGATAACAAGAGCCTTGTTGCTGAGCTTTCAATGTCAAAGATGGAAATATAATTTTCTTCTCTTTTTGAAAGTTTCTTCTGAAGAAAGAAGAAATATACATCTATTAGTATATGGATGCAGTAATAATGGTTTCCATTGAAGAACTTAAAATACAATGGTGCTTTATGCTCTATTTTCTTGCAAGTTTTCTCTTACTATGTCAAGTGTCAACGTAGATATCGAGTACTTGAAAGAAGAATCTGATATGAGTTATTACTGTATGCAATTTGAATGTCATAGTAATTACATAATTGTTGCACTCTATCATTATTTTTGCCTTTGAATATTTCAAAATAATTTAATCAATAACACTACTATAAAGGTTCATTTTTATTAGTGTTGCAATTGTGCTTAATAATCTGTGGTGTGCACTACTGTTTCTATTAAATTATTTTTGTGTAATCCAGGGTAGACCATACATTGCTGCTTTGTGTCAGTTAACTTTTCCCTGTTGCATTTTCTAGAAAGAGGAGTGCACTTTCCCCCCCTTTTGTTTGTTAGAGGGAGAGATTAGTGATTCTAACCTTAGTTGCTTCTAATCCTGGAGCAGTTTCCAGTTGAGCTCTGTGAAATAGTGGAACTCCCAGGGTGGAATAAAGAAGTACAAGGTGCAGAATTGTGGAGAAATGAGTTATCAAACATGAATTTGGAGATGAAATGGTTGCTACATCTGTATGAGTACATAGTAGTGGCATGGCTGCAGAAAATACTAAGGTTCTTGGTATTTTGGCCAAATATTTTTAAAGTCATCCTGTACACAGAAGAACTGAGCACCACACACTGTGACAGTGCTCTGTATTTCTATCCATGGTCTGTCACAAAGGGATAAGAGCCACAAAATGCAGAGGCAGGCAGTCTCTGGAAAAGGTAATAAGAGCTGCATGGTTTTCAGGCTCTGTGGAAAGGGATATTTTAAGAGGAAATTCTTACCTGTTTTTTTCTCTGATAAGTTTTTAATGTTTCAAAGGATAGTAGATGGAGGAGGAACAGAAAGAGTCTCAGTGCCAAATCAGACAGCTGTAAAGCCTGTGTCCTCCAAAAAGTCATATATAATTAGTACTTGTCATGGCAAAGAACAGTAATTAGTTACTGTGTATAGAAGCAAAAAGAAAAAACATGATATTTAAATTTTAGAGTGAGAGAAGCTTTGAGTGCATGCTAAACTTTTCCTTGATTAATGATAATAATGGTAACCTAGAACATATTTACACCTTTATTTTAGAGATCAGTGAGACAAAAACCTAATAGCAAACATTTCCCAGGTGTTCCACTAACATCACAACTTTGCTCAATTTGTTTTGACTAAATTTCAGAAACCAGCAGCAGAAGTTGTCAGCTAACTAATGTATTTTCAAACAGAAGTTTGTTTTTCTAATTGAGAATAATAAGCAGATACATTTATCTTCTTTGGTTTGTCTTAGTTGTTAAGTGTGAAGGTCTTTATTTGTATATATGAATATTGCATGCATAAATGAACATTTTCAGTAGGTGTTCAGTAATAAGCATTTTAACTGTGAATTGAGATAATATACAAGCCTTCCCAAAGTAATTGTAAATGGTACTTTAAAGAATTAATTGAGTGATAGTCTTATTAATTAGTCACCAATAAAACAAATGATTGACTATCTGCCTGTCAGTATTCCCTACAGTAATTAATCTCCTTTGAAATATTGAATATAAACTAAATAAAAACTTCTAGGCTCTATAAAATATGTTTTAAGAAATACTTTATGTGGCAATATCCTGTTTGTAAGTACTGAATGAGAGATGATTTTTGAAGATAAGTGGTTTAAGCTGTTTATAGACACACATGAATTTTGGAACTTTTGATACGGTGTTGTACATGATATTATAAAACTTCTGTTCCCTGTGGGTACTCTGTTCAGGGTAGTTTTAAGATGGAGCTGCTACAGTGAATTAAATCAAAGGTCTAGAAAATATGTTACCTTTGATGTTGATCAGAAATGTCAGTCTTGAGGAGAATAGATAGAACATCCCACATCAAAGTCCAGAGCTGGCCTGACAGAGCACAATCATGTCACTTAGCAATGGAGAATCCAAGTGGGATGAGCTAATCAGAGAGACAAAGATACTCTCTTTCCTAGTAAAGACTTCTAACCACCACTCAAGGAAAGATAACATTTATTTTATCTTACCCTGATGAGCATCATCTTATTACTTAACCTTTCCACAGACAAATCTGTGTCTTAGGCATTTTGTAATACTCCACAGCTACATTACTTTTATTTGATGCTATCAAACCACTTTGAGTAACATAAATTAGGTTTTTGGGGATCCATGTGTGTAGTATAAATTGAAATTAACTGTATGCTTTAATTTTGTAAGATGCTTACAAACTTTTAGATTGCATTGCAGCTTCAGGGGTATTCAAAAGAAAGAAAGAAGTAGAAAAATATTTAGAAATTGAAGGAAAGAAAATAGAAGAAAAAAATTACATAAACCCTGCAATTTTTATCATATGCAGCAATTTCTGCTTTGGGTTATAATTGTAACATATCACCTTAATTTGGTATAACACTGAAATAATGCAAAAAATATGCTGCCATGTCTTTCTCAAGGATTAGTGTGGATATCAACATTTCCTGCAGACAGCAGATAATTTAAAACTGTTGACAGCTAGAGGTAATACTGTGTAAGGTAGAAATGCTGTTGCTACATAAAAACTGTGTTTATTGTCTAAACTATTAGAGCTTTAACATGTCACTGAAAGGTCAGTCCTAAAGACTAATGGAGAAGCTATTGGAATGAAGGAAAATAAATTGAAAAGGATGTACTGTGAGTTCATTTCAGCTCTACCTTGTTCACGGGGGATGATAAAATAGATTTTTTTATATTATTTTCATTGTTTTCTTTTGTTTGAGATTTGGGGCATGTATGTATATGTGTGTGGTCTAATTTATTTGCTTGGTTTGGGTTTTGTTTTTACTTTTTTATAATTGTCCTAGTTTTGATGGTGATACAACTAATTTTCTTCCTACTAGTTGATTGGTTTGGATTTAATAAGAGAATGATGCACACTGATTGTGTGATTGTTGCTGAGTGGTGCTTACCTAAGTCAAGGACTTTTCAGTGTCTCATGCTCTGCCAGGGAGCAGGTGCACAAGGAAGGGAGCACAGCCAGGACTGCTGACCCAAACTGCCCAAAGGGATATTCCATAACACAGAATGCCATGCTCAGGATATAAACTGGGAGAAATTGTCCAGGAAGGTCCAATCACTACCTAGGAATATGACAGGCATCAGTCAGTGGGTGGTGAGCAACTGTGTTGTGCATCACTAGCCTCTACTAGGCTTTACTCTTAGTTATTATCTCTATTTTCATTACTATTATTACTATTGTTATTACTATTATTGCTACCATTACTAGTACTACTATTTTACAACTACAACTAATAATAATATTATTAATAGATCAATTATTAAACTGTTCTATTCTCAAGGCATGGGTTTTGCTTTTCCAACCCTCTTCCCCATTCCATCAGGAAGGTGCTGGAAGAAAGAAACTGTGTGGTAGTTGCTGTCTGGGGTTAAACCACAGCAATAATAAGTAGGAACTATGCATTTTCTAGATATGTAATACTCTCCAAAACCACTGATGAGTTCTAACCTCTCTTTATATGACTTTAATCAACATTTTCCTGCATTTTATAATTTGATTCAATAAAGAAACCAAACACACTGTGAGAATGGTTCTATTCTTCTTCAGCCAACAGGGAAGAACTTGGGTAACATCTGCTGAGTGGGTGCTCCCAGTGCATGCCAGTACCAAAGTTAAGGAATCTGCCCTCTAACAGATGCTCAGCATGAAGTTGCATCCCTTTACTTAAGATTTCCTTGCTAGTACACATTTATATACAGCCTCCCCTCTCCATGAGTAGTTCTGATTCCACCCTGATGAAGACCTATTGATTTTTCTCCTGCCCATTAAAGTCAGTTATTTTTGTCACTATTACGTGGGGTTTCAGGTTTTCCACCAGATTTGTGTGTGCTTTTGATTGACCAATCAGAACATACATCTCCATGGCTGTTGCTGATGTGGAGTGTCTAACTTGGCAGCTTTAAGTAATTTACACTGATGTCTCCAGAGACATATTGTGGACACCTTTGCATTAAAATTTGAAAACAGAATCACAGAATCACACAAAACAGTTAGGGCTGCAAAGGAGGTTTGGAGACCATCCAGTCCAACCCCTGCCAAGGTAGGGTCACCTGGAGCAGGTGACACAGGAACACACCCATGTGGGTTTGCAATGTCTTTAGAGGTAGAGGCTCCATGCCCACCTGGGCAGCTGTTTCAGTTCAGCACTCTCACCCTCAGTGTAAAGCAGTTCTTTCTCATGTGAACCTTGAAAAGGTTTAAGAAGAACAAGCTTCCAAATTGTTTATCAATTTTTAGCATTAAAAATTTAACATTAAAAAAAGGCCACAGTATCACTAAGATGAAAATCATGGAATAGGTGAACCTGATGTCTAGTTCTCCCAAATGGCGAAGCCAGGTTATCTAGAGAAACAGAACCTCTTATATTATGAGGAAGCTGAATTTTAAAATAGCATTTAGGGAGAGGTAACTTATCTTTTTGAAAGTTATCCAGGAAGTATTCTCCTACAAATACTAAAAAAAAGAGTGCTTGTTTTTTCAGAATTCTCAGAGACATCTCTGTTCTTCAGAAACTAGCAAAAAAAAAAACAAACAAAAAAACAAACAAACAAAAAAACCCGCATGTTTTCAATTAATGAAAATTTCTGTAAGCACCAACTAACAAGTAATACAATAAAATAATGAAATGTGAAATCTAGGCAACAGATTCAGAATTCAAATAACCAAAAAACTGTTCATTAGTTAAAAAAACCCAAAAAAAACCCCCAAACCCACAGAAACCTCTATGGTAAAATAACATCTGAAACAATTTGATATTCAACAATTTACTTCTAAACATATACATTCATACAAAAAAACCCACTTACCTCTATGGAGTGGAAACTAATGCCCTTTGAGAACACAGAAAACAGGTCACTCCTC
>VWYO01021369.1:66988-82947 GCA_013400275.1 Rhadina sibilatrix | reverse complement strand
TCCCTGTCCCAGTCTCATTCCATTCCCTGTCCCAGTCCCTGTCCCAGTCTCTGTGTCCCTGTCCCTGTCTCTGTTCCTGTCTCTGTCCCTGTCCCTGTCTCTGTCCCTGTCTCTGTTCCTGTCCCTGTCCCAGTCTCTGTCCCTGTCCCAGTCTCTGTCCCTTTTCCTGCCCATCCCTTCTTGTCCCTCTCCTAACCCCGCCCTGTCCATCTCTGCCCAGCCCTGTCCCTGTCCCCTGGTGCCTGTTCCTGCCTATCCCTGCCTTGTCCACCCCTGCCTGTCCCTTGTCCCTTTTCCTGTCCTCCCCTTCTTGCTCCTGTCCTATCCTTGCCCTGTCCAGCTCTGTCCTGTCCCTGCCCATCCCCTCTTTGTCCATCCTTGCCTGTCCCTGTCTGTCCATCCCCATCTGCCCTGGTCCCTCTGGTCCCTGTTCCTGCCCATCTCCACCTTGTCCATCCCTGCCTGTCCCTGCCCACCCCGAATCCCTGACCCAGACCAGGATTTCACTCCCAAAGTTGCCTGTTTTTCCCTGGGAAAGGCATTACCTGCCCCAACCCCACCAAAACAAAGTCACACTCCTGAAAAAACCCAAATACCCGAAAAAAAACCCAAAAAACCCAACTCAGTGAGGGAGGCAAACATGGGAAAGGTTAAAGGTGATGTTTGCTGCCTGCTTTTGGTGGCAGCATGTATTAGAGGTATATATATATAAAAAATAATAAAATACACCCAAACTGTACATATTATAAGGCCGTATTTTTATCTCAGGGTTCTGGTGACACGTGCAAACCACTTGAGCTTTGCTTCTGTGGTTTATATCGCCACGAGAAACCCTTGATAAAAATACAGCTTTATATTGTACAGTGGGGTATAGTTTATTTCCCCCATATATCACACCCTGTGTTTTATTTATAAACAGAACCCAAAGACACTTGCACATGCAAAGCAGGTTTGTTTTTTTTTATTGAGGTCATTCCGAGGTATCAATAATCCTGGATTAACTAACGCGTTGCCACACAATAATTTTTGGGGGGCAGCAATGGCCTTTTCTAAAGAGACATCCATGAAAATGTGATAAAACACATAAAAAAAAAAAAAAATCAGTATTTCCATGTTACTATTTACGATTCCCATACTGGAAATTTCAGCTTCTGGTGGCTCGTACTCGCAGAGAACCCTGCTAAAACCACCTCAAAATTTAGCTTTAATGTCTCTTGGATCCTTCCAATGGAGAGGCTATGGGAAACGAAGCTTTGGAAAACAGAGAAACATGAAAATCTGAAGGAAAACTGAAATGATAAAGGAACGTGCTGCTGATAAAGAGGCAACTACGACCAGCTTTTCAACACTTTGCCGAATTTGGCTAATCAAACTGCTTATCCAAAATATACAATTTGTCAGCAACAAAAGGTGTCCCATCTCTTCCCCTGCCCTAGGCAAAAAAATAAACCTAAAAAAAAAAATTCCCATCTCCTCATCCAAAAAAGAAAAGGCAGGAGTAAGGAATTGAACAGTTGCTTGCTTTTGCATAGATCTCACTGTGCTCCCTTAACTCCTGCTCAGGTAAAACATCCTTTCATGCCCCAAACTGGGGAGGGGGAGCTGGGCAGGGGCGGGCAGGGTCCAGCCTGCCAGACGCCTCCTCAGGGGAAGCTTCCACCTCACATTCGCCACGTGCCTCCCACTCCCTTATCCCTGCTTTAATGGACATTAAAAATAGAACAAGACAGGGCTGGAGATGGGAACAAAATCCATGCACAACAGGCCTGGATCGCTGTAGCCATTCTGCTGTAAAATGTAAAAACAAGAAAGGGCAGCCGAGCTGCCTCCCCCAGGAACGCATCCTGCTTTTCCTTTTTTTTTTTTTTTTTTTTTTTTTAAAACCTGGGNTTTTTTTTTTTTAATACACTGGTGCCACCACGCCATTTCACTTTGGATGCTGCATTGTATTTCCATGTCACTCAAATATTTACCCTCTCCCTGAGTTTCTGCTGGCTGCTCTGAGAGCTCCTTCCCAAGCCCAGGAGCCGCGAGGAGCGCGCTCAGCGGCCGCTTCCGCCTTCCAGCTTCTCCTGCTGCAGCTTCTCGTGGGACAGCAGCCACTCCTTCAGCAGCTGGCCCCCGCTGTAGTTGCCACTGGCCCCGCTGCTGCGGATCACCCTGTGGCACGGGATGATGATGGGGATCTGCAAAACACCCCCCAAAAATCCGGGAGGAGCGAAGGGTGAGTGAGGAGAAGGAGATGACGGGACGCGGCGCTCCGTGCCCCGGTGGGGATCTGGGCTCCATGGGTTTGGTTTTCTCCATCCAGCCTGGATGATGCTGGGATTCCCTGAGTCTGTAAATCCAGCACTTTGAAACCCAGCAGCTGGGTGGCACCGGGCTGGCAGGGACACGGAGCAGCCACGTCAGGGCCCGTGCCCCTGGCAGAGCACAGACAGAGCCCATCACCACCCCTGGGGACCGCCCCGGTTCTAAGGGAAAAAAGAAATAGGCACAGGCAGGAATTTTAACACACAAAAATGATGTCGAGTCTTTAAAAGGATAAACCTGAGATATTAAATCCCATATATAAAATCTTCCCTGCAGCACCAGGTTCTGCTGCCCTGCGCCAGCTGAGCCCTCAGTGGCCAGGGTGGGGAACGAAGCCTCACAGACCCAAAATGTACATGAAGAACGATTTGAATGGGACACTGGGATGGAATTGTTCCCTGGGAGGGTGGGCAGGGCTGGCACAGGGTGCCCAGAGCAGCTGTGGCTGCCCCTGGATCCCTGGCAGTGCCCAAGGCCAGGCTGGGCACTGGGGCTGGGAGCAGCCTGGGGCAGTGGGAGGTGTCCCTGCCATGGCAGGGGGATGGAATGGAATGAATTTTAAGGTCCCTTCCCACTCAACCCATTCTAGGATGCCATGAGCATCCCAGGACTAGAAGATTTCTGTGAAAAAAACCCCAGATTATCAGGAAGGGATCCCAGTGCTTCAGCTCCCCAGCAGATCCTCTTCCTGCTGTAGCACCTCCATGTGCACCCTGGAGAAATTCTCTGGAAGACCAAGGCATTATTTATTATTTAGCAGCAAGTCAATCCAAAATGGGTTGCAAATTTTTAAAACCTCCAACAGGAGAAGTTCGATTCCGACCTAACCAATTTTAGGAACTCTTTTTTTCTCCCCCCTTCTCTGCCTTCCACTCCCTATCATTTATAACCACACGACACAGATTCTGCAAAATCATTGCCAGAAGTTACATAATGGACTGATAATGCAGAGGAGAACATAAACGTGGGATTTTTTGTTGTTGTTGTTGTTGTTTTTTTTTTATTACAGGTGATTATCATAGCTGAAGTACACACCATAAAACCTGCAATACATCATCTTTAATCACGGGTGTGTTTTGGTAACTGCATAGCAATGGCATTGCAGCTTTGGAGCTGGGACGACAGCCACTCACCCAGCAGGGCAGTGCCCACAAATCTGGATATTCCAGGTCAAAAATTGGAATTTATTTCTGTGTAGACACGCAGACAAATTACACACTTTGCCCTCACTTATTTTAATCCCATTTAATCACGCAGTTTGAGCACTGTGGTATGTTTGAGCCTGGGATACACAAACCCCAAAGTAGCTGAGCAGCTACTGGCCAGACCATAAATTGAGAGGGTTTTTTTTAGGGGGAGGTGGGTGTTCTTTCAGTTTACTTAGCTAATTTAAATGCCTGAAATTTAAAATCTTAATCTCAGCCCACATTAAATGGGAATACACACAAGTGCTTATTGCTGATCAAGGTTTAAATAAAAAAATAATAAAAAAAAAGGCTTCCAATATCTGTTTTATTTAGAGGTGGCAATGCCTCAAGTGATTAATCCATCTGTGACAACTCCAGTGACTACCAATAAAAACTTTGCTCCATGCCAGGCCATCCCACAGTTGGTTTATGACTTTTTCAAAGAAAATTTTTTTTTTTTTTTTGTAAATGTTTTTCTGGTTTGGGGTTTCTCTGCCTTTGCACTCCCCACAGTTACTGCAGGAGGCTTGGCCTGAGTGACAAAGCCATAATAATACACTGTAAAACATCTCTGAGGTTCATTTGCAATCCTTTAAAATTACACACAGCAAAGCAGTGGATTTTGGTGGCAAGGCCATAAATCTTGGTGAATTTAAAAAAAAAAAAAGGACTTTATTTTCAGGTGTGAGGTGTTGGATGCTCCCTGGGTGGGTGCAGGAGCTGTTCACAGCGCAGGGAAATGGGGCTGAGCTGTCACCACCAAGCAAAAAGAAGAGGTATGGAATTAATGCCACTTTTCCCATGCCCCAAACCAAGGAATTCCATGCTGAGATTGTCCCAACACAAGCACCCATCTGTCACCCTCCACAGCTCTGGATGCAGAAGTGGTACAAAGACCACACCAGTAATTTAAAAATATTGAATATTGCTTCAGTTTGGCTTAATTGTGGTGACAACGCTCAGCCTACTAAAATAATTAAACCTGCTAAAATTTATTAGGGCCCTAAGGACATTTTAGAGGGAGAACTACCCTAGTCTGGAGCTTTAATGCCTCAGCTACATTTAATGTAATTTTTATCAATAACCAAGCAGCTCATAACATTATAGCGCCGCTGAAATCTTCATGCTGTGAAATCTAATTCCTCTCCTCCACGAATCCATCACACACACAGCCCCTACCTCAAACGCTGTAAAACTTCCAAACCCAGAGATTTGTCTCCAACAACAACAACAACAACAACAAACCAACATGAAGGAGCCCTGGGATCGATGCTGGAGTCCCTCTGATTCGGGCACCAGCTGAATATTTTCTCCAACTTCGCTTTTGTTCTTCTGGGTAGAGGCCCACAAGGGAAAGAGCTTGTTTTCACTGGCAGCCTCATCAATACCTAAATCCTGGTGAACAAGTGACACTGAGAAGCTGTAATCAATAGCTCCCTGTGCGTTTTTTCTTCTGGTCAAATGGTTCAGCACTACTGACAGCCCTGACACTCGGAACATGATGCTAAATCTTTATCAACAGCCATCTGGGTGAGTGGCAGAACAAGGCTGGGCCGGTCATTAAGGCTCGTGGTGATCTGTGAATAACCCAACTCCTCCAGAATGGGTTTGGTTAGGGAAAAAAACCCCAAAAACGTGGGGGAAAAGCTCCCTGCCCAGAGGACTGATCACTCTGAACTGCTTTTAGGAAATTCCGGTGCTCTGGCTGCTGCCAGTGCTTGGTTTGGGGTGAGGGAATTGTTCCATGGGATGGCTGAAGGGCTGGAGAGCTCCTGAATCTGCCAGGCCATGAAGGAAACAGCTGAGGGATCACACTGAGACACACTCAGCAAAAACAGCCCTGTGGTTTGCTCATGTCACAGAATCCCAGACTGGCTTGGGCTGGAAGGATCTTCAAGATCATCCAGTTCCACCCCCTGCTTTATCTCCACCTCTTCTCCAGCAGAAACAAATCCCGTGATGTGACCCAGTGGGGGCACTGGCCACCAAAGGAAGCAAAGGTATTGGGAATGAAAATAGTAGGGAAAGGTTCTTCCCCCAGAGGGTGCTGGGCACAGCCCAGGCTCCCCAGGGGATGGGGACAACCCTGAGGCTGCCAGAGCTCCAGGAGAGCTTGGACAAAGCTCCCAGGGACGCCCAGGGTGGGATTGTNGATCTGTACAGGGTGGGATTGTTGAGGTGTCTGTGCAGGGTGGGATTTTGGAGTGTCTGTGCAGAGTGGGGTTTTTGGGGTGTCTGTGCAGGGTGGGGTTTGTGGGGTGTCTGTGCAGGGTGGGATTGTTGGGGTGTCTGTGCAGGGACAGGATCTGGACTGTGTTATCCCTGTGGGTCCCCTCCAGCTCAGGACGTTCCCTGATTCAAGGGATGAACACACTGTTATGTACTTTTAGATACTTTCAGGTACTTTTAGGTGCCCACAGTGTCTCAGATCCACCCACCACAATCTCCTCACAAATGCACCGCTGCTTCCCCAGCGTTCAAAACATTTTGGTTGAATATCCATGACCTGGCTCAGTGTTGTGACTGAGGATGGATTGGTGTAACATCCCTGACTTAGGATAGGTTGGTGCCAGGATCAGGCTGTGTCCCTGGCTGGGGTGAGCCCAAGGAACAGCACAGCTGGAGAGGCCTCAAACCCAGCACAGGCAGCTGGGAGTGCTGTGATCAGACCACTGAAGACGTCTTATTTAAGGCACAGAACACTCATTTAGGATGGCCTTGGACTAATCAGCCCAACATTCTCCATTTCCCACGAGCTTCTGTGATTTCTTTTTGATCCTCCTCTACCAGTCTAATGAGATTTTTAATTGAACTTTGTGGGTTCCCTTTGAGGACCACAGACCTCGCAATCAGTGTGAACCACAGCAAACTCTGGGAAGTCTCTCCTGCGAGAGGTGAGCCATCCCCACCCTGTCCTGGGCACAAACTGAGGCAGCTGCTGCTGGCACCTCCTGCACCTTCTCGTAAAGCTGAAGGTCAGCCCAGGAATCACGTGAAGCTTCCCAGCTGCAAGGGGAAGAAACCTGTGGAATGCACACTACCCAAGTCTGGATTCCATAGGAGAGAGAAACGTGCTGGTATCTGATGGAGAGAGGTGAGTTTGTGATCTTATCCAAGAGTTTGAGGGACAATGTGATGCTCAGCTCAGGGTTATTTCAAAAGGCCCTTTTTCCTGGCACTGCCAGCCTCACTGAACCAGGTTTATCACAAACCCATCTACCACCACACCAGCTTGCTCCGAGCCCCATCCACCCTGGCCTTGAGCACTCCCAGGGATGGGTTTGGGCTGCGGGTTTAGACCCTGGGTGCCTCTTGAGCAACCTCTGACCTCCCGTGATTCCTCACGCTGCTCCTCTCAGTGCTCCCTTTAATCAGATTCCTACGAGGCCGCGACGTGGAGTTGCAAATTGGGTCAGAAAATCTGTTTTCGCAAGAGCTGACGGCTTTATATACAGAAATAACAAAGGTGAGGGGGTTTTTGTTTTTGTGGTGCCACGTTTTGTCTGTATCTTTCACCTCATGCATAAAATCCCAGTGTATTATGCACAGGCAGCCTGCACATGATGGCTCACAGGCCAAGCACCACCAAGACATTTCTGTGGGTAATATGAGGAGCAGGGAACAGTTGCTCACACTGAAGTGCAAAAGGACTGTGTGTGTGTGTGTGTGTGTGTGTGTGTGTGTTTGCATGTGGAATATGGATGGAATTTCAGATTACATCCAGGAGATGAGCACTGGCAAAATTGTGGTTTGAGATGGGCAGGACTCTCATTACAGCACTGAATATTTTTTTTTTTTAATCATCAGCTTTCTATGATGAAATATTGAGGTGGTATTATATTAATACAGCTCTTTTTTCCCCCTACAGCTATACATTATTATCTATAACTATAGCTTAAAAATTTTCTGCTGGGGACAGAAACCGCTGCAGCCACGGTATGGGCTGGGAAAGTGGCAATAATAACCAGGACCCCATTTAAAAAAAAATTGCAGGAGCTTTGCTGTATATTTTCGGAACTATTTTCATCCTTCCTCACAAGGGAAAAAGCAGGAATTTTCACACCACAACCTGCTGTTACCACTACTTTGGATGCTGCTGCTCCACGGCAGCCTGAGGGCAAAGCTGGGTACATTTCTAGGCGACAGCAATTACATCTCCTTTTGCACAACACTGGATTGTTATTCTTTGAGAACTGTTTCCTGTAGGTTTGCATTGGATTGCCTTATCTTAATGTACACCAGATTATATTGGAAAGCATTCCATCATATTAAAATAGTTTGTATTGTCAAGTACACCATGAGGGCTTATTGACAAAACACTGCTGGTGCTGCTCACAGGAGCTGCTTCACAGGGAAACCTGAGGGATGCTGGAAATATCAGGGTGGGCTCAAAGCTGAACCCCACATGGAATTGTGTGGGTCTCCCTGGCTGGGTGCTCCCCGTGGGGAATTGTGGAATGAGATGGGCTCTAAGGTCCCTTCCAGCCCCAGCTGTTCTGGGGTTCTGTGGTTCTGTGGGTTGAGGGGTTGAACTGCTCCTCAAACAGTGCAGGTACATCCACCTGAGCCCCCAGACCCTCCAAGCCAGGATGGGGCAGATCCCAACCCAGGCACACCAGGATACAGCACCCACTGAACAACACAGCAGCTTCAGGCACCAGCCCAGAGTAACCCAGTGTCTGGCTCTGGATTCTACATCTCCCTGCAGATCTCCTGCCCTCAGTGGTGCCAGAGCTGCAGGATGTGGCTGTTAATAAAAGGGATTAAACTGCAGCAAAGCCCTGATGCTCACATGAGGGTCTGATTTGAGACCACCAAGGTGGCTCAGGTGTATAAATACACCTGAAAAGCTAAACCCAGACAAAGAAAAGGGAAAACAGACACAGATCACTCAGTATAAGAAATTATATTCCCCAAACCCACAGGCTTAACCTTGAGTGCTGCTCCCTCCAGCTGGTTCAAATTCAGGCAACTAACCTCCAGAATCCCAGGCTGGTTTGGGCTGGAAGGGATCTTAAACTCAACCCATTCCACCCCCTGCCATGGGCAGGGACACCTCCCACCATCCCAGGCTGCTCCTGGCCATGTTTTCAGAATTGTATTTATGCCAGAGTGGGTGGACTGTGTTCAACACAACCAAAACCACTCATAACCTGCCAACTGAGGGAAGACAAGAGACTTTCCCGACCTAAAAACACGTAAGGAAGTTGGAGAACAACAAACTGTGCAGAGGCTGGTGAGCAACAGAAGCGTTTCTCTCCCCACCCCAACCCCATCAACGGTAGGGCATAAATCACACTAAAGTGGGCTGGTGCATTATTGCTGATTAAAAACACTTCCTGACCTTATTCCTCACGGCAGCCCAGTTTCCAGAGCAGATAAATTTAACCTAATGACACTCAGCCCGCAGAGCTCTCTAAATCCAGCATCTCCCAGCAGCTTTGGGCTGGAAGGTGCTGGGGGCTCACCGGGTTGCTCCTCATGGCTCCCCCCACGGCTCTGGCTGCCCGGCTGTTGCCAGCAAGTTCTGCCAGCTGCTTGTAGGAAACAGCCTCCCCGAACTTCACATCCCTCAGCAGGGTCCACAGCACCTGCTTGGTGAAGGAATCTGCAAGGCAGAAGGGGAGAGAGAGCACGGCTTGGCTGGGGAAACTGGGAGGGAGCAGTCAACAAATCCAAGGCCAAGCCAGGCTCGACGGCAGCTTTCTGATTTACACTGGGACAGCCCCGTGCTCTGCCCCGTTATTGTGCCCTGTATGACTGAATTTAAACACACGATTGTTAGAGAGAGGGCTTGGAGTAACTGAGCACTATAAAAAAAAAAAAGGGATTTAAGGCTTTGATTTTTCCTGTATTTTTAATTTGCTTCCAGTACAATGAATCCTGTTAGCTGGCACAACGTGGCTTTCCCCGTTAAACTGGCGGAGTGTAAATGAGCATGGAGTCAAATTAAAAGGGAAGGAATAAGTGGCTGCACCTCTCTGACAAAGGCCTGGCAGCTCCAGCTCATTTCCAACTTCAGCTGGGACGTGGCAGAGACGCCCTAGAGCCAGCACACTCAGAATTATCCTGGCTGACTGCATTTTATAGTGGGGACCCCCGAGCTACTGCTCAGCACTGCACACACTGCCAAGTGTAAGGACTGGCTGTGACCTTGAATGTCCTGCACATCCTTAATGATACAGGGGAAAAAAAAAATAAAAAAAAAATATATATATATAATGTATCTGCCATTATTTTAATTTTAATTTGGCAGCAAATTGCTTTAAGTGCTCCAATTGCTGAAATAATGAATAAGCAGATGCATTAGGAGAGGCTTTCTCTGGCATCTCAGGGTGTTACCCAGCCCAGGGTTGTTTGAAGGAAGGAGAAGGGATAGTCCTGTTGGGATCTGAGTTGGGTTGAACACCTCTTGCTCTTCCAAGGCACTTGGAAAAGCTCTGAAGTGCTAACTCTTCAGAGCTGGTGACTAAAAAAGAGGGGAAAAAAAAAAAAAAAAAGGAGGAGAGACCCTTTTCCCCAGCTGAGAGCCTCAGCCTCCTGCTCTGGCAAAGAAACAAACCGATTAAAAACATTTTCTTTCTTTAGCTGTCAAAAAAGACATCGACTACGTTCTGTAGGAAGGTAAAGAAATGTGATTTTGCTCTTAAAGGAAACCCATACGGCGTTATGTGTGTGTTAAATAATAAAAATCACTTCTTAACTGAAGGGAATGATAATCACTTCATTGAAAAAATCTGTTTAGTCTTTATTATAACATTAAGCAAATTAAACATCAGCATAATCCAGGTGATACGAGAAAAGGGTCATCAAAGAAATTAACTTTGTTGTTCATTAATTTACATGGATTAGTAGAGGGCAAAGAGATAGCAAATCTGCTCTAGTTTTTTATGATATAATTTCAAACTGTACACCATTTGTGGCAGTAGGGTGACTTTGGGGTTAATCAGACTGATTTGTCCTTTTAATTGCTTTCTATTCAAAGAAAATTCATTAGATAATGTTCTCTTCAAAATTCATGAATCAATTTAACTGAAGAAACCACATTAACAGCTTTGGGTTCATTAGCACAAGCAGTTGTGTTAGTGGCTGATTGCTACCAGGGTTTCCTTAGGCAAACAGATTTTGTTTACTGTGATTCCTTCAGAAAGGTTTATTTCAAATCAAACTGGGCCCCATGAATTCTTTAACCTTTTTAATCTGGCAGGATTAGCTTTAACCTCCCTCCTCAGGGGTCTTGGGCAGTCACTGCCTGATGGCACCTTTTAAATGACAAACACCCAGTGCAGAAAAATCCCTTTTTTACCCTCAGTTTTGACAGGCTGGGATGGGATGGACCCGAAACTTTTGGGAACCTGTTGGAATCAGGGAGAAAATGGAGCAAAGTGCACCTGGACACGGAGCAGCAGAGGGAGGATGGGGCAGCTGCAGAGCCCCCCAGCACCAGCACAGCCCCAGAGAGCCAAGTGATGCCCAAATCCTCAGGGGCAGGCTGGCACAGGGACACAGATTATCCTCCTCCAATATCCCCTGAAAATGCCATTTTTCATGGGAGAAATCCCTGCCTCTGCTCCCACATGAAACACTCGTGAAGAGTTCAAAAGCATGAAATACTCAGCCAGCGTGGACATCATTTTGGAAATGCATCTGAAAACTCAATTCCATCCTGAGGGGGAGCAGAGGCATTAATTAGTTTAAGCAGCTCGAAGGGGCAGTGCCAAATCCTGTTATTAAACTCTCTGCAAAGTGTGAGTGCCTGTGAGCACAACCTGCCCAGGTTGGTGGCTGAACTTCCCTCAGCTTTCACTGTGTGCCAGGGTTTTATGCTGTTAAAGGTGGTTATAAAGTGCTGTAAAAGNTTTTGTTGGTTGTTTTTGTTTGTTTGTTTTTTTCTATGAAAAAATATTTAAATGGAAAAGAAAAAGAAAAAAAAAAAGGCTCAGGAGTTCTCTGGTTCCACCAGAACTCCATGTCCTGGGGAGGCTGATGGCTGAACTGAGCCAGGAACAGATTTTGTCCTTCCTGTGTCCCCACCTGCACGTGGGGACAGCAAAAAACCCCCTCCAGGTGACCAGGTGGCCACCAGGGACACCTTCCACCACCCCAGGCTGCTCCCAGCCCTGCCCAGCCTGGCCTTGGAAACTTCCAGGGATCCAGAGGCAGCCACAGCTGCTCTGGGAATTCCATCCCAGCCCCTCCCCACCCTCACAGGGAAGAATATTTCCTGATAAATTACCCTGAAACCTGTTGTTAATGCCTAAATGCTCAGAGGTCCCCCCTGCCAGCCCACTGGAGCTTAATTCTCCACACAAACTTGTTAAATCCATGGGGATAATGGAGAGAAAAATCAATTTTACTTGAACACCAGCCGAATGGTAACTTTTAACAGTCTAACTGAGGGTGGGAATCAGTCCAAAGAAGTAAAATCATACACTTCTAACTAATAATCATGGAATTATGGAATGGCCTGGCTTGGAAGGGACCTTAAAAATCACTTCATTCCACCCCTTGTGCCACGGGCAGGGACACCTTCTGCTAAACAATATCTGTTATCTATTATTTACATATATAGATGTTTGTATCTGATCTCTACCAAGGGGTTTTGGTGTTGGTGAGGGGCTCAGTCCCTCAGGATTCAGGTTGATGAGGGCAGAGCAGAGAGACCAGTGCCAGTCCCTTCCTATCCCCTGGATCTCACCTTGGGGCCAGAGAGCTTCACAACCCCCCCCAGACTGGTTCTCCATCCTTTCCAAGCTCTTGGAATAAGAGGAATTAAAGTCAGACTGGTTTTTCCTTCCCCTCAGCGCTGATTGCTGGGAATGTTAGTTTTTGTTTGTCGTGTCTGTTTATTTTTGTGGGTATTTTTTTCCCTCCCCGCTTTTCTTTTTGTTTGCTTGTTTTTCCCCCAGAGTTTTGCAAATGCAAAGACATTTATAAACACTTGCTCCTCCTCAGCTGCTTTTTCACAGCCTGCCTGGGGTACTACACAGACAACTTTTCTTNCTTGGTTTTCAGTGTTTGTTTTATTTTTGTTTTTTGTTTTTTTTTTTTTTTTTTTTTTCACTCATTGGTTCTCACTGTTATTACTATTAGTAAAAAAAACCAAAAAAAACAAAACATTCAAGCACAACAGTTCCAAAACCCCCAAATCTGTTTAGAAAACAGCAGTCCCCCACTGCAGCAGCAGCTCCCACCTGAGCCAGAAAACTCAATCTGGCTCTTGGACTTGGCAAGAACAGATTCACACTCCCACTGCAGAACCTTTCCTCACAACAGGCAATGGTGTCAACCATTAATCCAAGCAACAGAGGGGATTTTCAGCAATTTTGAGACTTCTTTTTTATTAAAGACACATTAAGCTTGTCACCGTAGCCCAGACTGACCTAGCAAGTGGTATGTGAAGAGAGAATTGTTTGATTCAAATGTTTTGCTCTTTTTATGAGGCTGCCCCATCCCTGGAAGTGTCCAAGGTGAGGTAGGACAGGGCTTGGAGCAGCCTGGGACAGTGGGAGGTGTCAACCCACGGCAGGGGTGGCACTGGATGGGCTTTGAGATCCCTTCCAGCCCAAACCAGGCTGTGATTCCAGGAAATATCAGGCACTTTTATTCGGATTTAATGTATTGCCTGTGCATGGGTGTTTGCAAAAAGTGATAGAATAAAACAGAAACATGACTACAATGTATAAACTTGCTGTCTGTCTGCATCACTTCGGTGAAAAATGGACCAAAATGCTTCCTTTTAACACCTTGAACGTTCAGGCTGGCTCACACCAAGTGAGAGCTACATTAAAACCCAATTAATGGGAGCTGTTCCCCATCCCTGCTTTAACACAGTTTTACACACAGCTCCCTTCAGATTTCTGAGGGGGTTGTGGGGCCAAATTCTATCCTTAGAAGCAAGGAACTCTCCCTGGAGCTCATCCAGCAGTATTTCTGCAGTTAAACTCCCTGGAAGTCAGGGGGTGTTTAACTCGAGCAGTAACTGAATTCCTGACCCATTTTCTTACACAGTACCTCACGAGCAGTTTACTACAGCTTGCAGGAGCAGCTGGAATTTTAGAGCTGATGGAAATGAGGAGTTGGATGCTCAGCAGCGGCCCTTGGACCTCTCTGTCAGTGGGAACTCAGCGGGATTCCCACTTCCAAACCCAACCCCCAACCTCCAAACCCAACCCCCAACCTCCAAACACAAACCTCAACCTCCAAACCTAAACCTCCAAATCCAAACCTCAACCTCCAAACCCCAACCTCCAAACCCAACCCCCAACCTCCAAACACAAACCTCAACCTCCAAACCTAAACCTCCAAATCCAAACCTCAACCTCCAAATCCAAACAAAACCTCCAAACCCAACCTCCAAAAGCAAACCTCCAAACCCCAACCTCCAAACACAAACCTCAGCCTTCAAACCCAAACTTCAGCCTCCAAACCCAAATCTCCAAATCCAACCTCAACCTCCAAAACCAAACTCTGACCTCCAACCCCCAGCCTCCAAACCGAAACCCAAACCTCCAAACCTCAACCTCCAAAACCAAACTCCAACCTCCAAATCTAAACCTCAACCTCCAAACCCAAACCTCAACCTCCAAAGCCAAACCCAAACTTCAACCTCCAACCCCAACCCCAACCCAGGCTTTATTCAAACCATGACTCCTTCAGCATCAGCAGCCCCACCTGAGCTGAACGTTCATGCCAAGCTTGGAAAGCCAGGACATCTCCAGCCAGGCTGGGGCTGGATTTGGGAGTCTGTGGATGGAGGAATTGCAAAGCACTTGCCAGTCCCCTGCTGGATGTCCCAGCACCCCTGGCAGGTGCTTTGTGAGGCTCTGAGCAGCAGTGGAGTGGTTCCATCAAGGAGCCACCCGATTATCCTGAGCTGCAACTGCTCCAGGAGAGGAGAACAAATGCTCTGGGTGAAGAGACAGAGGAAATACCAAGTCTCTCCCCAGCCAACAAACTATGGCAGCCAAGGTCTGTGCTGCACAGAGGATGGGGACAAGTGTAAAATCTGTTTATTTTCCTCCAACATCAATTTTATGCTGATTCCTGAGAATCCACCCCGTTTTCCTGCACTGAGATTTCCTTTACCACACCTGTACCCAGAGAGCTGGAGCCTCCTTGGCATTCTCTCCCTCTGCTGCACTCTCCTGAGACCTCACCTGCAGTGCTGCATCCAGCTCTGTGCTCCCAGCAGGAGAAGGACCTGGAGCTGCTGGAGCAAGGCCAGAGGAGGCCACGGAGATGCCCCAAGGGCTGGGGAACTGGGAGTCTTCAGCTCCAGGGAGACCCTTGAGCCCCTTCCAGGGCCTCAAGGGGCATCAAGAGAGCTGGAGGGGGACTTGGGACAAGGCATGGAGGGACAGGACACAGGGCAACAGCCTCAAGTTGCACCAGGGAAGGTTTAGGTTGGACATTGGGGAAAATTTCCTCTAAGAGCCCAGGGCAGTGGTGGAGTCCCCATCCCTGGAGGGATTTCACAGCCCTGTGGATGTGGCACTTGGGGACACGGGACAATGGTGGCCTTGGCAGTCTGGAATGGTTGGACTTAACAATCCTGGAGAACTTTTCCCAGCTGAACAATTCTGTGATTCTATTTCTCCATCTGCAGCTTTCCCACATCAAAGCTGCCTGATGCCAGCACTGCTGCTGGAGACACAACACCTCCAAATTTTTCACCTGCACAATCATCCCAGCGAACACCCAAACCACAAAAACCCCTCCAGCTTCCCTTTTCCACCTTTCAGCCACTGAGCAGCCTGAAGTAAACAGGTTCCAGGAGGAGTGAAGGCCAGATCTGCTGGCTTGAGGCACACAGAGAGCTTAGCCAGGCTCAGCTTCACTTCCCTCTCAGCAATATGAACGCTCTGACAATCTCAGTGTCATCCTCAGGGCACAGGGACAAAACCTCATCCCTCACCTTGCCCCTACACCCTCCGAAATGAGCACTTTGGGGGATGTGTGCTCTGCCCAGGTAAGGCTCAGGTGGGCAGAGCAGGGGAAAATCCCCACCTCCAGCAGCAGCGTTTATATTTTGTGTTTTTCTAAGTCCATTATTTTAATATTTAATTTACATAAAAAGAGGAAAAAAAAACAAACAAACAAAAAAACCCCCAAAACCTTGAAAAGTGAAATAATTGAGTATAAAAAGGAATTGATACAGTGGGCCTAGACCAGAAATGGCTGAAAATAGAAATATGGGGCTTAGGGTGCCTTCCAACCCTATATTCAAAATGTACCAACTTGTGCTTCAATCCCTGTTACTCTCCTCAAACCACAGCATCCCAAGGAATCTTTTCCCACAGCTTGCAATTGCCTGGTGAACTGTTCAACCACCTGAGAAAAACACTGAAGCTTCTCATAACCCGACGCAAGGAAATTAATTACAGACAAGAGCAACCCCTGCTTTGTTTGACACTCCCTTCTCACTACATTTTCAGCTGGATCCAAATAAGAATAGGG
>VWYO01021369.1:54071-66942 GCA_013400275.1 Rhadina sibilatrix | reverse complement strand
AAAAAAAAAAAAAAAAGGAGGTGATTTTCTGCTTTGTAAATGCCTCTCCCGCCTCTGCGAAACACTCCAAACTTTAATAGACATGTGATAATAATATTCCCGAAATAGCCCACTCAACGGCAAGGATGGAACAAACTTGTTTCACACATTTCCCAGCTCACGGGAGCATGTGTCTCCTCCAGGGCATAACCTTGTTATCAAAACAATAAAAAGGTAGAAAATCTGATTTAAAATGACACAACTTCATCAATGCACGCGAGGCGATGTTTTCAGACATTGATGTCCCTTCATCACGCCCAGATCGTAAATGACAGTGAGGGCAATGTCAAATCACACCTTGCTTTGAGCATCTCCGAGACAACAAAAAAGAGCCCGCGGAAGCAGGCGCGGGGCGTTCTCATCTCCTGTGTTATGCTAAACACACTAATGGGCATTAAAAATGCATGAAGGGGTACACACAAACACGGGGCCGGCCTTCCAGAGTCCCCAGCAAGGCGCAGAGCTGGGGACACGAACCGCCTTGTCACCTCCCGGGATGCCGGGAGGCCGGGGAGAAACTGTGTCAGCTTTATCAGCAAACATGTCACGCCGCTGCTGTGCCGCTAAAAATACGCTTTCTCCCTAAACCGGGCCTGTGCCCCACAGTCACACTGAACTGCAAGGAGAGGAGCCATATAATCAACATAATTTGACTTAACTTCGGGGAATATTTACTAAATCTAAGGGGGATAAATTTGATTGATATCTACCCATGTGACTTATTAGGCTTTGTCTAAAAAAGCCCCAAGGTACTGTTAAATAATTTTTCATTGATAATCATGCTGTCTCTGCTATCAGCCAACTTTTGAAGACCAACCCGACAGAGAGGAGCTAAGCCCCTTAATTTCTTAATAAATTATTCTTTACCATAGGATGGGGATTATACCATGTAGAAGGCATATCATTACTGACAGAGCTGTCAGAAGGACAGGTGAAAGGAAAACTGGCAAGCTTTAATTTCTCTGCTGAGAAATAAGGGGCTCTTTTGGGATTAATCTCAGTATCAACATTGAGCCTTTGCCTCAGGGCAGCCGAGGAATTCAAAAGAAGTTGTGACTGAGTGGTGAGTGATGGAATCCAGCTCCAATTGCTCGGCTGACTTTGGTTTCTCACCTATTCAGATGAGCCCCCCGTGCCCGGGAGCTGCCTCCCCTCTCTCCATGGACAGCAGGTGCTCACCTGGCCAGAGCCACCTTTGAACAGCGAGACTCTTTTCACCCTATTTTTGAATAAACAGCACGGGGAAAAAAAAAATAATAAATCACTAACAGGCTGGTGCTGCATGTGAAACAGGGTTTCCTTCCAGCAGACAACACCTAGCCCTGCTCAGTGAGGCTTCCAACGTGGCCAAGCTTCCCAGAGCAGCTCCCTGAGCTGTGGGCAGGTGCCCTGCTGCCGGGATTTGCCTACAGAGGTCTCAAACTCTCTGTCTGTGAGCAGCCAGGGAGGCAGGGGAGGGCTGGCTGAGCTCCCGGCTCCAGGAGGGAGAAGTGAACAGAGCCTGGGAGGTCTCGCTAAGCCCCAAACGGTGCTGCCTCCCCTCTTCCCACCAGCGCTTCTTTAATCACTCCTTCACGTCTCACCCTCTTAAGCTTCAATTAAGGGAGCAGGAGGCAAGGTTGTTCCTAGAGAGAGGGGATGAATCCAGAACATGGGGGTGACAAATCCCCCCGGCTGTGGGCCGGATGCCTCCCCATGAATCTCCAAACGCTCTCGTTGCCAAAGTGATGGATCTGCCAGGACGCTCCATTTAAGCACTAAAATATATCTCAATATGGCTGGGGCTGCGACGGAAGGCATTTATCCACTTTGCAATGCTATCCAAAGAGCAGCAAAAAATAAAGGTTGAAGGCTTTCTGCGTGCCTCCAGTATGCAGATGGGTATTTATGGAGGGGGCTTCGCAGCCAGCCTCGGAGCAGGGGCACGGAATGATGGAATCCCAGACTGGTTTGGGTTGGGAAGGACCTTAAATCCCACCCAGTGCCACTCCTGGGTGGGCAGGGACACCTCCCAGTGTCCCAGGCTGCTCCCAGCCCCAGTGTCCAACCTGGCCTTGGGCATTGCCAGGGATCCAGGGGCAGCCACAGCTGCTCTGGGAATTCCATCTTGGCCCCCCTCCACTCTCCCAGGGAAGAATTTCATCCATGTACCTAACTCCTGCACCTCTATCAGTGCATTCCTGCACTAATTCCTACACTTCTCTTGGCTTTAGGTTTGGATCTGCTGTGTCGGGGATCCCCACCTCTGCAATTCCCAAATTTCCTCACTGTACGTATTTCAGCCGCTTTGCAAACAGGGCTGAGCCCTCAGGGGGTTTATTCACGCCTCTGAGAAGAGGCAAAACCTCTTCAGCCTTCTTGTTCCCTCCAAAACCTCTCACATTTGTCCACTGAAAGAAATATTCCAAGTCTCCCCTTTCGGGGCACCTCAGAAATAACTGGCATAAATGGCACCCATGCCAGGGACAACACCTGGCCAACAAAAAGGAACAATTTTGTGTATTTTAAGCACTAAAACGTTGATTTAGAAGTAGGGAGTGCCATGGTGAAAATCACTAATTATTCAATACTGTTATTTCAATAGAAAATCCAGGGTTTATGTATTTTTAGCTTCCTGGCAGCACCTCATGGAGAAATTCTCCCCAGCAGGCTCTAGGACAGCAAGAATTCCATAAAATCATCCTCCATATGAACATGAGTGGCTTAAAACCAGCAAAACACTCAGGGCTTTGTTCTGGGGATGTCTTAACTCCTACCTGAGCACTGCAGGGAGCACGGAGAGGTTTAGGAGAGGAGATCAGACACAGATCCCAAATCTGCATTGCCAACTCTGCAACTCAAACCAACAAAGTCAGTATTTCTACAATGCCTTAACTCCAGGGTGAATGATCAGGGACAGAAATCTTCTCCAGGCTAACATTACCCATTCAAAATCTCATCCCAGGAGCAAATATTTTTTGCTTTTGTTTCAAATATGTCAATTTTGGGAGCAGGAAATCGTGCAAAGTACATAAAAATAACCTTTTAATGACTTCATGGACATTTTAAACCCACACAGGAACTGCTATAGACATAAATACAGGCGACCTACAGATCAGAGAAACTCAACCACTGCCTTATCACTGCAAACTCAGCTTAACTGGCCATATTTTATCATTATTTACTGCTATACAACCCTTCCTCCTGTTCTGGAACAGACACAGAATGGGCCTTCCAGAGACACCACGCACCAGCTCAGCTGCAATTTCTAAGTGACTGGGCCAGAAAATTAAATTTCTATTTCCCCATTCAAGATAGAAATAAATGAGGGACTTGCCTCGATTTGTCAAGGAGCTGGGACTCACCAAGAACTTCACCTGGGCAGATTTGAAATTCTCCTCATCAGCTGCACCTTGCAGACAGAGCTTGATAACTGCTCTCCCTCATGGCCTTGTGTGACAAGGGGTCACCAATGGCCAACACCTGTCTCGAAGTTCAGAAATTCCTGGTGGTGTGCACTGAATGCACCTCCTGGTCCCACCTCTACTGTCTTTCCCCCCAGTTTCTTGGAGTTCTTGTTTTTGCCAGCCTTGGGAAGTCCCTCCTTTCCTTCTCCAGAGGAAATAACAATAATTAAACTGAATTTACCTCAGTCTGCATTGTTGGAACTCAACAGAAGAGCAGCCTCAGAGGCTGCAGCTCCTGGCAGATCCCTGGCAGTGCCCAAGGCCAGGCTGGACACTGGGGCTGGGAGCACCCTGGGACAGTGGGAGGTGTCCCTGCCCATGGCAAGGGTGGCACTGGGTGGGATTTGGGGTCCCTTCCAAGCCAAACCATTCTGGGATTTTATGAAAGGGAAATAAATCCACAAATTTTGACATCAGCTCGTGTAAAACTGATTTTGCAAACTGAAATTTATCATCTTGCAAGAACAGGGGTATTTCCCCTCCCACACTGCAATATCATGTGCTGCATATCTGGAACATTACACAGATTTGCAACTAGGGGATCTTTAAATTCCCTTCCAATCCAAGACATTCAGCCAGAAGGAATCCCTTGCATCCCCCAAGTACCTCCACAAACCTATTTGACATTCAGTCAGGGAACAGGGCAACACCAAGCCAGGTTATTTGGGAGAAAGGAAACATTAATTCTCTGCAAACCTTTGACCACGCTGGGTCACCACTGGGTTACTCAGCACAGGTACCCTGATGTTCTCCTGCAGCAAGGCTGATGGCAGAGGAGGCTGGGAGGCCCCAGCAGCTCTCCTCTATTTCTCCCTGCTTCCCACAGAATTGCTTTTTTCTCTATAATTCCACTTAGAGTTACACTGATCAGGTGTTTTTTTACCGTTTCATTTTTCGCCACGGCCCCAAATATCCTCTCCCACAGGACTCTGGATCAAGAAATCTGCACCCTCAGTTGCTTTGTGAAGATCCTGTTGCCAAAGATAACCTGGCCTAGAAAATTAATGTATGAAACATGCAATGCAAATGTGCTGCACTACGTGAACAAAGTGTAAGATCCTGGCTGGGCTAAAAAAAGGAACAGCAAATTCTTCAGCTTTCTCTAAGTTCCTTTGTAAAATGTGCACATTAAAAATAATACTCATTAATGTGCTTAAATGCAATAAAATGGAACTATTTCCTCACTGCATACAAACGAAGTCAGTATCAAAGTATACTGATTTTTTTTTTTTTTGGTATTAATTTATTATTGAGTTATAAATACCTAATGGATGGAGCTAAAATGTACACAGCCCTTCCAAACACTAATTCACAACATCCTTCCAGGAATGCTGCAGCAGCAGCAAATCATTTCCAGAATCTTCTGGCTTCAGTCTCAAAGTTAAGGTGTGTTTTTCCTTTTTCTTGCCTTTTTTTTTTTTTTTTTTTCCCCTTTTAAGGGTTATGTATTTAAGCAGCCAACAAAACAACTGGGAAGAGGTGAAGTGTGATCCCACGAAGTCACTCAGCCCCTTGACTGATCCCAGAGCCATCACACAGCGCTGCTCAAATGAACTGCAACTGGAATTCCCGAGATCCAAATTATTTAAACAGACATCCTGGAAGCAAACAGAGGAGCAGTCCTACCAGTGACCCCTGATGGGATTTCAGAGATTCCAGGCTGCTCAATTAACAGGCAGCCCTAAAAATCAGTGCCTTGCTTGGAGGAGGTTCTCACAGGTAACCTGCCAGGAGAGGAGGAGTCTGTGAAGGCACAGGCAGAAATTGGGGTTATCTGGGGAGCGAGAAACACCCCAGTCTTGCACCTCTTAAAGAGTGATTTGATTTTCCACAGCATCTAAAGAATATTACAGGGATTTTCCTCAGTTGATGAGGTTCCTAATCACACATTTACCTGAGGTAACAGCCCCGTTGTTTTACATAAACCTGCAGCATCAGGAAAATCCTCCTCCCGCTTTGCAAGCCGCCACAAAAGAGAGGCTGCTCCTCATCCCGTGCTCTCCTGCCAAACCCAATGAAGTCAGCACAGGCACAACATGTTTATACAACATTAAGGGTTCACGTTAAGCTGAAAGCAAGGAGGAAATTTGACTTTCAGATTGACAAATGAAGAGTGCTGGTGTATTCTGGAGCAAGCAACAAAGGAGGCGGTTGTGTTCTCGCCCACCGCGGATCCCTAACAAACCCTCCTCCCTGGAAGGATGGTCAGAGCTAAGGTCACAGCACCCTCCATCTGCATTTCAGATCTCGACTTTTGCTGGCTTTACTACTTCTTTTGGCATTAAATATGAATGATGTTCCCCGAAACATTTGGAACATTAATTATGAGGAAACAGAGGTAGGAAAACGTAGGGCTCCGGTCATTGTTCACCTACGGAACGACAACCAGGAGCTTCCAGCAAAGTGCTCAGATATAAAAGGGTGATGTTCATTCATGTATTGGTCCGAGCTGCAGCACTATAAAGTACATCAAAAGGTGTTAATGGTTTCAATATTTATCTGCTGCAGGGAAGCACTCTAAAAAGAAGACAGAAAAAAAAAAAATTCTGCTAATGGCTGTGTCTCTCCATTAAAATGAAAAGCTTAATGCATCTTATAATCAGAGGACAATTTGCAAATCATTAAGAGAAATGTAAAATTCCATTAAAATACAAATCAAGAGTCCCTCACTGGACTAATAATCTTTTTGATATTATTTTGCATTTCACTATTTCTGTTCCCAATATCCAGGCACCACAAATGATCAGTTCTTGAACATGCTATTTACCACAGCCTACTTCTTTAACGAGAGACTGAGAGAAGTATAATCTGCTATTCAGAGCAGGTACTAATGAAGAATTCCATATATTCTGAAATTTAATTAAAACCCCAAAGATTTCAAATTAGATGCAATTTGAAATGCCTGGGGCAGAAATACATGCACTTGCGTGGCAAGGGTATCACGCTGAAAGTTGATACCGTAATTGGTCTTGATGTATTTTTGTGTTGCCAGGCTGAAGCACAGAACTCATAACCATATAAAAATTCTCTGTAGATTACCTGCTCATTGAAAATGCCATCACTCAGGTAGTTCTCTACTAAATTACCATGCTACTAAAATGCACAAAGTGATTCGAAGAGAAGAGTGGCACAGCTGGTCGACGCTGCCAATGAGTTATGCATGCGTCGACGCTGCCTTTTTTCTTAGTAAAATATGCTCAGTTGAATATTAAAATATAATTGGCATTCAACCTAAGTAGCTTAAACCATTTTGTTATCTTCTTTTAAACCGATTTGGCTCCTCCACAGTTATTTTCGAGGATGCGATTCACAAACTAATGACACCATCACATTCAGCGAGATTTGTGCTATTTTACATTTGTCATAAATAGGGACAATTTCTACAGCCTTCTAGGGATGTCCTTTAATACTGGCTCCTCTTGAACATCAAAGGCCCAATTCATGGGGAAAAAAGAAAGAAAGGGAAAAAAAGAAAAAAAAAAAGGAGTGTGCCATTTATGTTGTTCTTGCATATTTTATTCTGAGGAGAGCGCGGGATGCAAATTTCTAGTGAAAAGTGTGTTTTTCCAGTTTAAGTGAGACCTTGTTTTCCCCTGGAATAAAATGGTCAGCAAATAAACTGGTCAGGAGATGTGGCAAAACATCTTGGAAATGGGTCAGAAAGGGGCATCCTTAGGTCAAGAAGCAGCAAAATACCTTTATTATAAAATTCTTTTCCATCAGACGAATTTATTTATGTGGCCCTAATATAAAGGCTGTCAGAAATGCCACTATATTGTCATTTCCCGAAGAAAAATTAACAATATTACTTAGAAATAAGGTGCTCACCATAGTAACAGTCCCATTAAGCACATTACCTTTGAAACACCAAACAGGTTAAATGTACAGGAGTATTGATGGTATTTCCTATCAGTATGGGGTTTTAAGTAAACTTGCCTGGAAGTTCATTAATAAAACGGGTGTGGGAGGCTGTGTTTTTAAATTCCTTTCCTTTTATCTTGATTGCACGGGCTTTTATTAAGGAGGGGTGCAAAGGTTACGTGGGGCTGCATGCGTGGCAAGCCAGCCAACAAATCAAAGGAAAAATGAATTAAATTAAACTTATTCCTCACAGGTCTGCAATGAGAGCAGGTGCTGAGGTCTGGGGCTCTGGGTGAAGATGAGCACACGACTCTGGACAAAAAAAGTCATTTTCCTACACTGGTGGGGTTTTTCCACCTTCAATTCTTACCTTTTAATCTAAATCTCATCTACAAGCAGCAATGTCAAATGTTACCGGGTTGGTCAAAATGTTTCTTAGATCAGGGTCAACTGATTCCTTTCATTTCACGGGGAGAAAAGGGATGTGATTTTGAGCAAATTCACTTTATAAAGAAGCCTCACACGCAGGTGGCTTTTAGAGCTGCTGATTTTAGAGTGAAGCTGCCCTGACTTTGGTCCGACTGCAGTTCTGTGCAAATATTTATCATGGAATGGTTTGGCTTGGGAGGGACCTTGAAGCCCATCCAGTGTCACCTCTGCCATGGCAGTGACACCTTCCACTGTCCCAGGCTGCTCAAACCTGGTCTTGGACCCTTCCAGGTATTCAGGGGCAGCCACAGCTGCTCTGGGAATTCCATCCCATCCCCACACCACCCTCACAGGGAAGAATTCCTTCCCAGCACCCCACCACCAAAACACAAACCCTTTCTCTTTCTAAACAGAAGTTCGGAATAATTTCAAAATGCACACACCTCTGCAGCTGTTTCAGAGTCTTGAATGTCAAACATCCTCAAATTCTCTGAGAAGATGTAAAAATATTGCCATTGCACAGGTGAACACTGGCTGTGGACCTTCAACCCACCCTTACCCAAAGAAACCCCTCTTTATAAAATGCCCCTTTATCCTAACGATGGCCTACCTCTAATAATGCTAAGAATACTGGCAAGAAAGGATTGTCCTACTGAAAATAAAATTATTTTTTTTAAATAAATGACCCTTTCACTGCTTTCCCCGTGACAGGACAGACATGCTGCTCTCTCCATCCTGAGACTCTTCCAAAGTCACATCAGTGATGGACACCCTGGAAGGCTCCACCAAAACCCCATCAACATCTGCAAGCTGTGCTGCCAAAAAGGAAATTTGCACCTAAGAGGGCCTGAATTGTCCTGAATGCCCCACATTTGGCAGACAATTTGCCCTGTGAACTTCAATAAAAGTATTTAAGATACGCTTAAAACCACACAGGCTTCCACTGGAAATCATGGGAATTCTGGTGTGAATTCAACAGGAACTGGGTCAGGAATTTTGCAGATATTTCTGTCCAGAATGCATTTGTATTGATTTTTTTGTTGTTGTTTAGTTTTGTTTTTAAATACATATAGTTGATAGAAAGCAATGGGCCAACTGGGCTGGAAAAAGAATTAGAGGTATAAAGGTAACTGGGCTATTTTGGGGATTTGCTGTTTCCATTTTTGAAGGTTGGAGAGGATTGATTTCTGTTTGCAGAAAATTGTAGGGAAGTATTGGATTGTAAAAATCCATTATATGTCTCACAAAACAGTGACTTTCTGCTTATCAAAACTCCTCTCACATGAAATGGTAATAAAAGGAGATGCCAGTCTCTGGAATTTGAATTTTGATTTGGCAGACAGAAGTAGGAAAGCTTGTCAGCTCTCTGCACTTGAATCTGCCATGTCCAGATATGTGAAGTACGAACGTTTCCGAGCAGATTATTTCATATTTAACACTTTCTAAAAGCCTAAATAGAAATGTATTTGCATGTCTGATGAAGCTGCGGGGTTGAGAAAATCAGAAACATTTCTCAACTTTTTTTTTTTTTTTTCCCTTTAATGAATTGAACCTCTAGTACAAAACTAAGAAAATTTCACAAATTGCAGCAAAAAAATCAGTGGTAAAAAATGACATTCTGTGTTTGCCTAGGAAAGGGTAAGTGCTGCCTCCTCCTCAGCAAGTGAACAGAGCAGCTCAGGATTGCAAAATATAAACACAGAATTCCATGATTTGGTTTGGAAGGGACCTTCAAGTTCATCCAGTCTCACACCAGGACATCTTCCACTGTCCCAGGCTGCTGCCTTGGGCACTGCCAGGGCTCCAGGGGCAGCCACAGCTGCTCTGGGAATTCCAGCCCATCCCCACCCTCCTAGGGAACAACTCCTGCCCAATATCCCATCTATCCATGTCTCTGGAAGTTTGTATAACTTGGTGGATTCCCACTTTCCTAGATCAATGAATTGAATTTTCCATTTTTACTGGAGATCAGGGAACCATGGAGAGAGGACACCTGGACTCCTGGTCTCCCTGTTGGCTGAGTTTGCTGCTGTTCCTATTAAGGATGGTCGTGCTTTAACCATAAATATTTATCTACATCTAATCTACATCTATATCAAATCTATATCTAATCTATATCTATATCTAATCTATATCTACATCTAATCTATATCCCTAAAATAAAAGAAGGAAATCCTAGGGACTGCTCCTTGAAGCAAAACCTGATCCTAAGTCTCCACTTAATGACATCTGAACAAAAAGGTCACCACAGGACTGACTAAATACATTGAACCTGAACATGTGTGTGCCTGAAATATGAAAATATGTATTAAAAAAAGTTGCAGACAGTTTATCCACAAACTGGCACCTGAAGCTTCAAACCTTCCAGCTTTTCTTGACAACGTCTCAGCCAAGTCAATGATTCTTACAATTTTTTTTTTTTACTGCAATTTAAAAAGGGAAAAGAGATCTGAAATTATTTTTTGCAATGTAAATGCTTTTCTTGTTGAAATAATTTTTATAGATTGAAAAATTATTATAAATGTATTACTATTATAAATATATCCATATTTATCTATGGATAACTTGTATGTGGGAAAAATTTACTCTCAGGATACCATAATCAGGGTAAGCAGCACAGCCACTGAAATCCCTTTTAAATGTAAGCATCGGGGGATGTTGAATTTGTCATCTCAGAAGGAGACCAATTAACAGCCCCACAGTATCGTGATTTAAATATTCCGACCACAAAAAGAACAAAAAAATACTCTGGCCTATGCTGAGTCACAGTCAGTAAATACAGAAAAAATTTGCTTTTCTTTCTTAATTCTGCTGCAAGCCGGGATTTTTTTTATAGTTTAGAAAGCTGCAAAACGAGTAGAAGAGAGGTGCTCCTGGAAGGGTGCAGAGTGCTCAGGATGTGTTATGGAAAGGTTTTCTCCATGGGAGCTTTCCAGGGGGGAGGTCCCACAGCTGGACATCCCCAGGGAGGGGGGTGAGTCCACGGAGGTGAGACAGAAAGGGAGGAGTTTCCTCACCCCAGAACTGGCATCTCCCAGCACCCCTGGGCAGTGTAAGTGTCTGAAGGAGCAGGAAATCACAGGGTAATTATTGATTACAGGCCTGGCTACGTCACCTGGGTGGGAGAATGGAGCTGCTCCCAGCTCCTTTGAAGGCTCCCATTATGCATGAGGTGTTTCATCAATATCCCCTCTTGGATGAATAACGTACGTGGTGCACGGGGAATTTCAGCTGCAGAGTTCTCCTCCCTGCTCTCCACCCTCAGCTGCTCCTCCTGGGCCTTTCTGCACAGCTGGGCCTCTGCCTCTGGCTTGGAATGTGACAGAATCATGGAATGGTTTGGGTTGGAAGGGACCCTGAAGTCCATCCTGTTCCTGTCCATGGGCAGGGATGCCTCCCGCTGTCCCAGGCTGCTCCAAGCCTGTCCAACATGGTCTTGGACACTTCCAGGGATCCAGGGGCAGCCACAGCTGCTCTGGGCACCCTGTGCCAGGGCCTGCCCACCCTCCCAGGGAACAATTCCTGCCCCAAATCCAACGTAAATTGACCCTCCTTCAGTTTAAATCCATTAAAGCCATTAAAACCCCTAACGCCACTTCCAGACCTCTGAGCCCTGACACAGGAATTGAAGTGAAGGAACAGGAGGACTGAGCTGGACTGAGGGAAAAGCTCAGCTTAGCTCCCTGAGGCCAAACCCTCAGGATAAGGACTGGATGGAGGAACTGCACCCTCAGGAATCTGAAGGACTCACCCAGTGAGGAGAGCACAGCAGGCAAGGAGCAGAACCCCAGGGCTGCTGCTCGTCACAGGGCGAAGGGAAACTGGTGTGTCTCCAATTTCCTCTGCTCCTGTGCTCTAATGAGCCATCTGGTCTGCAAACACACAGCCACAGCCACAGCCACCCCTGTGCCACACTGCCACTGCAGCCACCCACCCACAGCACCACAGAGGGAGGGGCAGGAAATTCAGGCATCGCCTTCCCCCGTGTCACAGAGCCACAAATCACCCAGCCCAGGCACAGCCCTCAAAATAACAACACTCCAATTCCCTTCTTCACCTAGAAAGGGAGCTAATGGCCAGGACACATTAAGGGCAATTCATCATTTCCCATTAGGAATGTTCAGGGATTTTTCTGAGATGCAGTGGGAAAACCTGACTTTCTCTTTGCTCAGTGAAATTCCACATTGGATGCTGGTCCCTGACACGGGTTGCTGAAATGATGCCCCACGTTTTCAATGATGTTTAAAAAGAAATACTTTGGCTGCACATAAACTGGGGAGCCAGTAAGGAGAGAACCCCTGGAGGTGCTGGGAAACCAAACTTTTCCCTCTCCACAATTCCCTGACAGGGAGTCAGGTGGGAGTCGGGCTCTGCTCCCAGGGAACAAGGGACAGGATTTGGGGAAACGGACTCGAACTGTGCCAGGGAGGTTTAGATTGGAGATCAGGGAAAATATCTTCATGGAGAAGCTGCCCAGTCCTGGCACAGCCTCTCCAGGGCAGTGGTGGAGTCACCATCCCTAGAAATGTTCCAAAACCACGTGGATGTGGCACTTGGGGACACGGATTAGTGGTGAGCATGGTGATGGTGCTGGGAATGATCTGAAAGGCCTTTTCCACCCCTAAAGGTTCTGTGATTCCATGATTGTCCCACCTGCCTCAAGATTCAGGTTCCACCGTTGCCAATGCCAAATTACAAGAGGAATGGCTGATTTTGTGTTTTAGCTGCTTTTAAACGCATTTCCCCCGTTTAACAATAATTTAGAAAATTAAAGGTGCTTTAGAAAAATTTAAGATATAGGAGAAGCCACCGAAACAGCAAATGATGAATTTTGATAGAATTTCTTAATAAATATAAAGCAGATCATCTCTACTGTCTGAATCTGCAAATCTCTCTGCTTTTTGTTATGTCAGAGTTGACTGCCACGATTTTTCTCTCCACAAGGGACTATGTCTTCAAAGCTGGCACAAAAGCAGCTGCAGAAAACTGACCATGGATGGAGAACTGGTCCATCCCAAAAGCACTTTACACTTTTTTTTTTTTTTTTTTTTTTTTTTTTTTTTTTTTTTTTTTTTTTGAGGCACCTTTTTTTTTTT
>VWYO01021369.1:38687-42255 GCA_013400275.1 Rhadina sibilatrix | reverse complement strand
CAGCTGCTCTGGGCACCCTGTGCCAGGGCCTGCCCACCCTCCCAGGAAGAATTTCTCCCCAGTATTCCATCTATCCCTGCCCTTTGGCAGTGTGACGCCATTCCCTGTGTCCTGTCACTCCTGTCCACTCTCCTCTCCTCAGCCCACCTTCAAAGTTCTTCCCTTTTCCTAGGCTGGCCACCACCACCCTGCTGACCTCACACGGTCTGGACCATCTCTGGACTGCTCAGTCTGACCTTACTGCTCTGCTGAAGCTTTCCTCCTCTGCCTCCACACTGCTCACCCATCCCAGTACTGCTTTCTTCCTGCTTCCCACCCACAGCTTTTCCNCCATTCCCTGTGTCCTGTCACTCCTGTCCACTCTCCTCTCCTCAGCCCACCTTCAAAGTTCTTCCCTTTTCCTAGGCTGGCCACCACCACCCTGCTGACCTCACACGGTCTGGACCATCTCTGGACTGCTCAGTCTGACCTTACTGCTCTGCTGAAGCTTTCCTCCTCTGCCTCCACACTGCTCACCCATCCCAGTACTGCTTTCTTCCTGCTTCCCACCCACAGCTTTTCCAGACTAATTCCTGGCCCCTCCAGATTTCATCCTGCACGTTTCTGCCTCATTTGTGTTAGCAGGAATCATCCAGGCCAAGACAACCACAGTTAGCTCTGGTGCTCATCAGCACCGGGAGTTCTATCAGCTCAGGGACCTTCCCCAGAGACACCCACTCCCCTCCATGAATGAAACCCTTCAAAGACCAACAGCTGGGCCCTATTGAGAGAGCACAAATATGCCTAATATCAGAGTGACCTCTTCATAAAAATTTCCGTTTCAAATCAGTAGGTTTGGCAGCAGAACGACCGGAAAATTTACCGAAAAGATAAAAAGAGAGCCCAATTTCTGTGCATCTTCTGTGTTGGAAAGGACCACCCTGTTCTAGATTGAGAAGGAGGGAGATGGAGCACACCCTGAACCAGCAACAACCGAGCAGATGCTTCACATTAAATGTTTGAAAGCAGGAAGCAGAACTGGAGCCAAGTTCCAGGCGGGAGCACGAGATGTTCGGCAACATTAACCATAGGTGATATCATCAGTCCTAGCTTTAATTAGGTTAAAAGAAAGTCAGTTAATTTTAGCACTTACAAGAAACTGTTACAAAACACTTCTTTTCTTATATAAAAGGAGTCTCCCATCAGACCTGGGAGGTCGGTTTTATCACAGGCAATTAACTGTGTTAGGGCTGGCTGCAGGGGACCCTTAAACCGCGCACCGCGTTCCCTGCGCTGCGCCGCCGTCCCCGCTGCCCCTGGGGATTCACCACCATCCCCAGCCCTCTGCAACGGCCACAAACCCACCAGCCCTACTCAGCACCCTCATAACCCAACTGCTAACTGGTATCTGAAGTCAAATTTACATTTTCTGTACACATCTCAGGTAGATATAATCCCAATTATGCATGGCTTTTAAAAACAAGCAAACAAACAAACAAAAAACAACTCACCAAGCCTAAGGGAGTTAAAATACACATTACAGCCCTCACACTGCAAGACCCAGGTCTCTGATCTGGTGCACGGGGACGCTGAAGGACAAAAACTTAAGGCTGAATTATTGGAACTGGGCCCTGACTTTGGATGTCCACCTTGACGTGCGTCAGTGCATGAATTCCAGATGACAGTGAGCACCAAGAATTACAATCAACAGCACCTGCAGATCCTCCAGCCCATTAAAATGAATTAAGATACAGATAAATCAGGAGCCTCTTAAGAATTCAAGTCGCCAGGACGTTTTTCAAATCGAGTTCCTGGTGTGGGTGTAAAGTCTGTGACCCCGAGCATCTCCTGTTGCAGTGAGTCCAGAGGCCACAAAGATGCTCCATGGCTGGAGTCCCACTGCTCTGGAGCCAGAGAGCTGGGAGAGCTGGGGGTGTTCACCTGGAGAACAGAAGACTCTGGGGACACCTTAGAGCACCTCAGAAAAACTAATATATCCTAATTAAAACTGCATAGTTAATAGAGCTCTCCAAAGCCTTTCTGCAGGGCTTTGAGGTTGCTGCCACCCACATCAGCAGGATCTCTCCCAAAATGGCACCACCCAGACAAGAACTGGCTGTGCCTCTGGCCTTCAGCCACATTTGGCCTCAACCACAAAAACACACCAGCAGGGAGAACAAAGAATAAAGAGTATTTTCCTTCAAGACGATCAATGTCTGCCAGCACTCCTTGTTTGCTCTTCCCAACCCTCCACAGTGCCTTGGTCACCTCTGGGCAGGCTCTGGCAGGATGGGCCCTTCTGCACATGCCAAGAGAGCCCTCCCCTGCCACAGGCCATCTCTGCATCCCCTGCATGCAGGAGGAAAAGCTTTTCTCTCAGGTAACCATGCAGGATCCAATCACTGGATTGGAAAGCCAGCAGGGCACATCAATAAAACCAATAAAAATACTGTTTCAAAAAGTGCTGTTATAATTAACTGAAATAAGAGTCTATAAACTGCCACCTTAGAAGCAGCTTGTTAAAGGCTGAGCATAGGACCTGTAATTTAAACACACTCTGCCCTGCAGGGACCACCCTGGACACAGCATGGCTCTTGCTTCCTCCTCTCATCTTCCCACAAATCTCTGGATCCCAGGGGGATGCCTCATTGCTGGATCCAGGAGTTTTGGAACTTCTCCATGCAGAGGTGCTGCCCTGGGATGTAGAGTTGCTGTGACCTTAAAATCACATCTGAACCTCCTCGCAGAAGACAAAGTGGAGTCTAGGGAATTACAGCCACAGCACTCCTTTGGAATGGTTTGGGTAGGAAGAGATGCCAAAACTCATCTCATTCATCTCAGCTCATCCCTGCCATGGCAGGGACACCTCCCACTGCCCCAGGCTGCTCCCAGCCCCAGTGTCCAACCTGGCCTGGGGCACTACCAGGATCCAGGGGCACCCTGTGCCAGGGCCTGCCCACCCTCCCAGTCAAGAATTCCTTCCTCACACCTCATCCAAATCCACCCTCCTTCAGCTCAAGGCTGTTCCCACTCATCCCATCCTTCTTGTCCCATCTCATTCCTACCCCAAAACGCGCTGTGATGGGAGAGCTGGTGGCAGCCCACCCTGCTAGGATGAGACACACAAAACTCCCTCACAGAGCTCCATCTGGAATGGGGCAGGAGTGTTTTCCCAGCCTGCCTTCCCTGCTCTCCCGTTTGCAGCAGAGTGCCTGGAGACTGCTGTCCTCTGAGCTTTAGGTGCATCTGCATTACAACCCCATTAGCTTGTGTACTACACTCATTAATAAATAAGCTCCCCACTTAAGTGCCTTTCTTGTAAATTGGTTTGTTCTGTTCCGTATAAATAATATAAATTTCTCTTATCAAATGTGGTGGATTTTTTCTTTACCTATGTAGAGACACTCCAGCAATTTAACCTAAGAAGGAGTTCATGTAATGCTCTTCCTCAGTGTCCCTTGTCACCAGCCTGTATTTACCATGGCAGCTGCAGGATGTTAAATAGTTAGCATAGCAAAAAATAATGTCTTTAATAACTGGCATAAGTATATTGACCATATGTCAAAAGTAAAAGAAAAAACCCTACTAA
>VWYO01021369.1:28687-33687 GCA_013400275.1 Rhadina sibilatrix | reverse complement strand
CAGACCTTCACCACACCCCCAGGGAACAATTCCTGCCCAATCTCCCATCCATCCTGCCCTCTGGCACTGGGAACATTCCCTGTGTCCCGTCTCTCCATCCTTTGTCCCAAGCCTCTCTCTGTCTTCCCTGTAGAATCCTTCAGCCTCCAATGCTCCTCTGATGTTTCAAGTCACCTTTCCTCGATTTAATTACAGCCAAAATATGTTCTTCTCATGGCCTAATTGTTCATTACGAAGGAAATGTATCAATCCCATGGATTTTCAAATTAAAAACCAGGGAAAGCACAGAAACTTCACAGCTACAGACAGTGGACTACCACAGGCATCATGCAGAATTGAAGATGAAAATATGTAATATTTCTTTTCTGCCACAAACACACACATGAGCCTGTAGTTACACATTTTAGGTTTAATTCTGCAGGAAATAGGCACCACTAGTTCAGCATCTGATGCAAACTCAGATTGCAGGCTATGTAGGACAAGGATTTCAGCTAGAAATTTGTCTTTTCCTGCAGTTCCCTCAGTGTGAACGATGCAGGGGATATTAGATTAGCTGCATCTTGCTCATATTTGCATGACAAACAACATTTTCTGCTTCAGATCAAGTATTTTCCATTTGAAGAAAACAGTCCAGTCCTAAAAATTGTTACAGCTAAAAAAAAAAAAAAAAAAAAAAAAAAAAATCAACAAATGGGGTCATATGTTCCTAATTAGTAGCACAGAAATTTGGAAAGTGTCCCTTCCCATGGCACAGGGGCTGGAAAGAGATGAGCTTTAAGGTCCCTTTCAACCCAAACCATTCTGTGATTCCATGAAATTGGAAGAGTTTTCCTATTTTTTCTCTGAAGAAAGCTGCTGGTTTAGCAACCAGAGCCTCCCAACAGCCATTCCCCAGGTGCCAAGGTGAGCTTTTCTTTTTGAAGGCATTTAAGCCCAAAGAAACCGAGGGTGGTGAGATGGAAATGTCTCCAGTTGTGCCAGGGGAGGTTTAAGTTGAATATCAGGAAAAGCTTCTCCATGGAAAGGGTTGTCAAGCATTGAAGGGGCTGCCCAGGGCAGTGAAGGAGTCACCTGAAGTGTTCAAAAACGTGTGGATGTGGCACTTGAGGACCTGGTTAGTGGTGAACATGAAGCTGGATGATGGTTGGCCTTGGTGATTTTAGTGGTCTTCTTCCACCTTAATGATTCCATGAGGAAAAGCAAGAGGAGGAGCATGACCTGGGCACTGGGCATCAACACAAGGCCATAAATAAACTCATTATTATCTGCCCTGAAAGGATCTCTCAGCCCTTTTCCCTCTGAGGGGGGTGAAACCTCATGTCCTTCCACGATCAGATCACGTTGCTGCTCCTGATGGAACACAAACCCTCTGCTCTGTGGTAATTGCTCCTTTGAACATGCTAATAACACAACCTAACTCTTCTTTATGCTCCCCCATTTTTCTGGATTAAGTGTGAATTTTTATTGTGGTTTTTTTTTCCCAACAAGACATCTCGCTTGTAAATAACCCAACACTAAGTGTCACGATATAATTGATTTTCTAATGAGGTTTTCAAAAAGCATTATATTTCTGCTTGTCAGGAAATCTTTACAGCAGAAATAAGTCCTTCCATATGCATTCCTTAGAAACTCAACTTTTTATTCCTGCAGTGGGGTTGAGGTGGGTTCAATCCCGTGGATTGCCCTAAAATAATGTATTGGACCAGATGTTTTTGTGGCTCTCCACATTTTCCCATTGCACTGGGAAATAGAGAGAAAATTATCCCAGCAGCATGCCTGGGGTGGGATAACCTCAGTCTGGGATGGGCAAACCCAACAGCAGAAGGACTGAGGGTTGGACCCAATGGTTTGAATGGTCTTTTCCTACCTTGATGACAAGTACAAGTGACATTAAGGTGGATTCGATGTCACAAAGAGGTGTTGAGGTAGATACAACCCCCAAAAGGATTACTTCAGAAAATAAAATGTCCAAGTTTTGCTAATTTGGAAAATGCTGGGGATGATGTCTGCTGAGAGCAAATCATTGATGTCAGGACTGCTTTAGACATTTATTATTTAATATATATTATTAGTGGGCATGGTGGTATTCAGGTGAAAGCTGGAGCTGATGATCTCAGAGATCTTTTCCAGCCTTAATGGTTCTGTGATTCTGTTCTATGATTTTGTCAGAATCAGGATCCTTCCAGCTGGCCATCAGGATTAAGAAACAAGCAGGTGCCTCCTTGCAAAACACAAGTAGTTAAATTAAAAAATAGAAGTGAAAACTGTGCTTATGCCAGAGAAAATGTTAATTTTGAAGTCTAAAAATTCATAGTTTCAAGAAGTGTTTGCTTGCAAATACTACTGGACAAAGAAAAGATCCACCTCTGAAAACATCCATTGATCCCACCATTAGTGCTGACTCTGCTCCAGCAGGAGTTTGGGGAGAGTTTTCCCCAGAGCCTGAGACCCCAGGATGGGTTTAAATACCAGCAAGAGAATATCTGGTTTTTTATCCTTTTTAAATATTTTGTTTGAAAATCATATTTTAGCCCAGGCCAGACTTGCAGGACAGCAAATAAGAGTTGAACACTAGACATGCACCACTGGACACAGAATGTTTTGCAGATCAGCATCTCAGGGAGGTCCCAAATGTGGAGAACCACCCATGGCTCTGCATCTCTTCCAAAAAATAAAATTCTGTAATTTCTTTTGAAGATTTTGTACAAGACTCCTGGTATTGGAGGCAATCTTTGTCTGCCTTACGAAAAGAAAGCTCATACTTCTTGCAGGTCCAGGATTCACCCTCTACTGACAGCTGAAAAGGAAGCAGGAAGATATATATAGAGAGATATATAAATACATATATACACACACACACATAGAGGAATGGGGTAAATAAAAAAATATTCCTGAAGTATCACAATAAAGTGGCACAAACCATCTTGCTGAGCCAGTCTCAGCCTCCAAACCCAACAGAAAAATATGATTTATAGCCCTGAATTACCGTGGCCAGTTTCACTTGTGGCTCCCCCTTCCCCACTTCGGGGCGATGCATTATTGATAAGACAGACAAACACACACTTAGGGCTGGGATTTGCAATTTAGCACAGGATTTATAAAAGGACCAAAAAGAGACAGAGGATGGTTGATGGAGCTGAAGAGCACGGGACTACCAACCCGCCACCGGCAGGAACCCGCTGCGAAGGGCTTGGGAAAATCCCTCCACAGCTGTTGGGGAGCTGCTCTGTGAGTATTGCAATTAATAGATTAATAGATTCATTAAATTTGACGCCTGTTGAACCACACTCCCCGGACTGAGTGTCCACGAAGGCCCTCCCCACCCATGTCCCCAGAGAGGCAGGGGTGCTCCAGGCTGTCCTGCTCGTGGACACCAGCCTGCCTGGGGTTTGGAGGAATATAATCATGTTCCTAGCCCTTGGTCACACCGGGCTGAGGCCATCCATCAAACTCAGGAGTAACTGGAAAAAAGGAAACGAGAAGGACCCAACAGCACGATCACATCAGCCTTAATGCCACGGGAAGCCAGACAGGAAAAAAGAGAACAGCAAGTCTGCAGTCTCTGTGGAAAAACACCCACCCCACCTTCTGCAGAGTGTGATCCCTTCTTCTGCCTCATCCTTTGTCCCTCCAGTGCCATGGCATGTTTAGATTGGATATTCAGAAAAATTCCTGCATGGACAGGGCTGCCCAGCCCTGGCACAGCTGTCCAGTGCAGCGGTGGAATCCCCATCCCTGGGGGGATTTATGAGCTGCGGATGTGGCACTGGGGACATGGGGCAGTGGTGGCCTTGGCAGTGCTGGGGAAGGGGTCTTGGAGGATTTTTCCAACCTGAGTGATTCTGGATTCGATATCCTGGCCCATTCCTGGTGCTTTGTTAGCAGCTGGGTCCTGGTGTGCTCACTGCAGCACCTTGGGCAGGTGTCCCCACTGTCCTCCCTCCATCTGTCCTTCCAGACTTGGGCTCCGCACTCTGCCACGGACACCTCACCTGGAGATCCCAGAGAGCCCCAGGGTGTCCCAGTGGGGTTTGCCAGGTGTGCCAGCCTTTCCCCATGGCCCATGAAGGTGGCACATGCCGAGGGCACAAACACACTCAGGAGTGAGGACAGAGGACCTGCAGGGTCAAACAATGCTCACAAATCCTGGCTGGATATGTGTCACAGCACCACACAAAGAAACGACACTCACACACTGGGATGTCCAAGGCAAAAAAGACAAGTTCATTTACAAACCTCAACATTTATTCTAACAGTGACCATGGATTGGAGGAAGAAAATCTTCCTCTCCAACCACACTGGGCAGCCCAACAGTCCATCAATTCTCTCCTCCTTATGAGAAGAATGTAAACATAAAAAGACTATTACAATAACAAATAGGTTGTCTATGTGAAAATCCTGAAAGACTCCAATGCAAAAGGTAAATGCTGAAATAGAACTTTAGAAAAACTTCTTAAAGAGACAGAGGAGAACAGAAAAAAACCCAGACAACAGCTATGGCTGCACCTAAGCCTGGCTTTCCTTACTGGGATTGCACACCCAGCTGGATTTCTGCACAACTCTCCTGCTCTGACAGGGGAATTAAATCAAATCAAATCAACCTAGAAATCTCCTGGATCTGATCAGCCTAAGCCCCCTCACCAGCACACCCCACCTCTCTGGGCGACCAGCGGCGATGCTCACCCCACAGGCGCCGAAAACCCCAGCACTCCATCACCCCTCTCCTCCATCTCCCCACAAAACTTGTATTTCCCAGCACAGGCGGGCCTGGCACAAGGGGCCCATCATTGGGTTGCTGTCTCCGGAGGGCGGCTCTGCTCCCTGCCGTCCTCTGCGGAGCGCGGGGTCCCGGGGGACGGCCGGGCTGTCAGCGCTGCCTCCCGGCCCAGCCTACTGGAACCCCCGGCCCCTCCGCCGGGGCTCCTGCCCTGCCCTGCATACGAACGGCCACAGGGAAAAGGGCAGAGAAAGGGAGGCAGTAGCTGAGATCTGCTGATTTT
>VWYO01021369.1:3594-23066 GCA_013400275.1 Rhadina sibilatrix | reverse complement strand
GCTGCATTTTTCACACAGGCCACAGCACAGAACCCGGTGCTGAATCCCACCACTATTCCTGCTTGCCATGACCACAGAAGGGAAATGTTCTAATTCTTTCCAATCTAAAGAAATCCAGTTTGTAAACACCAAGATGAATTTGAAGTGTTACCCCACTTTTTTGCAAGCCCCATAGGTGGAGAGCAGAGGAACCAGGCAGGGATTCCTTCAGAGGAGCACCAGGGGCATATCATAAAATCATGGAATGGTTTGGGTGAGAAGGGACCTCAGCAATCCCTTTCCTGCTCCTGCCATGGCAGGGACACCTCCCACTGTCCCAGGCTGCTCCAGCCCCAGTGTCCAGCCTGGCCTTGGGCACTGCCAGGGATCCAGGGGCAGCCACAGCTGCTCTGGGCATCCTGTGCCAGCCCTGCCCACCCTCCCAGGGAACAATTCCTGCCCCAAATCCCACCCATCCCTGCCCTCTGGCAGTGGGAGCCATTCCCTGTGTCCTGTCCCTCCATCCCTTGTCCCCAGCCCCTCTCCAGCTCTCCTGGAGCCCCTTCAGGCCCTGGCAGGGGCTCTGAGCTCTGCCTGGAGCTTCTCCTCTCCAGGTGAGCACCCCCAGCTCCCCCAGCCTGGCTCCAGGGCAGAGACAGCTCTATTGATAGAATGAGAGCATTTCCAGTTCAAGCCAAATGATGCTCCAGGAGGGATTCAGACAGCAATGGAACTCAGCTTTGCAAGAGTGGATGGAGTGGGATTATTGTCTTTTTTTTTCTGTGAGGTTTTTTGGGTTTTTTTGGCACTATATTTTTGACAGAGAGCCCTGAAATAAAATAAAACAAAACACCTGCCAGAGTCACCACCAGCCATCACCCAACTTCCTCCATCCATCTCCTCCACACACTTCCCTGCTCCAGCAAGCACTGTCCACTCCCTGTTAAGACAAAATTGTAAGTCCCATGGAAAAGAAGCTGTTTTCTTGGCCTTCATTAGAGCAAATACAATAAAGCATCCAGCTGGTGACATTCCTTCGTTTTATCATTGCTCTTGTTTGACTGTTGACAATCTCTGTGGGGTTACTCTGTTTGCTTATTGCAAAATAAATCATATTTGAAGTTATCACTTCTAGGTCAGGTTTTAATTTGCTGGACTTCATTTGGGAAAAAGAAAACATGTGTTTTCTGCCTGAAAACATTTGCAATGCAATAATTAACAGGGTGCCAATATTCCAGTCCTAATGACTATCTAATCTTAGTGGTGCGTGTGTGGAGTATTTTAATATTTCATCATGTTTTATTTCAATTGCACTGGAGTGAAGCTGCAGCGGCGTTACTCCACAGACTAAATTGTTTTAAATCACTGAAGTAAAAATATTACTTCATTTCTCTGTCTTTTTCTTGACAATGCAAAATTAAAAGAGTCACTCATTTTTAAAGATCTGTGGGGGAAAAAAAAAAATGTTCTCTCCCGTTTTTGCTTCGTAACGCAGGATCCTGGCAGAGATGATCTCATGGAAGGTTTGTGCCTCTGCAGGGTAAGTTCCCTGCTTCAGCCCACTCCTTCCTGGGCAGAGATGAATAAATTTCAGGGTGACTTTCAAGCCCTTTCCAGTGCCTAAAGGAGCTCTGGGAGAGCTGGAGAAGGACTGGGGACAAGGGCTGGAGGGACAGGACACAGGGGATGGCTCCCAGTGCCAGAGGGCAGGGCTGGGTGGGATCTTGGGAAGGAATTCCTGGTTATGAGGGTGAGGAGGGGCTGGGATGGAATTCCCAGAGCAGCTGTGGCTGCCCCTGGATCCCTGGCAGTGCCCAAGGCCGGGTTGGACACTGGGGCTGGGAGCAGCCTGGGCCAGTGGGAGGTGTCCCTGCCATGGCAGGGGTGGCACTGGGTGTTCCCTGAGGTCTCATCCAGCCCAAACCATCCTGTGATTCTACAAAATGGGAGTGAAGACCCCCAAGGCTCTGCTCGAGGCCCATCTCTGCAGGAGCACCAAGGCTTTGCCCTGGGTTTAACACATTTCTTAAAGCCCTGCAGGACAACAAACCCAGCTCCCTCCTGTAGGTCCCTAAAAATGTCACAGCACCACGGTGAACTTCTAAACTGCACAAGAACAAAGCTCTGCACCCATTCATTTCGAGTTCTGAGATACCTGTTCTGTGTGAAAAACCACGGTACTGCACAATAAAGCTTATTATTAGAAGTACTTAATATTCATCATGGTTTAGTCATTAGGAAACTCTTGTCAAAACAAGTGTAGTCCTTGCATCAGCGACTGGAACAACTCTTTGCTGAGGTAGAACCATGCACAGCAACACTACTGTGACATCCTGGCTCTTGCTGGGGTACTTATTGTGGTAAAAACACTGCTGTGGTGCACAGAACATCAGCAGGAAGATCCAGTTTAATCATTTCAGCAGACACACAAAATATATGCACAAACATGTGCATAAACTCTCTTCCCAGTAAGCTGCTGCACTGGAGGTGCAGGGGCAAGACACAAATTCTGCTGCACAAATGGAGAGGGAAACTGATTTGAAAGGATAATATGGGCAACTTTCCACTGAAATATTTATGGGCTTTATTTATGGTAAAGTCTAAATGATACTTGACATGAATAGCATACAGGATGGGCTACAGAAGATAAATCTTCCCCTTTTTTCCTCGTCTTAAGACAACCAGGCTGCACCAGTATGGCTTAACTGGGATAAAGCACCAGCTACATCCCCCTGGACACGTCTCCAAAAACTACTCCCAGATACAGTTCAAGCAGCTTACGTGAAAGAATCAGAAATCAAAGCTATTTTGAAGAGTCAAGAGAAATAATCCAAACCAGGGAGACAGGAGGGTCATGGTCAAGTGCAGATCATAACCACGAGGAATGGAAAAATCAATTGCTCACCTGGCAAAGTTCAGAGTCTCTCCCAGCCTCACCTGTTCTGTACTTGTTGGTGCTTCAGAAGGTGTGAACTTATTTACAATTAGGTAGGACATGAACATGGTAAAACTGATAGAAAACTGAAGACAACCCCTCCATGGGCAGTGTCCACAGCAGTGGGAACATCACAGACTCCCAGGGGCAGGAAACACTCAGGTCTGTAAGATCCAGATGTTGACTGCCCAAGGGGAGCAACATCTGCACCCGGGGCAAAGGGCATGGGCATCCCAGCTTTAGAAACCACACCTCAGTTTCTCCAAGCCTCAGTGGGTACTTTAGACAACCAAAACTGCCAAAATAGCCCATAAATTTATGAAATAGTTACAAATGATCCCACCACAGGGTTTTGCATTACATGTTGGCTGCATAAAATCACCCAGATGAGATTTCATTTACAGCAATCAGCCTGAGGTGAAGGTGCATGAACTGATGTGGTGCATTCTGTGTTTTACTGGGCAATGCACTTTTAAATCCTTATTAACATACCTGTGCAGCTGAGAGATGTGAGCCAACTCCCTAAATTAAGATTAAAAACTGTAGTTAAATCCACATTTACACATCAAACTCCTCCAACCACTCCTGCTCCCCGAAAGAATCCATCAACTGCTTCTGATCACAAATATTAAACCTTCCCAAACAGGAAAACATCACTGTCATAAATAAAACCTTCTGGATGCCCCAGGACTTTATCCTGAAACCAGTCTCCAGTTCCTAATTGCTGGTGTAACAGTTCACTGGCACAGGATAAAGCAGTGAGGAGTTAGTGACCATCTCTGACAGCTCCTGGAGCACAGACGAGGTCCCTGAGGATTCACAAAGCCGGGGGAAAAGGAGACAGGAAGGAATTATAGACCAGTCAAACTTTGATATTGGGAGCGATAATGGAACAAATTATTAAAATATTTATAAGCATCTCAGGTTCATAAGGTTATAAACCACCAAACAAATCTAATCTTTTCCTTTGACAAGATAATTGGCCTCATGGATAAGGGGGGTGGGGGGCAGCAGTGGGGGAAATATATACTGACTTTATCAAGATTTTTATATACCTTTGCTGTGACACTCTCATAAAAAAAAAAGAAAAAGAGGGAAATACAGTTTACATTAACAGAGTCTGAGGTGGACACCAAGAAAAGTTTTAAAAAATTTAAGCAGGGTTTTTACTGCCTGGTTACAAGGGCAGCAGGGAGCTCGGAGGGAAATGGTGCTTTGCAGTAATGTGAACTGGAAACCCCAGTCTTTGTGTTTTAATGCCAGTAAGATGAACTTCAAACACCTGCTGCCAACTGGGATGACATTGCACCTCCAGCTTTTCCAATGTCTGGTTGAATTAACTGGAGAGTATCCTTATAAATCCAGTGTACACCAAGTAGGGATAGGGTCCAAGCAGCTTACGTGAAAAAATCAGAAATAAAAATTATTTTGATGAATTAAGAGAAATAGTCCAAGCCAGCAAGACAGGAAGGTTGTGAACAAGTGCACAATGCAGCTGTTAGAATGGAAAAAAAAAATCAATTATCCACCCAGAAAGCAGTTCAGAGAGTCCCTTCCAGCCTCCCCTGGTCTGTGACTGTTGTTGCTTTTCAAACTTGTACTTATTAATAATTAGGTAGAATACGAATGTGATAAAACTGACAATCACGAGAGATCATGATGATAAAGAAAATCATTATCTGCAAGATTAAATATGGGCCTCACAGACAGGACAGTGACATCCCCAGACTGCAGAAAACAAGCAATTCTTGAAATTTTCTCACAACAGCCACAGAAAGCAGGGAAATATGATCCAAATAAGCACTGAGTGAAAGAGATACCAAGAACCTTGCAGGGGCTCACCCAGTTATTGCCCACCATGCTCCCTCTGAGGAGGCACTCCCTGAAATACTGCACTTCACTCTGCAGCCAAAAAATAAAGACGAATTTTTGAAGCTCTAAGTAAAATCTAATTAAAAACAACATTTATTAATGTTAATTAATTAAGTATTTCAGAAAAAAATCTCAGTTCTGGAGGAAATGTTAAAATAAGTTCTGTAGTCCAGAGCAGGAGATGTGGTTCCACCATGTAAGTATTTGAAAGTTATGACCAATGTGATGAATGGGGACCAACCAACACAACAGGAGCAATGTCTGTGGGAACAAGGTGGGATTGATGGGATTGTCCTGTGCAGGACCAGGAGTTGTCAGGATATTCCATGATTCAACAAAAATGGGCCAAAACTAAACAAAACAAAACAAACTCCCCCCCCCCAAAAAAACCAACCCCAAAAAACCAAAGCAAAACAAAAACCAAACCAACAAACAAAAAACAACAAAAAAAAACCCACAAACCAAACCGCCCTGCAAAAAAAAAAAAAAAAAAAAACCAAAACCAAAACCAAACCCCAAACCCAAAAAAAAAAAAAATTTGATACAATATAATGGAAATAATAATGGATATTTAATAATGAAGACTCGCTCTACAAGACCTACTCTACACCAGCTTTGGGCTTCTTTACAGACTCAGGAATGCTGAAATCATTCACTCAGGCTGATGAACGTTGCTTCTTGGGTAGGAAAAATGAACAAAATGAGTTTTCATTTGGAAGAGGAGAAATGTGTGATCACTTGTGGTTTCACAGTAGCCTGCCTTAAACCATGGTGAGGACTGTAGGAATTATCTCCTTGTACCTGTGATTTAGAATGGACAAGGTTTTTGAGGCCTTGAAGAAACAGGAGTGAATTTGTGAGCAAAATGCTGCAGTTTTGGCCATGCTGGACTGGACTCTGTGCCACGGTGTATCAGTATGTGGCCAGGATGGTTTGGGTTGGAAGGGAACCTCAAATCCCACCCAGTGCAACCCCCTGCCATGTCAGGGACACCTCCCACTGCTCCCAGCCCCAGTGTCCAGCCTGGCCTTGGGCACTGCCAGGGATCCAGGGGTAGCCACAGCTGCTCTGGGCACCCTGTGCCAGCCCTGCCCACCCTCCCAGGGAACAATTCCTGCCCCAGATCCCATCCAGCCCTGCCCTCTGGCACTGGGAAGCCACTCCCCCTTGGCACTCCAGGCCCTCATCCAAAGCCCCTCTCCAGCTCTCTCCAGGCCCCCCCTATGCAAAGATTCCATTTTATGGCTGTGTGGGAGCAGGTTAGAGCCAACTCACTGCTGAAAAACAGCACTGAGGGGCTGCTGCCAAGCACCACCACAATAAAATGTGTTTATTTCTGCCGTGCCCAAGCCAGAGGAGCACTGGGGGCAATGGGGTATCCCCATGTGCTGGGCTGTGGTCCCAGCTCTGGATGCTCCCTCTGCCCCACACCAGCTAAATTCATTAATTAAAACACATCTGTGCACATCACAGGGCAGAAGAGCTCCTAAAACACAGCAACTCCTCCACTCGCCTGTCCACAGTGCCTGTAACCACAGCAGCCTTCACTGAGGAAGAGAACAGGGAAAATTGTGGTAACGAGGGAGGTTTGTTCCTGAGACTCCAAGATATATTCTTATTGAGAACAATTTACACCTTGCAATGGACATTGGAGAAAAAATGAATGGCTGCCTTTAATTGCAAACTCTGGGGCACAGGCACCAGCTTGGCCAAGAGCAGCGTGAGCAGCCACATCCACATGGATCTTCCCAGGTAATGGAGTAATTCACAGGAACACATTAGGCTTCATGAGAGCACTTTATTTAGTAATGGAGATCTACTGGGCTCTGCATGGATGGTATTAACTTGGCTCAGGAGCAGCTCCTCTGCTCTATCAACCATGTTTTTGCACATGCCACGGAATATTTCTGCTTTACGTGGTCCATCCTGGCATTTTATGTTTAATATTGAAGAGCCCAGTAAATCCACACTGCAAATGTGGAGGGAGGGTTTTACTGTGTGCTCAGAGAGGGAGATAAACACTAAAACAAATTCATCTTCAAAATGGCTCGAGGAAAACCTGGGGTAGCAATGAAGGCTGACTGGAGATGATGCCACGGGAAGGAGGTGGGGGGCCTCCTGACAGCCATATGGTGTCCTTATAGAATTAGTGAAAGGCAATTAATCAGGGAATCACAGAATGCCTTGAGCTGGCAGAGATCTTAAAGCCCATCCAGTGCCACCCCCTGCCATGGGCAGGGACAGCTTCCACCAGACCAGGCTGCTCCAAGCCCCATCCAACTTTAAACACTTCTCTTTAGTAAGGAGGGGCATTATTCTGATACCTGGATTTGAGGTTTTAATTTTTTTTTCCAAAATTTATCCTTTTTAAAGCTGTTTATTTTCCTCCAGAGGTAGAGGCTTTAATATCTTCTTCAAAAGGAGGGAAAACCTGAAAACCCAGACACACAATGCCATGTGCTGGCAGTTAATATGCAACACACAGTGTGTCCCTACCCATGCAATGAGGTAATTTTTAAGGTCCCTTCCAACCCCAAATATTCTGTGATTCTATTATTTAAATGTGTTCTTTGGGGCATTTTGAAGAGGAGCTTCAGGTTGGTGGTGGTGCCAAGTGTGTGTGGTGGCACCACGGGCTCCAGCCACACCTCCAGCGTGAAGTCCCTGTCACTCACATCAAAGCTCCTGCCAAAAACCCACTCTGAGGCAGCCTGAAAGGTCACCTCAGCCACACAACTTCCAGCTCCACCAAAGGCCATCTCCAAATATTTGGAGTCTGGTTCTCCAAATAGGATTTGTCAAAACAACCCGGAGTAAGGCAGCCTGCCTGGAGAAAGCCCCTCTACAAATAGCCTAGCAGGGATTAAAAAAAAAAGGGTTGCTCTCTCTGCTGCATGGGAGAGGGAGTTAAACCTAAACAAACTTTCAACACCAGCTGAGTTTACATATTTAAACTTGGAGGGTGCCAAAGTTGCAGCCGAACTGGCACCGAAAAGCCTAACAAAAAAAGTCATATATTGACAAAACACACAGCCATAATAAAACCACATCCAGTTAATAACTTTGAGAACTAATGTTAACTCCTAGCACAATAGAAAAGTCTCCTTAAACACAATAAAGCACTGATATAATTTACTCTCAGCTCCTTTTCAAAACATTACTCTCTGCCCACAATCACATTCAGATTACAAAATTCCTTTTGTAGTTTTCTCCTAGCTGTGGGAATAAAATAAACCACTTAGATGACAGTAAAGTGTCTGTAAAATATATAACAGCAATAACTCCTGGTGGAAATGCAGCAGATATTTATACAAGAGCCAAAGCAGGGAGCACTGCTAATGCCCAGGGAGGGGGTGTTTGGAGAGGCCTCTTCTGGGTGAGATCCTGGTGCTACAACCTCTGTCCCCAGCCTTAGTCTGGTCCCCAACACGAGGTGACAAGTGCTGGGGGAGCCTCCACAGCCCCGTGGCACCAGTACAGGAGCTGCTGCAGGAAGAGGACAAGCTGCTCCTCGGTGGCTTGGGAGCAGGGGCACAGCTGGGGTGGGAAAAGGAAGGACACAGCAGCAGCCAGAAATAACCTGCCTTAATTAAAGGGAATTTATTTCACAGAGTTAGAGAACAGAAGCACAGGATCATTTTGGATGGAAAAGACCTCCAGGATCACCGAGTCCAAGCTGTGCCTGATGCCCACCTTGTCCTCATCCTAGAGCTCTGAGTGACACCTCCAGGCCTTCCTTGGACACCTCCAAGGGGTGAGGACTCTAAACCTCCCTGGGCAGTCAAAGTCTGACCACCCCTTCTATGGAGAAATTCCTCCTGATTTCCACGTTGTTTTGCAGTTGTAGAACACAAGGATCAAGTAATAGTGCAAAGATGTTATTTATCAAATACAATATCCATCCTGCTCAGGAACAGGTGTGCTTGAACTTCTGGCATGGAAGGAAGGATGCCTAGTGGTTTAGATGAGATATCAGGGAAAGTTTTTTCATGGAAAAGGTTGTACATCAATGACTGGCCAGAGAAGTGGTGGAGTCACCATCCCTGGAAATGTTCACAAATGTTTTAATGGTGACCATGGTGCTGGTGCTGGTTGACAGTTGAACTTGATGATCTCAAAGGTCTTTTCCAACCTTTCCTGATCTCTGATTCTGTAATATTACCCAGTGAAGAAGTCTACATTAGCAGAAAAACTAATCCAAGATGGCTAAAGGAGGGCATGACAAGGTGGCCACCATGACCATGACTACATGGATAGAAGAGACCACACAGATATGTGAACCCTGATGCCAGTTGTGGAAGTCCTGCTTGTCCACAGCCTTGTCTTCTCCTCTACACAAGCAGCCCAGGAGAAACAAAGAAGCCAAGGTCTCTCAAGATTGCTCTTTTAAAAAGTTATCTCATGGCAGATTTAACTGGGGCAAGGAGCTGGGAAAAGTGGCTTTGGTCTGTATTTCTCTGCCATCCATCAAAGCAGAAATACTTTCATTGAGCAATGGAAAAGCACTTATTTTACATTCAGTGGTTCCACCAGCGCTGAAGGGCTGGATCTGGACCAGGATGTGAAGCAGAATTTCCCCCAGGCAGACTCTCCCCACCTGCACCCCATCAAGGGCACACAAAAGCACCTTCCCACCACCAGCAACATCTGTCTGCAGCTGGAGACCACGGCCAAGCCCGCTCACCAGGGTCCCTCTACGAATGGAGAACAAATGCATTAATTTGGATATATAAAAAGTGACATCCAATTTGAGGTCAGCCAATGTAAATGAAAAGCCCCAATGCCCGAAGCCCTGGACGGCCACATTATTATGGGCGTTAGGGGGAATGTACTGGGTACATCTTTCAATGTGTTTAAATATGTTCTCATGGAATTTAACTGAGTGCTTAACTCCTTGATGAAAGAAATTAAGCTTCCAGATCTAAATCGACACTTTTACAGCTGAAAGAAGAAAACACTGTTGGATCTCCTACTGCAAAGACCAACCCTCTGCAAAATCAGTGGCCTTTGCTTTTGGGGAGGGCTTTTCTTTCCTGGTTTTCTTCTAGTGTTGGTTTTCAAGTGTGTTTGTAAGCATCAGTTTTGATGTGAAATCCACAGACAGGGTCAAGGAAAAGCACGTCAAAATATGGAACAAATTACTTTAAATCATATAATTCCAGAATGATTTGGGTTGGGAGGGACCTTAAAATTCATCCCATTCCACCCCCTGACATGGCAGGGACACCTCCCACTGTCCCAGGCTGCTCCCAGCCCCAGTGTCCAGCCTGGCCTTGGGCACTGCCAGGGATCCAGGGGCAGCCACAGCTGCTCTGGGCACCCTGTGCCAGCCCTGCCCACCCTACCCAGGGAATAATTCCTTCCAAAATCCCATCCAGTCCTGCCCTCTGGCAGTGGGAAGCCATTCCCTGTGTCCTGGCACACCGCCCCTTGTCCCCAGTCCCTTAACGTTGCCTGTAAATTGCAAAAGTTATTTTAATTTAATATACTCATATTCTGTATATAACCACACATTTGCTTGGAGGAACCTTGTCTAGTGGAAAGTGTCCCATGGCAGAGACCTGGAGTGAGATGAGCTTTAAAATCCCCCCCAACCCAGCCCAGTCTGGGATTTCTATGATTTACAAGAACTTCCAATAGCTTTGCCAGCCAAGACATGGCAAAGATTGCTGTTCCTAGAAGAATGGCCACATAACCCCCCAGGACCCCGGAGATTTTCTCCATCCCATGGACAACCTCTCCTGGAAGGTGGTGAGGAGCAGGAGGAGCCTGTTTGAAGGAATCTGAAGTGCAATTCCAGTTAGCAGGACCTGGAGCTGTGGATACAGCCCTGGATACAGAGGACCCTGAGGAACTTCAATCTGGCAGCCAAATGTAAATGCTGGGAGAGCAACTCCAGCCCCTGTAGTCTTTACACCTCCAAAACGCTCTACCACAAGTCCTCCACGGACAAGAAACCTCATTTTTGGGTTCACAACAATGTGTGGCCACAGAAATGAAGGAAGCTGTAGGTCAGAAACAATCCAGCCACAATGCACTAATTAAAGCCAAGGCTGATGGACATTTTCAAGTGGAGCAGAATCGCCCCCCAAGTTTCAATGTCTACATTTTACAATCTGTAAAAATTATTTTCTCTAACTTTTTCTGCACGTTGTTTTCAAAGTTGTTTTACTGCGTATAAAACCATCAGGCTTTGGAGCCACACATGGGCTTTCTGCATAAAATATCACCTTATCTTTGTATAAGCAAACTATTTTAACTCCCTAGAGCTATTTAGGTAACCATTTGCCATGACCTCTGAATTCTTATCCTGAATTATATTTTTATGTGCTATATAAAGGTACTGTTATGTTACTGTTTTTATTCCAGGTGCCAAAAAGGACAAGTTTATTGCCAACTGCTTGCTCTGTGTCTTTTTAAATTTTTTTTTTATTTTTTTTTTTGTTTTAAAGACTTAACTGACCCAGCAGTCGAACTTGTTTTTAATTCACACGGGAATGGTTTATGAGGAAAATCACATCTACTATGAAGAAAGAAATAAACAAATCAGTAATACTGGGGGAAAAATAATCATCAGCCAAAAGTGTCACCTTGCTGACAAGACTGAAAGGCCCTGTACCAGCACAGAAATGTTCTTCTTGGTGTTATATTTCATTCCATCCCAAAAATGGATGCAAAGCTACAATCACAGAATCACAAACTGCTTGGGTTCAAAGGGACCTTAAAGGCAAATATAAACTATTCACACAGACAATGAAATTAGTAATAGTAATAGTAATAGTAATAGTAATAGTAGTAGTAATAGTAGTAATAATAATAATAATAATAATGATGATGATGATGATGATGATGATGTTGTCCTTAAACCACTTCAAATATTGTGTTACCTAAACGACTCACAAGTTGACATGGAGCCTATGATGTATGGAGATGGTTTTCCCACACAACTGAAAGACATGAGATTTATTAGAGGGGATTTTGGGCAGGAATTGTTCCCTGTCAGGGTGGGCAGGCCCTGGCACAGGGTGCCCAGAGCAGCTGTGGCTGCCCCTGGATCCTGGCAGTGCCCAGGGCCAGGCTGGACACTGGGGCTGGGAGCAGCCTGGGACAGTGGGAAGTGTCCCTGTCCATGGCAGGGATGGAATGGGTTGGGCTTTAGGGTCTCTCCCAACCCAAACCAATCTGGAATTCCGTGACACCAGAGAGGGGAACAGCAAGGCATGGAAATGACAGCACTGCTTGGGAGTCCAGGCTGGAGAGGGCTGAGCTACCACAAAGGGAATTTCATGTAATTTCTGGCTGCTGCCCATCAGAATTCTGTGCTGAACAGAGCTCTGGGGTGATCCAAGTGGGGTAAGAGGAGATCTGCCCTGGAGAAGCCGTTGGCAGCACAGGATCAGCACGAGGGATGCTCGCAGTAGGTCAGAGCCAGGAAACTCAGTGTAAGCCAGACCACCACTGCTGGCTACCAGGGAGGATGTTATCTGCCAGCTTTTCTCATCCATAATGAGAATTAATTTAAATAAAAGAGGAACTGCATATCACAACCCATTAATGAAGGGATACAATAAGAACAGATCTTGACTGCAGTCTATGTAACGGCGCAGAAAATGTGCTTCCCACAAAGGTTCTACTATCAACATTTCTGAATAATTAATTGGAAATAAAAGCACTTTGAAGCTTAGCAAGGTTCCTTTAATGCTTTTTGAATAATTTGCAATATTCAGCAACTTCTAGCACAATGATGTGCGTGGGGTTGTGTTATCACACCACGCTCAGGTGACCCACGGAAAGAGAGAAATCCATGGAACAGTAAAACATAACCTCCTACACGAAAATAAAAATCAAACATCCTCGCAGATGAAAACCAAATTTAATGTGCGTTCCTGAGGGATGGAAAACGAACCCTGGGAAGGGCTATATTGCCTTGGATTGGTGGAATGAGATGCAAAATGCATATGAAAGGTTTTCATTTGAGCTGATAAAACCGCACGCTTTGGAAACGCGGAGCTCTGCAAGGAACAACACTGAGGTCTGGTGTCAATTTAAATGCACTGAACACCAGGAAAATGCCCCCAACTAAGGCTTCAAACTTGTACAGCACATTTCCACTCAACCCAACTAGATTGCCTGTCACATCTGACATGGCTTGTCAAAAGTTATCCTTCACTGCTCATGGGCAACATGGAGGGTCAAAAGACCAAATACAATGGTCCAACCCATCCCATTTTTTTTCCTTCAGAGCAGCAGATATTGAACTCGAAGATGACAAGACAGAGCAGGTTGAAGCGGCTGCCAGAGAAAGAGAAGCTGTCCAGAGGCGCTGATCTGAAGGAGAAAAACCAGCCGGTCTGTGCATGTCATGGCCGGGGCTCGGGCGCTGACAGTCTCACACAAAAGGCACTGAAAAGCCGAGAAACCTGAAGTGGCCTTTGCAAAACCATCTCAGCCGTTAAAAGGGAGAGCCACGGTCACCCCGTAACGTGAAACGGGCTGGAAGGGGAAAGGCATGTCCTGCCTGTCCTTAATCTGCAGCACCATCGGCCAGACAGGATTTTTCACTCCGTGAAAAAAATAAAAAAAAAAAAATTTAAGAGTAGCTTTTTCACTCAGGAGTTTATATTTATTAAAAAAAAAAAAAAGCATGTTTCTAAAGCAGCTCAAAATCTTCATCGTGTTTTCAGCCGGGGTTTGCCCGGGCCAAATGATAATTCACAGAATAGCAACCTATTAACAGCTGCAAATACACAAAGTGCCACAGCCCTGTTACAATCAGTAGTGCTATGTGAAAGAACAACTGCAGAGATTTTGCACAACATCACTGAGAAATTGTGACCAAGTGCTGCAAACATGTCACTGCAACAAATTTCTGTGCAAATTGCCTTCAGGTGCCCAGCACCCTCCTTACCCCCTCACTGTACCAGTGTGAATCTTCTCTTTTTTAATTGTCTTTGAACCCACAAGAATCCCAACTTGCTCCTGTTTTCTTTCTCCGCAATAATTTGGGTTTCATGATTTCTCCATCCCCACACAGTGACCACGAAGCTGGTTGAGATCCCCAACCCTTGGCTTGCCCATGGGCAACTCTCACTGAGACTGCCCTGAGGAGCAGCCACATCCAGGCACAAGTTAATAACAGGGTATTTCCAGCCCTAATCCTTCCTTTGTGTCATCATCTTTGTGCTTTAATTACCTCAAAAGCCACATCAGCTTAAATTAATGAGGGAATCTGGAGTTGCCACCTCCGAGCAGATGTAGAAAGTTCATGTTTGCTGTTGGTGGCAGAGCTGGCTGTAGACTAGAGTGACATTTTTAATACCTGGGTGGCTAAAATATCAGTATTTGAATAGGAAATCTTGCATTTTACACCCTTCTGCAATTCAATGTTTTTCAATCTTTCTGGGCTGCGCTCAGTTTTGTTGGATAACCTTTCCATCTAATCTACCATGTGTCTCACTGAATTTGAGCACCTTATATGTATTCAAATACTTGGATTCAAATGCATATTTTCTTTCACAGGTTTGGATATTTTTCTCTTTTTCATAATGGTAAAGGTCCTTCAAGTCACTTAAATTCATATACAAATTCATTTATGAACCTGCTGGAGTGTGTCCAGAGAAGGACCATGAAGGTGATCAATCCTGGGTGCCCCATCCATCTCTGGAAGTGTTCCAGGCCAGGCTGGATGGGCTTGGAGTACCCTGGGACAGTGAAAGAGAGGAAAGTGGAAGAACCCCATGGCAGGGGGTGGCACTGGATGGGGTTTAAGGTCCCCTCCAGCCCAAAACATTCTGTGATTCTATGATACAACAGTAGATATTTCGCCTTGCATGAATAAACAAAGCTCATGAATGAAAAACGAGAATATATCAGATGCTTTTAAGATCTACAGTTCAAGAAGCAAAAAAAACCCACATTGAAATCTGATTTTCCAGGCTCCTCTCCCATATTTACCTTTCCGAACTCTCTCTCACTCCCTTATTTCCCCGTCCCGTGGCTGGGGGATGAGGACAGGGAGCTGCCGGCTGCTGGTGGCCTTGCCTGCCCCACCAGCCTCCTTTTCCCTAAGCATCCCAGCCCTCTCCTGGTATTCATGAGCTGCAATTTAATTCAAGTGCACTCGAGTTCCAGCCCAAACGGAGCCGGCGGGAGCGGCGGGAGCGCCGGGCTCCATGCGAGGAGGGGCCCTGGGTAAATATCAGCGCGGGGCCGGCGTGAGAGGATAACCTGCCCACACATACACCAGCCCAATTAGCTGAGGCAAAGAGAGCTTGCACTCCCCAAGGGGAGCAAGAAAAAAAAAAAAAAAAAAAAAAGTCAGAGCAAGGCTCTCCAGCATCCAGAGATGAAGCTATGGTGTGGTCCAGTGTGGCACCCAGCATTAAAGCTGCACCCAACACCCTCCTTAAAGGAAATTTGGAAGGCGGGGCAATGCAGAAGATGAAATTCTGTTGTTGTGGATTAGAAGTGGTTCTCTGTATCACAGAAAAGCATGGAAAGAAACAGTCTTACCTCTGAGGGTAAAGGAAGAAGCACCTTGACCTAGGCATGACTGAAAGCTCACCATCAGTAAGTAAAGCCTTTGCTGCTTCAAGAGTCAGCAAGAAGATTTTAAAGTCAAAAACACTTTCACTAGAGAAAAGAGGAATTTCAAACTTAAATACAGTCACTGAAAGCATATTAAATTATTCTGATTAACAGACCTTTTCCAGGAAATTATTATCAAATACAGCCCAACCAGTGAAAATCTGTGAGAATTCCAAGCATTTCAAGTACACAAATGGTCTAACTAATTTTTAATGACTGACTCCATCCTTAATTTACTTGCCTTACCAAATCACTGCAATAATGCTCATTTTCAGAACTTTCAGAAACACAGAACACAAGGAAGCCCAAGGAAGAATGAGACAGATGAAGGTACACCATCCAATAAGAAAAAACGAGTAGTCAAGAAATCAAGAGAAAAAGAAACCTTAACACGAAATTTGAAAGAACTACACTCGATAGAGTTCCTTCTTTTAATAGAAATAAAATTCTAATTGGGTGTAGAGTCTGACACTGTAACACTGCGGGTTTTCACAGAATCAGAGAATGGTTTGGCTTGGAAGGGACATTAAAGATCACGTAGCTCCAGCCCTCCTGCCATGTTTTTCGAGAAAATATTGTAGTTCAAAGGCTTTCAAAACCAAAATTATCTGGTTTAAGGGGAAGAGAGCAGGCACTTTTATGGCGTGCCCATTAAAAAGGCTCGGGGATTTCTGAACCAACACAGCTTGCCTAAAATATGTGTTTCTTTCCCCGTGTGGCAGCTCCCCTGTCACCTCCCAGCCGCCCCAGCCCGTGGCCAAGTAGAGACCACCTTGGTGAGCAGCACTTCCCTGCTGCTCCAGGCTAAACTCTGGCTGTGGGGAGAACCAGGAAATCCAACAGCCTCTTTAACATCCCACAACGAATTACTGACAAGTCTTTTTTTTTTTTTTTTTTCTCCGTATTTTGAGTCAATGTGGCAACCCTGGGTTTTTTGTTTTTGTGGGTTTGTGGGGTTTTTTTTTTTTTTCCCTATTTACAAACATGCACCGTGCCTCAGCTCGGAGCCGTTTGGATGCTGATACAAGATTCATAATGGCTGTCAGAATCTGCAATTTTTCCTTTTGTTTTATGAGGTCAGGCAATATTACCTGCACTGATGTATTCCATTTCCCCAGCTGAAAACCTTCTCATTTGAGCACGACAGGTTGAGGGAGTCATGATTTTGCAACCCACCATGTGAAACACAGCATGAGGGGGCAGGTGCCTAACCCCACGTTCTCCTTTTGCTCTTGTCCACTGGCAACAGTAAATTAAACTGTCAAAAACGGAATTGTCCTGTCATCAACAAAGCTACAGCTTCACAAGTATTGCAACATCAGATATATTTCTAATTCTGCATTTCCCTGCACCTGTAATTTCATCAGCAACTCGTGCTGGCCCATGGTGAGAAGCTGTCCAGGGGACACTGGTGGGCTCCTTGGCAGGCTTGACATGGCATTTCGGAGACAGAAATTAATGAACAATACCAGCAATTTGTTATATAGATATAAAAAAAGGGCTCAGCACGAGGTCCTGACCTCCTGCATTGCTCTGCAGCTCGGAGAAGGCCGGGGTGCTAACGGGGTGGGACGTGAGACACGAGGAGCTGCAACAAAGGACCAGAACTTGAACATATTTAAATGCAAACATAAAGTGGATTTGCACCCAAAATCTGTGTCTTTGCCTTTTGGCCCCTTTAGACTTTAAAAGTTCCTCTGAGAAGTTTGCTCTTCCATCAAGGGGTTTATCCCAGCACATGTGGCTTCATGAACTGGTGGCAGAAACAACAGTTTTTGAGGAGTAAATCCTGCTCGGATTTGGAACATTCAAACCTGCGTTTCCTTCTGCCATGCAGCTCTCCAGGGGTGATTTTAAAGGATCATGATTAACAATCTTCCTTTCAGAATTTAAGGGTGATTTCAATTTTCACTTGAAGCTGATTTGTACCTTTTCTTTTAACCTGCTTTCGTTCTCTCGGAATAATTTACAAACCTCACATGTTACACAGAAATACAAACTGCCCAGAAAATACCCATATTTTGCAAAACTAATTAAAATATTGTCAAAGTATCATTTAAATGCATAAACTAAGCACAATATCCAGCAGAAGGGTTATACAAATTACCACCATTAAAGTGAAAGGGAGCATCTCTCCCGATGTGCTGATAAACAAGAAAAAAGGGCTTGTTGTTATTAATTCAACGTAGCAATCAAATATTGTTTTAGATTACCTCTATAAAAATTTCAAGCTTATCAATCATTAAACTGTGGACAGAAAGTTAAATTGAGATAAGAAATCATTTCACGCAGCTTAATGCAGTCAAAGTGACTCAATATTCCTTTATTAATTCTCATTTAATATCACTTTAAATTGCCGCCATTATTATCCTACGGTAGGCGAAGGGCTCAGTGTAATTAGTCTGTATTAAGCCCCTTTTATTTATAAGGAGCCAAATAAACAAACCCACTTTAATTACCTGGGTGCCACAATATTGATCTGAGCATCAAATTTTTATAGGGCTTGATCTGGACGCTGCCACGGGGTTGGGTGGGTGGGTTCGGGCCCCCGGGGCCCCCCGCCAGCTCTCCCGCCCCGACGCGCCGCCAATTACCAGGAGAGACAAAAGTCAACGAAGGCAGGGAATCTTCTCCCTCCCAAACCTTGTTCTCTCCCACTTCAGAACGCGGTGTTAACGACATACAAATTTTGAGGTCATTAAGTATAAACAGGAATTGAAAGGAAGACAGGCGCGCTTCCAGGAGATGCCGATGTCAGCATTTCAAGTACTCTCCTAATCCCACAATGCAAGTTTCAGCATTATTGTCTCAATTTAACTTGCATTAGTACCTAGCACCTTGATTACACTGTTGGGGTGGTAATCTTCGCCTGCATATGCCATCATTACTTATGTCAAGCCTCTCGAGTTGTTATGAATACTATGTTGTTTTACGAGAGAGAGGAAATTAGTGCCAGTCCCCCAGAGTTTTGGGTGCTTAACACTGAAGCACTACACAGCCCTCTCAAATCCCACAACAAATCCTTGTTTAGTGCCACATGGAGATAAGGACTTTGCAGCAACATCCCAGCATAAATAACCCGCATTCTCTTTTTATTTGTAAAATGTCAAAAAGGAAAGAAATCTCCCTTCTGCGGATTTTGTTTTTCCCTTTCCGCCCGCAGCGCGTGGAATTGCCGGGATGTCCCGCCTTGGTCATCGCTCCAGTGCAACCCTGAGCACCCCCTGTATTTTCAGGCTGGTTTAAAATGCAATTTTTTCGCTATGTTTTTTAATAAAAATGAACTTATCAAGCCCGGCGGAAAGGCGCGGTAGTAAGATGAGTCTTCCCTCAGGAGTGCAATAAAGAGAGAAATCGTTGCCTGGCACGTTTCGTCCTCTCAATGTTTTTTTAAACATGATCCACTATGTTGTTGAAAAGAATTATTTTACAGTATTGTAGGGACTTTTGCATTGTCTGTTTATTCTGTTTACACAGCAAATGAAACCTTCGATATGAATAGGTGAACTCCCCGGGGAGAAAAAGAAATTCAGAAATGATGTACAGATGGGGACAGGGGCCCACGGAAAGCGAATATAAATTAACGTGCCCTCAACAGTCACATCTGGAGCAGAACAGGCCAAATAAATAATTCTGACATTAAAAAAATGAAAGATCAAGCCCTATAAATAGCAGAATAAGTTTCCTTTAATGATATTACTTCACATTATAATTGAAACGACATCGAAAAGAAAGGTAATTTGATATATTTAGACCAAGTCTGGCTTAAAAATCCTTCTCGGGTTTCTGTGTGAAAGCTCTTAAACCCCTGATTTTGGACAGCACACAGAAAAGATGCTGTACAGTGATTGCAAAAGTTTCCTTAAAAAAAGAAATCTGCCTCCTGAGGCTACGTTAACATCTTCCTGCAGAAAATACAGCCTCGATGGGCTTGCTTTTTCAAATATGAACTTGTACCAAAATGTTTTTCCAGCTTTAAAATATACATATTTAATTTTGTTAAAAATTAATAAATCTCTTAAAAGGGCAAGCGTTTAATCATGTTATCCCTGGAACAGCAGCGAAGCTGTGGCAGATAGCCAAGCATTAAATAAAAAAA
>VWYO01021366.1:195640-234346 GCA_013400275.1 Rhadina sibilatrix | reverse complement strand
AAAAAAAAAAAGGCAAGAGGAGAAAAAAGTAAAAAGAAAAAAGTAAACCTATGCTTGAATCTTTTTTTTCCAGACCTCAGCTTTGAAGGAAGCTTCCCATTGAGATGTATACAAATTGTTTATGTGCCTGCTGGTCTTATTTGGCTGGCTGGCTATTAGCCAAACACAACAGCACTGTTTTGCTTTTCATCCTTTAGTCTCCTTGCAGCCAGGGGGGAAAGAAATGTTTTTATTATTATTATTTTTAATGCCTTTAAATTACAGGGGCTCTGTAACAAAGTCTTTGAACATTCCTCTGAACATTCTTCTGCTTCCTTTCCAGCTGACATTACCTATGGATGCTCCCGACATTTATTTACATACCTCTTTATTTACATACCTGCCCAGGCTCTTCCCTCTGAGGGAAACTCACTCAGACTTACGAGCAGTTCTTTCAACCTCTTGTACTCCTCTAATATTGCATTCATTTTCAGAGAGACAACAGAAATCTCTGACTTTTTTGTTCTTGTTGATGGTTCTGCTTCCCTCAGATGTTGTCTTGACAACTGGGAACAGCATTGTCTCTGCTTTACAAATTGGCATTCAGAGTAAGGCAAATCCTAATGTAAATGTTTGGGGTTACTGAAGACTTTAGTTTTCATCTCAGCTGCAGGAATGAGCAGGACTCAGACTCCTCTACTGCCCTTCTATTTCCAACACTGACAAAGCTCCATTTTTGTGCTTGGAGAAGAAAGCCTTATGTAGTACCCCTGCACTTCCATGCAGAAAAGGCAGCATTTCAAAAGCAGGTGAAGCATTTTTCCCTCTAAACTGGGTGGAAATCCCAGGTACTCACATTCTTCTGGGAAGGGAGAGCTGTGAAACTGGTGGGAAGCTGTGTCACCTGGCTTGTGAAAAACTTCTGGTGCATAGTTTGTGATTATGGGTTCATTAATAAAACATTCTGCCTTAGTAGTCAGCAAGGTGTATGTATATAAGCTCTTTCCACATACAGTTATCCAAATTAGGATGTTAGGGTCTGGAGGGACAGACAACTAGATGAGTTAAAATATGGTGATTTAACAGGCTCAGAGGGCAGAGGTTAAAGGGCGATAGCCTGCTTGGGTGCCTGTCCTGCTTAAAATCACTGTCAATGACCTTGAGGAGGTAACAGAGCACATGGTGGCCAAGCTTGCAGATGACACCAAACTGGAGGCATGTTTGAGGGCAGGACTGCCAGTTCAGTGGGATGTAAAGAAAACTGCTGCTTCTATGAGGAGAGATTGCCCATTGAGGCTCCTTGGAGGCTTTCAAGACTGAGCCAAATAAAAGCTGAGAAGCCTGGTCTAACTTTGTGGTTGACCCCGTTTGAAGCAGAGGGCTGTAGTCCCTTTTTTGTAGTCTTTTTTGAAGTCCCTTTCCACCAAAATTATCCTGGGATCCCACATAGGAGGACTTTTTTACTGGAGGAGCCACATCATGCAGATGAAGCGTCTCCTCCAAAACGGTGGTCTCTTTTCTATCATCTGCTAGGAATGATTTCTTTTCTGGTTTATTCTCCTTCCTTGCCTAGACAGTGCAGTAGCACTCTGGGCAGGTACTGGTTGTTGTGGTACCAACATGGGCTCCACCAGGGTAGTGTGAAACCCCATGCTCTGGACTCACTTTTACTCATGAAGTCACAGATGTGACTTGTGTACAGACACCAAACTTCCCACCCCCTAAGCTCAGGAGATCTCACTCACAACCTAACTTTCATTGGCATTTCCAAGTTATGGTCACAAGACCTTGTTCACACATCAGGCTTCTGGTCTGCATCTTGAACTGGTGAAGATGCATCTGACAGAAAAAATGTTTTCTAAACAAACTGCAAAGTAGTTCTGGGCTACTGTGAGAAAGACCTCACATTGTATATGCATGTAAGGCACAACAAAAATGTGTGTGTATAGTGTATCATTATTTATTGCAGTTTCTGCCCCAAACTATCCAGGAACTCATTGTAAATAAACCAACTGTGGAGAAATGGCAACCAACATGCTGCTGACTCCTATTTTTTGGTTGAAGAGGCTTATTTTCATGCAAAGGCTTCTATTAGTATATGACTAAGTGGAAAAGTAATGCCAGGAAAGTATGGAAGGATGGAGTACTTTGTGGATCATACATTACACAGGAAGATCCATATTCAAAAAAAATCCACACTGCAGAATTTCTCAGCAGCCTTGACTTTTAATGTGCAGTGTACCCTGAAGTATGAAACCAGATGTGGGCAGAAATGCATTTTTAAGAAAACTGACAATATTGAAGTGTGACAAAATTCTGTTTCAAATTAGCTCTCACCTTGGGTATTTGATTCCTTCCTCTTCCAGTTGTCTCCATGCAGGACTGTCTGGTAAATGTAAAAGGAGTAAAACAGCTGATCCTTATGTATGGTTTCTCTTGTCTCTTCTGCTTCAGGACTACACTCCTCCTGAAGTGAGATAATCCTGCAATGAGTAAAGACAGGTTTTTCTTATGTGCATGAGCCATGCAACTGATTTGTTAGAATTTGCCCTGGTTTTTACACCTAGAATATCCCTGTGTTTTTTTGAAGACTGCTACTATTTATTGGAATACTAATTTATAACACCACCATGCTGACTGAAACCAACACTTGGTTGTCAATTTGCTTAATAGAATACTGAAGTCAAATACATGCAGAAAGACTTAATTTATTAGCATTTATATCCTTACTCTTTGAACCCAGTAGTTCTGTTTTACATCTTCTCAGCTCATCATTTACTGCTCATGTTCTCGCTATTAATTCCCTGTTTACCTCTGCAGCAAGGTGATATTGAAAATAAATTTACTAATCTTTTCCAGTCTCATAGTTTTGCACTTGCTTTGTAAATTTTTTACAGGTACTTAGTTTCCTTCTTCATCATACCAAGAATTGTCATGGATTCTGCGCATTTTTAATATACTGAAAATAATTAAAATCCCTCACAGGAGGCAGAAAAGCTCTCTTTACCTGGCTAGGGAATGCTACCACAGTAAAATAAACTGCGTGCTGATTTGCACCATAAAGGAAGCAAATCTATCACAGATGCAGAGACAGTGTCACTAAGTGGTCCCATCAGAGCTCCAATTTTTCTCTTTGCTGGGAAATGAAAGCTTGACTCCATACTCTGAAAAGCAAACACATGTCACAGAACAGCCCCAAGTCTGCACAGACTGTTTATGACTGTTTCCCTTCTCCAAACAATGAGCAGTTTAACTGCCAGAAGGTCTGTCTGAAGCTGTGGCTGTTCTCTGTCATGGTGACACTGTCCAGGCAACAATTACCTTTTCCAAGAGTTATGGGGTTTAAAGTGCTTATTTGCTTTCCTGACTCAACCTGCCACACAAGACATATTGAAAATGATGTGATCCTATGCAGGTCTCTCAGAGATAACCAGTAGCAGAGATACTAATCCAAGAGGTGAACTCAAAAAAGATGTCGTGGAAACATGCAGTTCTGGACAACTCAGTTTCCCTCCCCTCTTTTTCCATTTTTAAAAGGTATTTAACTGTTGGGGGGGTAGAGGGATTTATTTTATTTTTTTTTTAATTATATTACCCATCAAATACAACCTTACAGTTCAATCTGCATGACATCTTCCAGAGACATTTTAGGAGAAACACATATGATCTGACATTGGAAATCTGGCCAAGTTATTTTGGATGTATCTTCCTTGAGGAACAGGCACCAGTTGCCTTGAGCTCTCTGCTGCTGCTTGTTCCTGCATTCATTGCATGAGCTCGTGCAGGCCTGAAGGAGCTGAGCTCCCTCTGTGCTGAGCTCATGGCTCCTCAGTCCCAGGAGAGCTTGTGGCTGTCAGTGCAACCCAGTGGGAACACGGGAGCAGTGATGTGTCTGTGTCAATCTATGGGCTCAGAGCCTGCAGCCTGAGCTCAATCACAAAACACATGACATGGCCACAGAAGAGAACTTCTCATCTCTAGAGGAGCTCCAGGACACCCCTAGTTCCCCGGGAGCCTGGCAATCTGGGATCTGTACTCAGAGCAGTTGCCGAAATTTCTGTAGACAGCTTACTATAACCTTCTTTTCAGCTTGGGATGCATTTTTTAAAGCAGATGACCTCTTCTTCTAGTTGGAGGAAGAGTTGAAATTGATTAAAGAGACATAGAATTCCCATGTTCATTGAATGTAACTTGCAGGCTTGTGGCTCTTGAAAAAAATTTCTCCTTTAGGGAAGACATACTCTTGAAGCACTTGTAAACATCTGAAAGCAAGGCCATTCGGGGGATACTCCTTGTCCTCAAATGTCAGAAAGTTAATGTCAAAGCTTATGTTTTCCTCTTGAGATGAAACAGCTCTTTCTTTTGGCTGTGGCATTGCTGGAGGAAGAGCTCAGCAACAAAGAGGGAAATGATGGTTAAAGAGAAGCCACTCATCCTGTTAGCACTGTAGTTGCTCAAGAAGTGAACAGTGTAAGATATTCCAAACCCACGTATTTATTATCAGGGAATAACTATGTTCCACTATTGGAGCCAGAAACTGCTCTACCACTATCTCTCATATTTTAAAAGTCTCTTTTCTTTTGTCTGCTTGGTATCTGAAAGACAGGCATACCTACAGTTCTCATTTATTTCTTTAATCAGCAGGCTGTACATACTAATGCCATTGGTGTGACTTGATCTTCTTATTGGTAAATAATAGACTCATGGTAATTCTTTCTGAAGTCAATTGTTTAAAAAGTGCCACAGATCACTGTTGATTAGTACAAAACATTCTTCTCAGTGCTAAATGAGTAATGTTGTGTTTCCTATTAATATCTACCATAGCGATTCTTCACCATGGAAAATAAACAACACAGCTGTTTTCAGATTAAAATAAAAACAACAGTAACCCTGTTGAAGATTTAATGCCTTTTTTTCAATACATATCCTACCCTGAGCAAGATTTATAGGATTATAGTGAAATACATTAGGAAAACGTGTGGATGGTTGGAGCAATGTAAACCACTGAATAGATAAACAATTCCACATCAACTCTATTCTAGCTAAAAATGCTGTTATGAAAATAACTTTTTCTGCCAACTTTTCCTGCTGTCTCACACATAGGCCAAACTACTTTCATCCCTTATTACAAGATTTCCTTTCCCAGTCTTTAACACAGAATTACCTTCTTTCTCCTCTCTCAACAATGCCACTGGTGCTTCAAGTCTCTTGTGTCAGAAGTAGATTTGAAAAGCTGAACCAGAGTTCCTGTTTTCTGTATTTTCTTGCAAACAGATCATATAGACTGAAAAGACTACCACTTGTTGAGGGTCTCACAATACTCTTTTGTACAAGTCCTACAAGTCCTTTCCCAAACATAACACCTATGTGTGTAGCTGGGTTTAACAAATAATTTCACTAAATGCACCTTGCTGGCCCCTGCTCCTCAGCGTTTGTTTGGCACCAAATCACTCAGTGCCTAGAGACCACAGTCTCTGTAATACAGTCTTCTCACAGCTGTTTTGCCAGCCTCTTTCCTAGGGTTCCCTGTCATCTACCCCCTCAGGTACCACAGCACCCCAGCTTGGTCGCACAACACCCCAAACAGAGCAGCAACTTTGGGCACTTGGCAATTCCCAGGCTTCTCACTGCTCCCCTAGCCCATTCGCCTTGCTATGAGTTCATTGCCAGAAGTGCTTACAGGGCACTGTGAAGGTTGCTGTGGATGGCTTTTCCCATATGAAAAGGCCATGGCAAGGCAAATCCTCACTAACTGGGGCAAAAAGTGTCTCACGCTCGTTTCGTGACTCCTCTCAGGTACAAACCATACATTGCCATACCTGGCTTACAATTGCTACCATGTTTGTAAATAAATTACGTGTCTGTAGGGCTGTGGTAGGTGTTTCACAAGTTGATATGCACTTTGTATTCCGTAGTGAGTAAAACATTTAACATTTTCAGTTAAGTACTTGATAATAAGGTACAGACCAAGCTACAATAAAACCTGAGGGAACCACTATCCTGTGCCAGGCAGACCACTCATTTGGGAAGACCCTCAATGGCTGTCTTAAATGACCTTTCTCCCATTCATTATGAGAAAACCACCATACTGACTATCCCTATGCATTAAATACTAGGGCATCTCTAAGTGCAGACACACTTTGTGTGAATTACCCTCAGAATTTAAAAATTGGAGATAACAGAAAAGGAATGGGACACACTACAGAACCCTGCTACATCCACCATCAATTGCATTTCCTGCTAAAGGACACAGTGTAAGCTAGACAACCTTGAAATGCAGGGGCTTAGGGGAACAGTTTCAGAAATGAGTACAGCCATCAAGACAGACCACAAGACTCGTGTGAAGTTGAACACTGCTGTCATAGCACTATTTATAATTTTTCTCTCCAGAACAAAAGGAGTCAGTAGGCATCTTCCTATGAAACAAGATACACTTCAGAGCAGCTCGAGTCCCCAAATAATTTATTTTTGGTAATTGCATATATTTGCTTTTTGAACATTTCTTAGCGGAGCAGCCTTAAAAGGCTGCATGGTAATGTGGAGAAGTTAATAGAAAGGGAGGGGAAGATGACAGCAGTCAGAAAGAAAAGAGAAGGAAGCTAAATGAAGACTCTCACTGCACTTCAGAATAACACTGCATGCCTCTGAAAAAGGTCTGTGAGACCACAGCAATTCAGAAGTTTGTAATCAGATTTACTTTTCAACTGAGAGGCCCATGAAAGAAGTTCAAAGAACTGACTCAGTTCTGTTTCTGAGTAGAGCAAAAAGCAGCTTTTTAATCTTGTATTGTGCACAGTCTCAACTGCCCAGCACATATTGCTGGTCAAGATCACAGAATATTTTCCTTGCTGAGTGCCAAACAGATGTTATGAAATACATTTGGTAGAACATATAAAAATACATATCTTAGTGGTTTCTCACAATAATAGCTAAACAAAGTGTGAAAACCTGGAGTTGATGGGAGAATGCAAAATTAAATGCTGGTCCATAGCTGGTCTTCACTTTTAAAACCTTCTATGACCCTGGATTTTTCTGAAGATGCGTTATCAGACACTCAGGCTCCAAATTAGTAAACTAAATATGGGGACTCTCCTCTGGCTGGGTGGGCAGCCTTCATGCTTTCTTCTCTTTCTCCTAGTCTACAGCATCTGTCTGCATGACCTGTGAAGTACTGCTGTTATTTCTTACCAATGGCAGAGCACCGCAAGGGCTTTGCACGTCCATGTGTCCTTGGTCAGAACTCAGACAACAGACACAGTGACCAGGCCTGATCTTCTGCTTCCCAAACACACTCTGGGATGGGTGTCCTTGTACTGTAACTCAGAATCTGTGTGATGATTGTCATGGCCAAAGGACAGGAAGCATGAGAACAAGATATATTCAAAGAAGTTGACTGATTAGACATGTGACTCTTAGAAGGTCGTGCCTGAGTTTCATATGCAGACACATTTTCCATTTGTCAAGGAAAGATGATTCGTTGGGAATGATGTTCCAGCTGAATGATCTTTCATATTCAAGAGCTGAATATGACCTGGAAAGCAACCTAATAGCCCAGAGCACTTCAGTTTTCAGGTAAACTTGCTGCTTCTGACTTCCCTGATAAGTTTGGGCTTCAAATACACCCAAAACACCTCATAAAAACTCTAGCCCATTCCAATAACTATATTCCTAGTGAGTAAAATATTCAAGCCTGTACTTAAACTCCACTGACTTAACAAAATGTAAACATGCATAAGTGCTGGCTGGAATGTGCTTGAATCACCCTCAAGCATCATTCAAGTACTGCTGCTGGGCTGGATTAAGTCAGGAAAAGGTTGTCAGGATTTCTGTAAGGATGTCTTAACCCTGTTAGTCTCAAGAGGAGTTGAGCTGTTTATTTCCACAGGGACAGCATCTCCCTTACAGGGAATCTGATGCTTTTCTTTGTCATTTCAGAATGAAGCTGACAACTCCAGTAGCAACTCCCATGTAAAATGGTATAATACATGGAGTACCAGGTTTCCATTAAGATTCAAATGTAATGTTGACAGAAAGTACTGGTCAAGCTTCCAGCTCCTTCCTGAATCTGCTCATTATCTGTAAAATGAATTACAGTATTACTTGCCTATTTCCCAGGGAAGCAGCAATCATAATTTGGTTAATAATTGAAGAAGCACTTTGAGGTTCTCAGATAAAATACACCACACAAATATTGTCCAGGCCCATATTTTTACATTATAAATTAGGCAGAAAGAGGAAGCAACAAAGAGTAATGGATTAATTACATTCACTTAATATAATTCATAAGTGGATAAACGCTTAGAGTCGTTTGACTTGGCAACATTTACTGCAGTCTACAGCTGCAAACCAGAGACTCACTAGGGGCTGGACCAAATCTCTGCTCTAAAGAAATAAGACAGGCTTTATATTCTTGTTCAGATTTCTTTTATCCCAGAGCTGCATATATATATACATATACATATATATATATATGTATGTATACTTATATATATATACGTATACATTCCTATTCTGCAGTTTGCTCTTAACTGTTCCAAAGTTGCTGAATTTTATTCAAATAGCTACCTGAATTAGTTGCATAGAGGAGAAAGCCAGTCTTGTGAGTCTGTATCTTGTGGTGCTGTTAAGAAAAAAGAACTTTCAAAGAAGCAGGAGAAATCTACTAATTGAGTTGTAGTCATTCCACTGGACTCTTCTATAAGATGGCAAATTATATTATCTTCTTTTTCCTTAATGTAAAGGTTAACAACAGAATATCCAGGACACTATGGAGAAGATATGGACATGATGATGTACACTTACGACTATTACATCCGTGGGGCAACCACAACTTTCTCTGCCGTGCACAGGTTTGCTTTTCATCTGTTTCATTGAAATTTTTAAAAGTCTGTCTCTTCTATTTCCCCCAACAGTGCATGGCTAAAACCATCTGCTGTGGTACTCAGCATCACGTTAGTAATTCTGGGGACCAAAGCTCACAGTACATATGACTCACTGTCCAGGGTGGTGTATCAGCAGCAGGGCATGCTAATGGGGATTATTTGCCATGTCCATCTGAGCAGTGTAAAATATAGCAGTGGTAGGTTGAGCTGAATCTGACCTTCACGAAATGCAACAGGTCCTCAGTATAATTTCTCACCTACCCCTAGCTGGAGCATATTTCATTGAGCTCAGCAAAAGCACCCTGTGCCTTCAGGGAATGAGGGACCTATTTTGGTCCACTTTTCTTTGCAGAGAAGCAGGGAATCTGCCAGCATGCAAGGTTAAGACCATACAAACTGCAATGTGAATGCTTTAAACGTCCAATCCATTTCAGCACAATTCTAAGAGATTCAAGCCACTCCAGGAATTTAGGCAGTGCCACGCACCTTGGTCCCTTTACAGAAAATGAGTTAACTACATTTTCTTGATCAGTCCTGGTCATTTCTTGGAATTTGCTAGTCCTCTTGGGAGAAGCCCTATGGCTGGTGAAGTTGTAGTTACGCAAACGGATTCACAATCTTTCGTTCAGTTAAAAAGGAATGTTTCTCCCTTTCTACTATACACAACTGCAAAGTTTTAAAATTTGGGTTTAACATAAATCCCATACTGTTGTCTCACTAAGGCTACAGAGATCCTGACACAGCAGGTTTAAGAAGAGTGTAAGCAGTCACTGAAAACTGATTGTGGGAGAGGGATCTTGATTCTTTCAAGCTGCCCTCTAATACATCAGTCATGAGCTATTTCTTTGCTGATGCCTTTTATTAGGCATCTCAGTCGAGTATATTAAAGCATTTGTTATCAAGCACAACACAGACAGCAAGGCAAGGTGTCCTGCACTTCTCTGCCAAGACGGGCTATATGAGAAGGGGGAGAGAAGAGAGAAGTGGGATTTTAAAGACATCAATATTTCAGGCTGTCTCTAATAACACTCAAAGCAGCCAAAGTGCTTTTGTCACTGTAATGCTCTCAGCTTGCCAAAGTTCACTATAGGGAGCCCTCAACCAAAAGGTTACCTAAAATAAGGAGGCTTTTCCAGAAGTGACAACACATTGTAAAACTGCTGCAGGTCTGCAACTGTAATTTCCTGGCTAACATACATTATCCTGTTTATTACCAAATGGAAGCCTGCAAATTCTGCAAATTCTTCCTACAAGTGGGAGCATAACTTTCACAGGTATTTGACTCAAAGATATCTAGTTTTTGCTTTAGATAAAGAAATTGCAAGGTCATAAGGGACAGCCCTGTTCCAGGCTTTTCATCTTAAATATTCCCCAGTGCTATCCTCAATCCTTGTTCCTCAAGGTTGTGGCAGAGAGTAGGGGAAATAATGCAGACAGTGCATTCCCGTGCAGCTGGAATCCAGACTCCATCAGATGTGGACCAGGGTGAAGTCTGGAATCACAAGGACAAGCCTGGGAAACAAAGCAGCCAAGGTAGCCTATGCCTCTGAGCAGACTTCTGTCTCTGACTGCTGAAGGCAGCCTCCAGAACAGGATGGCGGTGGGGCCACTGGTCGGGAGCAAAGGAGGCGTCATGGGAATGTACATCGGGAGTACAGGTCCTCAAGGACCACAGTGCCTAGAAGAGGAGGAAGTCACCAGCACACCTTTGTCCTATCTCTGCTCTGGTGGCAGTTGTAATACCTGCAATAGTAGCAGGTTGAAACTACAGAGAAAATATTTTGTGAATTGCAAACTAGAAAAGTTTTCTGCACCGATGAACTTTCTGGCTTTCAGCTTCCAGAACAGCCAGAAACAATTTGTGTTACCAAGAGTGGTAAAAAAAATCCTGCTACACCAGTTCAGAATTCAGATTCAGGCTGTAACACTCCTCCTGAATAGTATGAATCACAGAAGTCAGCAAAATTTGTCATCTTTAATGGTTCTTTGCAGCTCATGAGGTAGAATAAGAGCAGGAAATGGTCTTCTGAGTCTCAGCCTGCCTGGAGCATGCACATTTCCACTTCTCTGTGTGAACAGTTTTTAATTCCTCTTCATTTTCAAACACAATAAACTTGTGTCCATACTATTTAATTCATGATGAACAATGTTCTTGAGCTAACAAGAGGTCAAAAAAAGCCTTTGAAGATACTTCAGTTTAAGCTTTCCCGATCACTTCAAACAGGTAGGTATTTTAGACTTTTCCAATAAACTTTCAGATATTGTATCTTCCCTTCCTACTCCCTAAGACTTGCATCACTGAGGCCACTGTTGATACAGGAACATTTGAGACAGCATGTGGTGCTTGTGGCAAAGGATGTAGAATGTTTAGAATTATGTTATCCCCACCAACACTTCATAGTCACTCTCTGTGAGTTTCCATGCCTGTCTATCAGGAATGAATGAAAGAGTTACTGTTGATCATCAAAGGTTTTAACTTCTCATTTGTGGAGAGCAGACTTCAGAAGTGGTTACTATTTACATTTTCCAGTCCCATTTTAAATAGGTCAAAAGGAGAAAACAACTGTCTATAAAGCAAGATAAAAGCAGCTGGAAAGAATTAGAAAAGGCCTGAAGTATCTCTGGGAACCCATTCAGGAGTGTGGTGATAACACTGATGCAGACAGTATGACCTGGACATAAATAAGGGAACATTTGCAGGGAGGTGCAGCACCTTTTATTGGACAGATAGATACAATCAGATTTCAGAGAAGGACATGGGCTATGTGAAGCAGGCTGTAAACAACTGAAACTGCCCACATACATATGCACATTGCAAACCCTTGGCAAAATAGCTTCCAAAATTAAACCCACAAACCAAACAACATAATACCTTCAGCCTGAGCTCTGAAACATGCCAAGTGATGATGGTATGGCTTTGTGGTGGAGGAGCATTGTTGCGTGGCTGTGATCTGGTTGGATCAGTCTCCTGAGCCCAGAGAGCGTGGTTGGAACATTCACAACCCAACCTGTAGCAAGTATCTTGGACAGGGAGGTGGGAATTACCAGGTGCTCTTGTAAGAGCCACAGCTTGTCCCTCACTATGTAGTATAAAAGTTGCACATGCAGAGTGTCATAAGCTCATTTCTTTTACAAAATCCTTCTCTGTTCCATTTCTTTGGGTGATCTGGAGAGCCAGTTATTTCTTAACTGCTCAGACATCATCACTGGAAAATAAATCAACAGCCAGACACCCCAACAGTGAAGTATGTTTGAAATGTCCAGACAAGCTGGACATCCACCAGGCTCAGCTGAGCTAAATTATGGGGTATTTAAGGTCCCTAATACGTTTCATATGACCGATGAAAGAGGATTTTGTCAAACTCAATATGAATAGGAATTCACAGAATTTTTTAACTGAATTGAAAGCAGATTATTCAACAATATTTGGAGATAAAAGAAATTTCTCTATACATCAAAACTTCAAATCTGACAGCACATGACAGCTGGAAAGCAAAAGTGACAGTTCAATACTGATTCCCAAAGCCAAGGAAAATGCATGAATTTAGCAACTGGAGGGGGGTGACACCTACAAACTGGTGCTAAGGATCTGCAAAGGCAAGTTCAGATATATTCTAGGGTATGCCTCGTAAGGCAGTTCCTGATGCTATCTGCATCCCCATTGGTAAACTTGTAAGGGATCTAGAAATTGAAACAGGCTGAAAACTACTGAATTAAGTACACAGTAGCAATAGCACAAAGTAATTGCCTGCATCCTGAGAGGCTGGGTGTATAGCTTGAGTTCAAACACAAGTAACAGGGGAAAGAAAGTTAATATGCCATAAATGTATATACATGTGTCTGCAAGCCTAATCTGAAATGACAGCTTCAGAAATAATTCTGTTCCAGTATTTTAAAGCATATTATTAATTCAGGTGACTAAAATACATCTCTTTTAAAGAGCTTGACTTTTAATTTCACAATGTCCTATTTTAGAAAAACTACTTGACCTAAGGTTTTGAGCTATAAGTGTCTCTGATAACGGGTGATAACTTAGCAGACCTTAATTTTGACCAATATAATCCTGTTATCCATAGAGGGGTCATCTTTATTTTTTATCTCTCTTGGTAACTTAGTGACCAAAAGAGTAATAACTCTTTGAAGAGCATGCACATAGACTAAATAAGGGATTCTTAAAATAAACCTAAAAATGAATCTTGCATTTCATTAACCTTTGCTAACAGTTTTACGAGGAAATTACATTTTAAAAACCTCTAGGAAAGATCTAAAGAAAACCAAAGCCAAACACTCTGTAACTGTTATATCTTACTTGCTGATGAGCATGACACAGACCCAGTTCCAAATGACACTCAGGATAAACTTGTAGCTTAATAGTACAGAAAATTTCCAACTCTAAAAGCTCAGTTTTTTAACAAAAAGCTGCAATGAAACATCTTATACCTACAGGGTAGGTACAAAATGTATACCTACAGGGCTTAAGGATCTTTAAATTAGTCTTTTTCCAAGACAGAGTCATCCAGTCAATGACACCATGTAAGCAGTTAATACCAAAATCTGGGCTCAGGGGTCTCAGCACATTCCTGAAAGGCAGCAGTTTGGCACCAGTTCGGTGCAGGGGTCTTTAAATGCAATCTTCTATTAAATCACTCTAGCAGTATTACCTGTCCCATGCCTCAGCCCTAGGACATCACTATTAGTAGAATTCAAGCTTTCAAAAACCTCTTGGAGGACTACCCATTATCAATGGGTCTGCAATCTGCAAGGACTGTAGTTTGGATCTAAATTCAAGTTAGCCAGTATCAAGCAGCCTAAATTCAACATTCCCTTCACAGTAGGACAGTATTTGATCCTCTGAACTCATGGCTATTTGTCAAAGGAAAATTTAATGCACAATAAGCTAAGGAGGAAACTAAATTCATAGCCTGTTGTGGCTATTGGACGCTAAATCACTGGCCTTCACTGTTGAATCCCATTGCTCCAATCAGGCTTCCTACTAACAATTGTTAGGTTTCCCATCACTCTTTAGAGAGAGAATACCGCTCTCAAACTGGGGAGAGCATAAACTCTCCTTACATTCATAAATGTTATTCTTCCTCACATGTGACTTGATGAAGGATGAGAAATGAATTTCATTTCTCTCACTATTGATTCCTTCAGATCTTTATTAAAGGACATTAACTGGGTGACCTAGCAGCAAAAGACATTTAAAAAAAAAAAAAAAAAAAGTGAAATTTGCTCTATGGATAACTCCTCGCTTAGACATAGCTTGCAAATCACCCAGGTACTTTTCACTTTTTACACATTACTGAACAGTGTATGACATGACAATAACTTTTGACAGAATCATCCTTTTCCTCTTGGTCACTGATTAAAAGTCAGTTCAGGACTGATCACCATCAGGATTCATTGTCTTCTGAAGGATACTCGGAGACTTACCTACTCAGAGAGCTGATTTTCTTATAAAGGAGTGTGAGTGAATTGTAACTGTCACACACATTTGATATCCTTTTGGCTCTTAAAAACACAGAGCACTCAGATGAAAGGCAGTTAATGGCAGACAGATGTTTTGGTTGCCATAATATCCAGTATAAAGTTACTCTTACTTGTATAGCATTTTCTGCAGTTCTGGCTCACTAACGCCTCTCTCTTGTCTTTCTTTCATGCAGGGATCGTCAGTGGAAATTTATCGTCTGCAGGATGACAGACTATGACTGCCCATTTCAAAATGTTTAAAAAAGATTGAGTGTACTCCACTTGGAAAGCCTGGGGACTGACAGGGTGGGATGAGGATTAGTGATTACAGGAGAAGGTCAATTAAGTTCACAAAAATGTACCAAGACTCATCAGCTGTCTGCTGAAGACATAATTCTTTCCCTCTGGAGCTACTACATAAATTGCCAGTCCACATGCTTGCAACAGTGAATTCAGAGGATTCTTTCAAGCTGCACTGACAGTTGCATCCCCCAATTAAATTTACTTATGACATACATGTTTATGATACACAAATCTATGGCATATGCACAGTTACCTTTCTTATATATACCTATAGCCATTCTAAACATGTACAAATTCCTTTCCATAGCAGCTCTATGTAAACAGCTTCCCAGCACAGCCGCTCCAAATGAGGTGGAAACATACAGTACACTTCCCAACATACACTAGACTTTCCTGTCTTCTGCTTTTTACTTGGAACCAACCCAGTGACCCCCTACCAGCCTCTCAGAGCTGGAATTGTGCAGAAAACATCATTGGGAGGTATCTGATGGGCTGCATCTGACATTACCTGTTACAGCCCTGAGGATAACTGCACTGCAACAAAGGTCTGCCCACACGGGAGAATTCCGGGTATTTAAAACAAGGAGACATCAATATCTGATAAATATGAGAGTAGATCCACCAATAAAAAGAGAAGTCTAACCTAGGTTTACTGAGAGCCTCTTTTATATTGTCTGAAAAATCTCTGATGGCAAAACTAACCAAGAACTCTGTTCTGTGCATACCCAGGAGTAGGTCAGGCCACTCACACTCAGTAAATACAGATATCACATTCTTCAGGAGCCTGATTTTCGGGTGGATTCGGTTTCCACTGCAGATGCCTGTACAACATCCATTTTCCCTTGGTAATAAATTCTTGGCTTAGAATAGACAAATAAATTTAGTGACTTAGGTGACCTTAGTTCTTCCAAAATGCAGATTCTATTACCTATAAAGTATAAACTGACCATGTTTCAACATTGCACAGCACTTGTGCAGCTGCAGTCCAACCAGAGGGAAAATTGATCTGTTTCAGGAAGATCTGAGGTAGGATTTTCACTCTTGAACAAGCCAGAATTTAGGGCTGAGTTTCTTAGTTGATGAATTAAATGGTGAACTTAGTCATGGCTTTGACGATGCTGGCTCAAGGGCCATGACTCCATGTGTCAATTTAAGGCTACAAAGCTTCACAGGAAACAGTTGTGTCTGCCAGTGAGTTTCCATATTCCAAACATTTTTCGCATGTTTACAAGCATACCCTCTTGTCCAATAAAGAAATGATAGGTTTTGCTTTGCTGTAGCCTTGTTCTTTATTGATTTTACTTTCACCAGCTTATTAATTTGCACACAAACAAACCTTCTGTCACTCCCAGAGACCATGAAGGTGATTAGGGAGTTCTGTGAGAGCCAGTTGCTGAGATATGAAGGTAACAGTGAGAAAGAGAATTTGATAAGCATTGGGAAGCTGGAGAAGCTTGTTCACTGACACTGACAGACAGGCAAAGGAAGACAAAGGAACTCCAAAGAGTAGAGCACAGGAAGAGAAGGCATTCATGCCAGGGGATCGATGGAAAAGGCTGTGCACTAAAATTAGGCACAGGAGGATCATCCCTGAGAACACCTGCCCTAGATGGAAACCCATCTCCCACACAACTTTATCTTGACTACTTAGGCTGCTCTTCATTCTCTGTGCACACCATGGGCTTATGAAGGCCTCTGAGGGGATAGTACAGCATCATCCTAAGCTGGTTTAAATTTAAATAGCCACAAAAAAGAGCAACTCTGGTCTGTTGCCTTGGAGCTGCAGTGTCCTATTGTCCCATATCATAGAATCATTAAGGTTGGAAAATACCTCCAGGATCATTGAGCCCAATATGTGATGGAATGCCATCAAGAGAACGACACCATAGCACTAGGTACCGTGTCCAGTCGTTTCATGAACCTGTCCAGGGACACAATGCCTCCACCATCCTGCTGGGCAGCCCATTCCAATGCCTAATCACTCATTCAGTGAAAAAAGCCTTGCTGATGTCCAACCTAAACCTCACTTGACACAGCTCAAGGACATTTTCTCCCTTGCCAGTCCTTGCCACTGGTTGCATGGGAGAAGAACCTGACCCTCACCTTGCTATACTCTCCTTTCAGGTAGTTGTAGAGAGTGATAAAGTGCCTTGTGCCTCCTCTTCTCCCAGGCTGAACTACTCCAATTGTCTCAGCTGCTCCACATAGGACTTGTGCTCCAAACCCTTCACCAGCTCCATTGCCCTTCTCTGGACTAACTCCAGGATCTCAACATCTTTCTTCTCGTGAGGGGCCCAGAACTGGACATGGAATCTGAGATACAACTTCACCAGTGCCAATTACTGAGGGACAGTCACTTCCCTAGTACTGCTTGACACTATTTTTTATACAGACTAGGTTGCCATTGGTCTTTTTGGCCACCTGGGCACATTGCTGGCTCATGCCTCCGTTCTCCCTCATCCCTGTCCCAGTCCCTTGTTTCCACCCATGCTCTATTCCCAGCTCCACCTTAGCAGTGCATCTGTGTAGGATACATTTCACAGGACTCCTCTTCAGAAAGTTAAGTAATTCTCAGATGAGGAAAGGCGTGGGTGGGAAACAGAATGTATCTTGGGGGAAGGCAGAAATGGGATGTGGACCAAAAAAAAAAACCCAAAAGCAGAACAGAGGCAGAGAAAGACTGGTTCCTGTGAAGTCCTAGGACAGCTAGTTAGTAAAACTAGGAGCTGAACTTAGCCCTTATCGAAGTTTTTATCTAAGTTGCAGTATCCACTTCTACTGTTGAGGTAACCCTTCTGTATGGGAAAATACTGCTCCAAAGCTGATAAGGTTCCAGCCCAAATTTCTTAGCACAGAGTGAGGTGATTACGAGCCTGTCTCACAAAAGTTTGTCCGCTTCAAAACCACATCAAGTTTTCTTTAACTTTCCTAAAGCTATTCTGGGAAAGTGAGCCTCTCCACCTGCTTAGGACACCTTACCAAACCTGGGCCAACTTTCACTCCTTCTGGCACAAACCAGATGCCATTGTAGGGAAATGCTGTGCCCAGTCAGACCAAGCACAGCCCTGCACAGATGCCCAGTGCAGGGAGCACACCGCACCTCTTCATTCTCGTGTGTTCCATGGCACAGAGGCACCACACCTGCACTTGTACCATCCCTGACCTGAGAGTAAACACAATGCCTAACATTTTAAACAAACCCTTAGTCTTTAATAAATAAGACATCAGGAAATAAAGTTTTATTTATTTAATAAATAACAACAGTATGGATTGAATTAAAACATCTGATAGAACAACATTCCTTTGTAGATGCTGAGCATTGTCCCAGACATGCTACAAGGGCTGCAGATGGCACACTGGCAGCAATTTTTTTTTTTAGATAAACTAGGGCAGGAAAAATCTTTGCATTCACAAAGGGAAATGCAGCAAACTTCACAAAACAGAGAGAATCTTTTGAGCTTTTCTAAATGGAAATAAAATAGGTGAAGTGTTGTGGCCTGGCTGTGGTGTGGAAGAGAAACACCAACGGGCAACAGACTCTCTTTGTGGATCTCCTTTAACCTGAAACTCAGGAAAGGCAGGTGCTAAGCCAAACCCACATCCTCTCTTTGATCCACTTGACTTGAGGATAGGTTTGAATAACAGAACAACATAAGTAATTGTGGAAAACAGACAGTCAAAGAGAGGGACTTGACTGCTCTTGTTCCTAAGTCTCAAGATTAACTTAAAAACCATGGGACATCTATTAAAAATAAAAAGAGTGAGCTTTATTTTTTAACATACTCTGACTTCTCAATTTGCAAAGCATATAAGCACTTCCAATATTTCTAACTTTCAATAATTTTCAAGTGCTTCAAACAGTAGTTTCAATTACTTCTCAACAATGCTGAGTCTTGAAACATGTTTCTTAAGTGAAGGCTGAGACTCTTGTTTAATCACTTGAAAATGAGAGCTGGGACATCAGCACTTTCTTTTATATTTTAGGTCCTGTTTTACAGGACATCAAGTACTATGAAGCTCATGATAAATATACCAGATTTGGCAACACTGCACTCATGAAAAGAGGAATAGCAAACCAGTGGCCATGTTGAAATAAGGCTTCTTTCCTGTAATATCAAGAGAGACCTTTCAACCTCTTCCAGCCCAGTATTAAGGATTTTGTAATATGAGATAAACCTGGCAGAGAGTCATGGCATTACCTTAGCAGAGAGATGCCAATACAGCTGAAGGGAAAGCAGTTTGTGGGTGAACCAGAAGGTCTGGCAGAAGACCAGCTGGCTCTTTGGAAAACATACTTAGACTTGACCCTTAACTCACAGCCACTGAATTTTTTCTATTTTAAAACTTGATTTCAAGTCCATGTTTATTGCATTAGCAACAGGTTACTGTACTGGCCCACGTGTTTAAGGCTACAGTACCATTTGCAGCCAAAGAGTACGAGCATCTCTGGTAGCGGCACTTTGTGCCAGAGTTGTTGGCTTGAGCTGTAGGCAGGAGGAGTTCTGCTAATAACACATTATCAAACATAAAACAGTGCTTATGCTTAGGTTTACTTTTCAAGACGGAGTAGTTACACCAGGGACTGCTACTTTATTTCCCACATTTCAGGGTTCTGCTATGTGTTGAGCTGATGTCTTGAATAGTAATCTGGACCTATGCTTTGAGAAGTCTCAAAAAGGCACAGGGCTGCCCACATGCTGAAAAGAAAAGACTGAAACAAGTGCCTATGGATCAGAGCCAACAGACTTGTAAGTAATTTTAAGTAATTGTCTTTGTCTTTCTGAGCTCCATACCTGAACAGCATCAGTTTCAGTCTTACCAGCTTGTGAAACTTGCCAAAATCAATGGAGTTCAGCCTTAAGCAAGTTATGCACCTAAATACATCTCAGGATCTCAGCTGGTATGTCTCTGCAAGGAATACTGGATAAGCTGGAACTCAAGCTAGGGGGAATCAATCAAAGTGTGTGCCAATATACACGTGAATTGCCAAGGCAGCACATATTATGTACATACTTTCTTAAGACATAAAAGCCCAGAGTTGATCAGGCCATTGGACTGGATGGTCACTGTAGGTCACTTCCAATTGAAACAGTGTATTCCCTTCTATCCTACTTGAAAAATCTGACTTAACCTCATGAAGATCATGACCCACTTTGCCTTCGATTATTATTACTCCAAAGAGTAAAAGAAGTTTTGCTAAGCTTAGCATTAAAGCCTTGCCATAGGATAAATCCCAGTATGTAAAAAAAAAAAAAAAAAAAAAAAAAGTTCACACCTACATTTTTGTAGAATTTAGTTTACCTGCGGGGTCAAATTCTCTAGGTTTTACCTGAACAAGGCAAATCACCACACTGCAGAACCTGATCCCAAAGAGATCATCCCAAATCATGAAGAACACAGAAGATATGTGTGCAGAAGAGATAGTTCTATCTCAGAGAAAAATGAGGGGAATGACAATAACCAGAATGAAAATAGTGAAAGGGACATGAAGCCACCTGAAGAATATTCCATTATGTAATTTCTTAAAATAAATGCATACTCCTCTCTCTTAGGAGATTAAATGACTAGGATAATTTAATACCAGCAAAGAATTTTGAGAAAGTTCCCCAAATAACTTTGAAAAGAAAAAGCCAGCACAGTACATCAAATATCATCCTTGAAAAGCAGAGGAGTTGCCAATTGAAGCAGAACCAACTGATAATGTTGATATGATTCTTTTAATCTGTGTTTGGAGCTCTTAACCCTTGACCAAAGAAAACAGAGAGATGAGAACTGAAGGAATAAGCTAGCAATGAAGCGAAAGTGGAAGGAGAAGGTGTGATCACAGATTAAGAAAGTGATAAGAAAAGAACAAAAGCAAATAGATTCTCAACAAACTAATGAAAATAGGCCTGTGGCACGACCTGTGGCCTTTGAACTGAAATTCTAGTTTTCCATGGTTGTGTGAGCCTGCATAAAAGGTTTTGCTTCAGTTAATAAACATATCACTCAAACTACTTTAGAGGCTGAAGTTACTTAAGACTCTGGCTTAGGTTCAGATCCCTGTTAAAGTGAACAAGCTTTGCCTTGGAAATGGATATATTCCTCACCAAAAGAAGATCCTGCCAGAATAAGTAAATTTGGACCATGATCTTACATGGAAAGTAAGATGTAATAATAATTCCTCCTTTATTTATCCATCTTTATTTTGCTTATTTGGAATGAATTTGACACTGATGGAGAATTTGAGGTGGCCTTGAAGAAACTCTTATCTATATAAAAAAGCACTTTTCTGTCACATATTTCTGCCTTCTCCTGGGTCCTAGGGCCCTCTTTGAGGTCTAGAAGAACTTCTGAGTGTCTGTGGCTTATTCAACAACGGCTGTATTGCTGTAACAAAGGGCGTAAGTAACTCTAGCTGCCACCACTTCTCTTCTAGAAACTGACTTCTGACCACAAAACTAATTCAAGATCAGCAATGAAATAGTTACTGAATTGTAACAGACTTGTAGTTGTTTCACTGAACTGTAGCATCATCAAGAAGAATATTTTCCCCAAGGATTTTATTTGCTGAATATGCCTCACTGGGTTGGAAAAAGTCACCTACTCCAATACATTTAATTGCAATTCAGGGTGAGAATTAGATGAGACAAGACTGATGTAAACATCCTTCTGTACTGCTTCTGTACTTCTTAACACTTAGAAATGTTAAACCTGAGCATTTTTAGCATTAAAACCTGCAGTTTGCTCTTTGGCTGGTTCATCATTACCTGTTTTCCGTGTGCCTCTGACATCTGCCTTCGCTGCAGATGCAAAATACAGCACACACACCACAGACTCTGCACTTAACACTGCAGCACAGCAAACACTGCTCTCACAGCCCAATAACCTGAGCCATCATTTGCAGTTCCTTTCTGCATTATTTAACAAAGCAGGCAAGAGGAAAAGAGCTCTGAGTAATTAAGTGCTGTTTGGCGGGCACAGTAAATACATAGATCTCCATGACATTAATTTTAAATGGTGACTGAGAGTGCTTTGGTGCTCTGCACCCACTTCATACAGATACAGCACAGTCACAGGATCACCAGCAAGGAATGCATATCATAGCTTCAGCTCATTACTTTTCTCTGGTAAATGAAGCCAGCCCCCTGGTGCCCTGTCTGGTACAAATGGACTAAATTCCTCAGCAACAGTGGAACACCTCCTGGTTGGTGTGAACCAAGCACTGCTTGCTCAGGACTAGGTATGTCACTGCCATTGTTTCATCCAGCCTTTGTGCTCTGCCAAACCTAATGAAATGAGTTTGAGCAGGCTCCTGCCTAGCCCCCAAAATGTCCATTTCACCTTCTTTCCCCCCACACCATAATAAAAACTAAAATGGCTAAACATTATTGCCATAAAAGGATTAGCATCAACAGTGAAACCTCCTAATTTATACTCATGCCTGGTATTACTCCATCCCAGGTGCAGAATCCAGCATTTCAATTTCTTAAATCCTATTAATCACAGTCCAATGCTCCAGGCTGTCTAGATCCCTATGCAAGTCTCTTGTCCCTGAAGAGAGTGAACAACACCTCCCAGTTTGGTATTGTTAGCAAACTTGCTAGTTGTACATTTAACTCCTGCATCCAGACCTTTGAAAAATATACTGAACAGCACTGACCTCAGGACTGAACCCTGAGGAACCCTGAGGAGTATCTCCAGCCAGATGTAGCCCCTTCCAGTAGAACCCCCTGAGCTCTGCCCGTCAGCCAGTTCACCACCCAGCACACCATGAATTCATTTATCCCACAGATGGGCAACTTGTCCAAAAGGATGTTGTGGAGGGCAGTACCAAAAGCCTTATTAAAATCCAGAAAAATACACCTACCACCTTCCGTTTACCCCCCCTGTAAGTGACTTTTTCATAGAAGGAAATCAGCTTACTTAAACAGTATATGTGTGCACTTGTTCTCCATTTGTTGTGTCCGTTGGTCTCATTATTTGAGAGAGATTTTTAAAAACTCTGCAAAGTCAGATACATTCACTTGTACCACAACACTCAAGTGCTATCAACATATTCAATAGTTAATATTTCCATAATGTGCTGTATGAATACCGATAAGATAATGAGCTGTTGTTACATTTTGTGAGCTGAAAGTTTACAACATCAATGTATTAATGAATCAAACAAAATGGTTTTGATCGAACAAAAAGAAAGAAAGAGTAACGGGCTGATATATATTGTTCTCCTCCTTGGTCTATTAAAAAATAGATTCATCTTTCAGTCTGCTACTTGGAAGACCATACCAAATAAACAAAGGAGATAATAATGCAGTGTGGGATGAGCAGAAATAAATATCAAAATAAATAAATAAATGCTTCCACAGAGCCAAACACCCTGGGTAAAAGGGATGAGCCATGCAAAACAAACCTGAATTCCCATGCTGGAAATTTCCTTTGTCTCCTTTTGTCAACAAGGATCCTAGCCATAACAGAGAGCAGACTGCAGTGTCGTGCTGACATACTGGAGCACCTGGAAATGAACTTGTAAGAGGAGTCTAATTTCAGTTGGTCAGAGCATGGTCTGGATTTGATCACAATTCTTCTGTTAACTTAATTAGAACAAAACCCCAGTGCTTCAAAGAAAGCTGCCATCAGACTATTTTCTGCTGTTGGGTCTCCATTTCTCCTGAGACCTAGATCTTCCTGACAGAAAGCCTAATACTGTTTGACACTCTTCTAGAGGAGAAGGGATTAACTTATTCTACCATGATCAGGTACATTTCTATATTCCAACTAGCTTACTCAGCATTTATTTGGGTTCCAACAGTGCACCATGAACAGTACAATACAGAAAACCCCCCAGTGTTCTTCACTTCTCACCCCTCATGTGATACTGTACTTTCTTGATTTCTGCATGGACAATGAAAAAAACTGTTAGAAATTGAGACTGATAGAGGATAAGCAGGTGATATCTGCCTCTTTATAAGCATCAGCTTAGTGCAATGGCCATGGTCCCCCATTCAATCATATATTTGAAAGCCAGAGCCAGTCTGAAACAGGATAAGCCCTCACAGGGAGAAGGACAGATGAAGTATGTACTCTAAACTCATGCACAGCCAACCTGACAGTAGGAAGAGAGTTGATGTTTTCTTTAAATGATGTATGAGCACACTGATGATGTAGGAACGCTCCAATTAAAAACAAATCAAGAGGGAATATTCATCATGAGACTTTGCTAGAGAAGCAGTTAATTGCCTGAAATCTTAAAAACTAAAGAGTGTGTGTGGGCACAGGATAATAAACCTGAAGATAATTCCAAAAAATAATTACAACCACCTCTTCCTTAGGGAGCTGTCGGGCTGAAAGTACAGGGCAGAAACATCCATGTCATCTACCAGGCTTCACCTAGGCAGAGGCCTTTAACTGAATCTTGCTTACTCCTTCAACTGAGGGAACAAATCCATTATTCTGTTTAGAGCATCATGCTCCAACAAGCTGCTCAAGCTGCAATTTGCATCTTGAATGCTGTGCAAGGCAAAAAAAAAAAAGTCTGAGTCATGCCAAAGAATGTTTCACAGTAAAAAGAGGAGAAAGAATGGATGTAAGAAGGAAACCTTCACAAAATAAGGGAATCTAGGGGAATAAGCATCCACAGCATGACTGAGATGTAATTAGCCCCACAAAAAACCCTCTTATAAGTCACCATGAACAGTACCCCTATGAACAGTCTTTATAAGAACATCCAGTGGGTAAAATGCTAGTCAAGAACTTGAGAGGCTCCTGCTTGTCCATCCACTTTTCATTTGAGGAGAGCAGGGTCACTTATGTCACTTATGCTCTCATGAAACATTGCAGAATAGGACTGAAGGTCATTCTATTAACTTTAAGCACGATGATATAAAAGCCATACACAGAGATGCTAACACACATTTTCAAAGCAATACCTCCCTTGTGCCCAGGGTGCTAATTAATCCAAGCACATACTTCAGCTAACACAGCATGTCTGATTTCAGGATAACTCAATCAACACTAAGACTGTGCTTTGTTTCACATGTAATTTGGATGTATGAAACATGCCTGGTGTCTCTCCAAATCTCATCTCTCTTTCAGTCAGGGATCAGTCAGGGATAGAAATCATCACTGGCATCATGCACAAATAAATGTGATGACAACAGTGAGCCTCTAAGATATTATCATAGAGTCACAGGATCACAGAATTTCTGTGTTGGAAGAGACCTTCAAGATCATCGAGTCCAACCCATGCCCTAACACCTCAGCTAGATTATGACGAGGAGAAGGCTGGGAGACCTCTCTAAATATGACAGATCAGATGAATCTCAGTGTGAGTGTGCTGGCCCCACATTCTGGCATTTTGTGCTTGCCCAGAATTCTGACACCAAGGGCATCCTGCCTGGCTCCTCAGGGCTCAGCACAGGTCCCTCCAGAGCCAACCCAGCAGCACAGCAGCTTCCCAATTAGCACAGCCACCACAATGCACCAAACAGCGTTAAGTTCCTGTTCAGGTGACCATTTCTTACCTATCGAAGATGGATTTTTCATCTGGGAGTGAAAGCACATTACAACTCATGTGGCCAGCAACACCTACCATGACCTTTGAGGCCAGATCAGATATCTGACAACAAGTGTCAATGGTGATGACATTGACAATGGTGTCAATGAGTCGGTTGTGGAAAGGACTTGGGTGTTTACAGCCTTCTGGAATCTTGTTGAAGAGATAAGCTGCACTGGTGGTCTAAGCAAGCACCATCTTTTTCAGTCATTCCAGTTACAAATTTTCTAGAAAGGCTAGACTCTTTTGGGACAGAGGGGTGGAGCTAAGTTACTTTGCTGTCCCTAAGTTACTAGGGCTGGGCTTCTCATCCATGGAATATTGACTGCTAAAATACTGCAGGCAACACACACGGTACAAAGGACACCTTCCCCAGCTACCACTGTGCCCCTCCACTGCTGCAAGGAGGGAAAATGTTCTTGAAGGATCAAAGTGTGACTTGGATTAAAGTGCTTTATAAACACTGATCTAGGGAGTTGTCAGACATATCACTTTTGACCAGATTTACAACAGCACTGAGACTCCAAAGACGGAGAAAGCAGATCGAAAATTCACATTTTCAAAAGTAAAAAGCAATTTGCTTTAGCAAAGATCAAGTTTTTCATGTGGAGGAGAAGGGATTCAGCAAAATGAGCAATGCAGGTCAGAAGTGGAAAACTGGAAGGCAAATTCTTAGGAAATCAGGCAGTGGAAGGCTGGAAACTGGTTCTTAATCCTAACCACTTCTGTCTGCTGCATAACCTGAGCCAGGCCTTGGGAACACCTGTAAAATCGAATTCTGCAGGTAAAGATGCCTGAGAACCTTGTTGAATTTTAAGGTTGGAGGGACTGAACATGTGAGCTTGTGTCCAGCAGCAGAAATTAGTCTGGATTTTCATGGAAAGTTCCTTCACATAGAGAAATCAGTATGTCTGTCTGAAACAGCTGCTTGGCAGAGTTTGAAGGGATATGCCAAGGCTCTTATCGGGGCACTTGGACTGGATGGTTCTTTTAACAATTGTGCAATTGTATGAACATTTCCTATAGTGGCCCAAACAAAAGAGACCAGACTGTGGGCTCTAAGTTCTTGGTACTGTTCATTTAAAGAACATTAGTCTGGAAAGTCCCAAGTCAGATGCTGAAGGTCAAGGCTAGATGTAACTTGAAGATGTTGACGTAAAGCTGCTTGGTACAGTAGCCAAGAAATTGTGAACCCTTTTTAGCTCCCTGTTCTCAAAACTTGCCTCCTTAGATAGCTAGTGACATATGGACATAGTCACTGTTTTAGTTAGCACAGCTTCTGACAGAGCTTAGGGAAACTTCTGAGTGGGGAGTACTGTGACCCAAGACCCTCGTGCTGGGACTGGCACTGGCTAGTGGATTAGGCTAAATGCTCACACGAGCCAAGTCTTAGTGTTCCATAGCTAATGATTTCTCATTAAATCATACTCTTCTATGGAGGAGGCTGCTATGTTTTTCTAAGGAGGTTTTTCTACTTTTAAACCATAGAGTGATTTAAAAGGGGTAACTCGATAATGACAGTAATAAAGGCATGAGAACATGGTAAAGGCACTGCATTTTTATGAGGCCAAACTATAAAGATATTTATAACAGTCAGTACTCTTATAATCTCCAAACCATAGCCACAAACAACCATGAAATTAATATGCTTAGGCAACTGCTGGGCTTAATCCAGTGCAAGTTTAAATCAATGGAGGGACATCAGGGACACTGGGCTGCATCCAGAAGTGAGCGAATGAAAAGCAGAGGACAGAGTGGTGCTCCAGACAGCATTCATACAGGAGGCTAAGCACATCAGACACCAGCAGACCTTGCCCAGGGTTTCTCAATGGAAAATCCTCGGTAAGGCAGAAATTGCCTCATTTTTGAGCTATTCTTGGCATATTTTTCAATACCAAATCTAAGATCCCAAAGCCATAACTAAGGCTTTCCACAGGGCTTAGTGGGTTTACCATGAGTCAGGTTTAGCATAGCGTCATTCCCTTCTTTGCGAGTCCCGTTAAATTGTTTCCACTCTCTCACCACTGGGTATCCAGTGAAGGCTGGTTAGGCCCAGACTAAAGGAAGCGAAAAACCAGAAATCTCAGTTGCCTGGCAGTAAAACATATGGATAGCCTCTGCAAACAGCTTGGGTGTTTTGACTGCTTGAGTGCTGAAGGCCTGCACTTGGGTTTTTCAAACAGGATCCAACAAGAGAAAACCTTCACAACTATTTGTTTGCCACTGATTCTCAATGGAGTATGTCTCCTGATATTTCTCTACTTCCATGAACATTTTCAATAGGTGTTGCGTAAAGAACATCTACCTCTGGATCTCCTAAGGATGTCCAAAATACTTTTGTCTCTCTCTCTACCTTAGTCCTTTTTTGTACTCCCTGCTTGTGACTAGCTGTCAGACACTCCTCCTGCATATCTACATGCTTCTGACATGCTCTTCTCCTGACTCTTTCCTGTATAATAAACACTATCCCAGCTTGACAAACCAACTCTAAAGGAATCCAGAAGGCTTTAGATCAGTGTCCACATGGGGACAGAATATGAAGCCAATAACTTAAGGGAGTTGCCGTGATTGTGACACATGCCTGGAGCATAAGGTGAGTTCTTGCTTGACTTAGAGGGGCAGTGGGATGATGCACTCTCAGACAGACATAGAGAGCAAGACCTCCTGTTCACTGTGACTTCAGCATCAGAGAACCACTGCTTCTTTCACTCTTTATCTGCCTTCCTCTAATAAATAAATAACACCCAGGTAGACAATAAATGAGACGCTCATTGCACAGGGAGAACCCAAGCAACATGAAAATCTGTCAAAGGATGTTGATTTAATGAACACAATAATGATAAATATTATGTGCACAGAGGGAAATGGCCCAGCCTAGCAGTGAAGTGCTGCGCAGATATGAAACAATTTGGTTGCCAACTGAGAAATGTGGCAAATACATTAGCTGTAAGAGCTACATGCCTTCCAACATCATCTTAACATAAACCACTATTTTCCTATTCTTTCCCTCTAACCTGGTTAATAAGGCTGATAAAATATTTATTAAGTAACATAAAATATGCACAACACTGCCTTTAACTGTGTGCTTGTCAGAGAAAACACACATTAAAAAAAAAAAGAAACAGCTTATGAAACTTTGCTAAAACACATTCATCTGGGCTCAAGTAATGCCTATTGCCATGCGTACATATTTCCCCCAAGAAAGTGGAACTAGTTATTCAATGGTCTTATTAATGATGGCTATAGTAAAGCCCCAGTAAACTGGAGAAATGTCGTTCTTTTTTAAAGATAAGGTTGAGTGTATTAGATATAACAGTTGCACATAAATGGAGTGAAACCTGCAAAAGATGTAAGACACCGGCCAGAATTTATGGTGTGTACAAACTCAGTAAGTTGTTGGTCTTGGACAATTATAAATGTTCTTTTTTTGATGATTGGAACTAGATGCATGAGCTCTATTTTTACATAGGTTCACTGAAGGAGAAAAGGTGTTGACTATCAGCTGATGTGCGCATTTGTTGGGGCTCAATTCCCCAGTCTGCAGTCAGTGCTTAACAGGCTGCTGGCTAAGGACAAGTCTGTAGTAGAGACAATGAAGGCAGACAGCTCTTCCTTTGGGAAGCACCAGATCAACACAGCCTCTCCTAAAATACATTGCTCACAGATAAGAAGCTCAGGCACAGTAACTTGAACAGAGACCAAATAAAGATTCACACACAGACCACAGCTCCTGGGACCATGCCACAAGACATGGAATCAACCACCCTCTCTCCTCTCTGAATCTCTGAGTAGGCTCCAAGCCTTGATTCTCTGGGTTCAGCTTTGTGTATTTTCTTCATTATAATCAGCTTGACAATGCAGAGGAAAATGTCAGGGGGATTTGTTTTCACTGTACATAGACTCCCTCCTCACCTGTTACACCATTAGGCGGTTATATAAATGGCCCAAGATGTCACATTCCTTACCCGGACACTGACCCTTGAAATAAACCAGGCAACATGACTCTGAGTGGCTGGAGGGTCTATTTGTGAGAGGATTTGCTGAGCAGGGCTGCAGTATAGAGTGTTCTTTCCATCTTCATGACTGTGTTCATCAGTGGATCATCATTTGCAGACAGACATTCAGACAGCCATGATGCTGAGAGTTTCCATGTTCTATTCCAAAACTGGATGCACATCAATGGCATACCAGTAATGTTTCCTTCATCTTCCTTTTTCCGAGTAAAAGGTAAAAGGGCAATCAATCACAAGCTTGGTTCCTTGTTTAAAAACAAGTAGATGACCTTGAATAAGATTTTCTTTCCCGTTCCTCTCTTTGCACTGGCTATCTGATCCAGAGCCCACAGAAATCTGTGAACTTTTAGCCCAGACTTCACAGAGCTCTACAATCAGTCCTTTTTCATCTATCCCTTTCAAACATACCCAGAATTTTATGCAGTACAAGGTGTTCAATAAATCTGGCGCCATTTGCCTACAGACCGCGAAGCATTTCACAGTCATTAACAACACACAATAACAGAAGCAAATATTATTCAATGGCTCCTGAAAATGAACCTAAGTGAGGAGAAAGGATTTATCCAGAATCACACTGAGTTAGTGCCATGACTGGAAAAGAAATCCTGCTGTCTCTACCCTAAGGAATATTTTGTCTCCTCGTATACTGGATTCATTTTGAAAAGACTGTGAAGGCAGCAGGCAGCAAACACCATCCCTGCTTCTCATGGCACCTTCCTGAGGGTGATTCTCACATGTTGTCCTCTAACCACTATCAGAGTGTATTGTTCAATTCTCAGACAGGGCAAAGCACCTGAACAAGGCTGATGGTAATGCCAGTAGGTCATCCAGTGATCTCCCAAGGGATACTTGCTTCCATTGTAGGTCGTTCAAGCATAATTGTCTACTAATTCACACATACAGGAATAGCACTTGTACAGCGATTATGTATTCCACAAAGTAATGCCTTGTTACCTTGTTATCCTGTGCACTACAGGGTTGCAGATCTCCACAAGTAGAACTCACCCACTTGGTTTTGGCCACCAAAAAAAAAAAAAAAAGCTTTTCCTCCTCTCTCTCTCTCTCTCTTTTTTTTTTTTTTTTTCTTTTCTTTTCTTTTCTTTTTTTTCTTTTTTTGGTCATTTTCAACAAATATAAAAAAAATTATTACAAATGTAGTCCAAAGTGAAAGCTAATGTACATTATTACTAATTCTTGTTAGGATAAACTCCCTGATATCTCCTAATCAATGATAACGCTCTGACCTGCAATTACAATTTATTCTCTGTCTCTGCTGAAGGTGAGTTTATGTGAAATCCCATTACACATCAATTTGCAATGTGCTCCAGTTTCTCATGAGATATGGGATCTAACTGGTCTAGTATATTATTTCCCAGAAAAGGAGTGACAGAAAGGGAAGGGCAGGTATTGGGTTATCTGGGGAGGATCTCTTAGAGAAACTATGTGACATGATATCTTGCAGCTGTTTCAATGGATGGTCTCTTGCACTTTTCAAAGACAAATGATACAGCAAACAGTCAAATTGCTGCTCACTCTATTCTAGTTTACAGGAAGTCTGGGATTTAGGGAAAGGCAGGACACAGGGGACTGGAAAGTTGGCTGCACCTCCTGAACTTAAATTTAAGTTCCAAGCCCATCTAGAACCCAATGCAAAGCTCTGTGAAAATGCAAGCTCTCATTCTAAAGAAGCTAACAGAGCTATGTGGCTGTACAAGAGCCTTTACCTTTCTGTACTTTTCATATGTGAATGCTATGAGCTCTCTGGCACAGGCACTACATTTTCAACATTCTTGTCTTTCATTTATTTACTTGTGCTTGATCCAATCCATGACCAATTCCTCTTGAGGCTGCAAAGGGTGACCTCAGTCCACTTAGAAACAACCCGCATACATTTCAGTTCAGCACATTTGGTAGCATCATATTCAGTTTGAAGGATTATTTATCTCCAGAATGTGGCGTTAAACACTGATACTTGTTTCTTGAAAGGTTGCAAGAGTAAAAATTATACAGGAATGCAAGCTATGTATAGGAATGTATACTATGTAAACTCAATGTAAACTCTTATAAACACAGCTGCTTCACCTTATCACATATTCGCAGCCTGTGAGGCTTTTGGATGGACTAAATCAGGGCTCCCTAATTTTCACAGGTCTGAACAAGTAAGCAAAATGCTATTAGTTAAAAATAAGTCCACCATACAGGTGAAAAAGAGAAATGTTTCCCCTGCTTTCCTTAGAACTGAAAAAGTGGCTCTCAGCTGAACCTGAGCTCAGAGATCAGCAGGGTGACAGGACAATCAGCAGTTGACATTGACAGTACAGCTATCTGGTTTAGTTAATAACAGCCAGTGCAGATCATGCACCTGGCAACAGGAAGATAATTTTCTTCTTATCATTTATCCCTTTCTTAATCTAATCACCTACAGAACAACTTACCTACTTCTTCCAGATCAAAGTAACTTTATTAAATAAAGCTGACAGCTTACAAGGTAAAAGTTTACAACGTTGCTCTTAAATGAAACTATACCTGTAATAGCTTAACTGAAGATTTAGGTTTTAAAGATGGGGAACCAACACCAGAGCCAATGTCAAGGCAGTCTTTTAAAGAATATGTGTTGGCATGCAAACGCACACACTCTGCATGCTGACACGGGAAACATTTTCCTTTGAAATAAAAAGAAATGAGAACACTAAACACAAGATCCTTAGAATGCAGAAATGATAAGATACTTTGGACCTGTTACCTTCTTTCCTGAACCTTGCAGTATCTATACTTCAGATACAAAAAAGTAGCCAACAGAGAAGGTATTTGTACAAATTTTTCATCAGTAGGGATCTCCAAGACAGGTCAGTCACCTGGCAGTGAGTATCGAGAAAATCCTTTCTTCTTCCTTTCTGCTGTGACCAAGGAAGCTATCTTACCTACATGTGTAGATAATGAAGACAGAGAATGTGTAGCTTTCTGATATATTCTTATTTTTACATGTTGAACTCCCATATCTTGAACACTCTCACATTTTGGGAGCCAACCCAGCAAACTAATTTGTAAAAACACCTTCCCATAATGCTTCAGCCTAATTAGGCTGGGAAAGTCACTGTCCAAAAATGGTGTATTGCAGTGATATGGCCTCCCAAAATCATATGGGTTTTTAAAATTCCTAATTCTATGAGGTCTTGTCAGGGGAAGCTGTCCTTTGCCTTCAGCTGTAAGGAAAAGCAATTACTCCTACCTCAGGTGCTGCTACAGGCCAAGCAGGTCATTAAAAATAGCTAATGGCTTAGTCAGCCACCAAACCTTGTCACTTGCCCCATGCATCCTATTACATTCTCTCAGCACGCTGGAATTAAATGTAATTAGCCTATGACAATCAATCACATCCTTTCATCAAGAAAGAAAATTAGGGGAGTAATTGGGTAAAAGATGATTTATATGGCCCTTCCTGACACAGGAGCAAAGAATAGTTTTTACATCACAACAACATCAAATCTTTTCAATATAACCTAAATTTCTGCCAAGCCATAATTCTCACTTGGACTTTTCTCACATTATTATAGGTTAAAAAAAGGAAGAAATAAATTATAAAAGTGTGTGGGTGTGTGTAGATACACAAGGGAATAGTCACTCAGTTTATTTCCTAGACATAATAAATCTCCGTATAAAATGGTAGGTTGGAATTTTGATTTTCAGTTAAGAAGTGATCTCATGAAACTGGAAACTTTTGTTAGCAAAATTACCCTTGGGCCATAAATTTGCTGGTACCTGTGGTCTCCTTTTTGTCCTTTCTATCTTGTATTTTACTGTAAAAGTGCCAACCTTCTTCATAATTTTATAATGACAAGAAACATCTGTAGCAGAGACGAAGAAACAAAACAAAGATGGCATGAAAAATAAATAGTACAAAAATTAGTTACAGCTACTCTTACTGTACAAACTAAAATTAAACTGAGGGAAAGCACTTGCAAAGATGAGGAGAGAACAGGGAGTTAACCTATCTGTGGCCATGAGTGATTCACTGTGCCTGTGAACAGGTAACATTTCAGGTCCATATGGCAAATCTAAATCTGGCCCAGTTCCCAGTGATCAAAAGCTGGTACAATCTAGTGTGATGTTTGTTGTCTGTAGAAATCAGCTGACGGTTTAAATCTCATTCTTCCCAGAGGGCAGAAGCTGGTAGTGTAAGGATGCTGCCCAGGAAGCTCAGAAGACCGATGGTTATTTGCCCAAACAAAACCTTTCCTGCTTATTTGCTCTCATCACAGCCTAAGGGGAGGCCTGACCAAATGACTGAACACTGCAGAGCCACATCTGACTATTTGTGTACTGAAACTGTAGTAACACACCTCCCTTCTCCATTAGGCAATAAGAATGCAAATAAAAAGAGCAAACATACAAAATTTCTAATCAACTCAGAGGCCATTTCTTCTGTCCCTAAGAGGAAATTCACTAAGTATGGAACTTTCTCATACAACATTTATGGCCTTTCATTAACACTAGATGAAACACCAAGTCTCTAAAGCCAGAATAATATTCACTTCATTCCCCAAATGCTGGCTTTGCAAACTCAAGCACATATTTAGCAGCAAATTAAGTCTTTCTTCTGGCATCAATCAGTGCAGTCTGCAGTCCTGCATGTTGTGACACATTCACAGATCCCTCTCTCTTTAGATGAGGGTCATGTCATGGCTAGCCATAAACCTCTGGATCTGCTGGGCTGCCATCACAGGGTTAAAACCCAGTTCATATCTTGCTGACTGCATGGGAAGCACATCATATTCAGTTCTCTCTCATATGAAGAAATCTATTTGGAGAGCTAGAAGGAAGCACAAGCTGTAAATATTTATACTGTTTGTCAAAACTACAATGCACATGGGACTCAGAATGCATCCCACGAGCCAGCCTGCACACTAAAGTAGCTCCATGTTCACTTGCCAGAGAAGAATGGCTCCCTCACACCCCTGCACCACTTGGCCAGAACCTGCTGAAGAAGCCAGTCACAGAACCAGCCTTACTACCCAGCAAATGTAGGTAAGGAAAGGTTCTATCAGGCATTTCAGCTGGAAATCACCCGCTCTGGCATTCATATCAAGGACCTTTCAAAACTGTCCTGATTTATGCTACCATGGCTAATACATAAAGTGTAGGCAACCAGTTCAGTTTCATAATTGTACCCTCTGCATAATGAAACTGAAATGAAAAGCAATGGTCTCTTACTTCATACTTTAGTACCCACCCTGCCTGAAATGGGAGCGTGCCAAGGAAAAAAAAAGACAAAAGTGAAACATATACTTTGCATATGATACTGGATCAGTCATGAAAACCTCAGCCCATGGAAAGCTAGAGGCACGGTAAAAAAAGTTTTTCTCTAGTTATCAATTTGGGAAAATTGTATATTGGAATTTTAGAGGGGAATGCACACAAAAGCAGCTGTTAACAAGGTGCTGACAATGTGCTGCAAAGTGCAAATCAACCACTGCCACTACTGTGGACTGCTGCTTCTAGGTATTCCTCTTAGAGTGCTGTGAGGCTACACAGAGTGGTCAGGAAAAGCACAAAAGCTTGCACATCACAGCATAAAAACGAAGACCTGTTTAAGAGAAAATTTGCAGCAAGGATGGAAGAAAGCTCTAAATGTTTCTACAGCCTGCTGATATTGCTAATATTTGCATTCAGATTGATCTTCTACTGAGAAACTAATGTTAAAACTTGCTGTTGCAACCAATTTGCATTAGAAATGTAGAGTAAAACAATGAAGTCTTCTAGTACTTAATGAAAGTAGCTCCACTCTATGTAATTTTGCACCTTCTTTGCTTCTCAGACCTTTCATACCCTTCCTTATTATCATGTCTAAATTATTCTCATCATGAGTTAAATTCAGGAAGTTTTTATGGAACAAGCACAGGAGCACAGATTGTGTGTCATAGGTTTCCAAGCTTCTCAGCAAGCTCATATTTGCAGGCTGGCTGCTACTCCCCAAATATTTGCAGGTGTCTTCCTCTAGAAAAGCAGTGGACTGTGCCAGCTCTGTGCTCCAGAGCAGAAGCTTCCAGGACAGAATCTGGACGGAGCAGTGAGGACCATGTCTGTTGCCCAAAGGGGAAGCCTTTCAGAGAACTCACACCTGCTGCCTACCATTCTCTGCCCTCAGTCAGATTTCTGTGTGTCTCCCCAGCTTTTCCACCAGTCTCCCCCAAAAGCTGAAGCAGCAGTAACACGTGCAGGTACTGTTGTGCCCTGTCTGGAATGCAGCTGGCTTGACTGGCATCTTTCTGCCAGTTAGCCAGAGAGCATTTGCATTTTCAAGCTATCACCCGCAGTGACTTCACAGAAAGAACAAGTATTATCCAGCACTATTCAATGGCATTAATCATAATACAAATCCTGTTCTTGGGCTCATTTGCTTCATCCCAGGCTTGTACTGGTGCCTGACTCATGCTTAACCACAACTTCCCACTGTTCTTCACCACTGAATAGTAATTTGATGGACACTGGGGATACCACCAGCAGGACAGCCTTTCAAGCCAGTTGGCATGTCAAGAGCTACTGATTTTATTAGTGCCTCTAACAACTTACAAAGGACAATCTCTAGGGTTTTGTAGCAGGAATGCAGCTCCCAGTGTTGCTGCTACCCTGGCTGCCTTGCAGTGTTCTTGCAACCAGCTCTGGGGATGAAGGATGGCAAAATGACATCAGGCACATCTCCAGCATTAACAGAGGCTGCAGAGATTTGTCTCCACAGCACGGGCAGGCTGGCAAGTGAGTTACCAGCAGAACCTACCACTCTGTATCCTACAAATAAAGTGAATTGCCAGCTTGGTTTCCTGGAAATTTTACTTTGTTTCTTTCCTGAACACTGTTCTAAGATCAGATGAGAGCTAATCTACAGGGTAATACATAGTTCAAACTAACACTCCAATGTATCCAAGGAGAAAAACAAAACCCTACTTGCAAGCCTGGCATTTTCTGATGGAAACAGCTTGTTTGCTGCTTTTGGAGTTACAGCTGTACCCAGCTGTTAGTGATCAAGTGCTGCAGAACACTCAGCAGCCACCCAATTCTTCTCATGCCTGTTCTGTGCTTTGCAATTATTTTGTTCCTTGCTAGGCTGCTCCTATGGCCCAGATGTTGCTGTAACACAAGTAATCCACTCTGGAGGCTTGGTGGATGTTCCATAGATCAATATGAGATGGTTTGGCACTGGGGGACAGTATAAATAATGGGCAAACATAGGAACCAGACCTACAAACTTAAGGGACACCTTCACAATCATATTCCTTCTATCAAATAGGATTTATATATTTGCATTCATAATCTCACCATTGCCAGAGAGACACAGCAATAAGCATTTCAACTCAACCTCACATCAGAGCTAAAGCTTAAATATATATGCCTCAGTATGATCCAGACTTCCAATGATCCAGACTTCCAATATGGGGAACCTTGGCTGGAGGCAAGAGAATGAGAAACCCTCAAATCATGAACTCAGAACAAAACAAGTGGAATGCGTGAAGAGCCTTTAAACAAGCATGGCAATACCATATTTTGTTTTAAATTGTGCAGAAAAAAATGGGAGCACAGCCAGAAAACTCAGACAGGTGGATTTTCCTTTCTGTCAAAACCACACTAACCTGCAGATTAAGAACTAAAACAAGTATTTTTCCTGCACCCTAGGTTGTTCATTTTTCTCTTCATTAAATGCACACTAACAATGCAATTGTTGCACTGCTGCTAGTTTGTACTTTGATCTAGTACTATAGATTGTCAGCAGAGATTTTTACAAGATTTCTTCCTTGCCTTCAGTAACTGAATGCATTTCATACCATGCTTACATAAAGAAAACTTCTTCAGATCCTGATGATTGCCTACAAAAAGTGATACTTCTTCCTCTGGTGTCAGTATAACTCATATTCTTTCCAATTCCTTTCACTAAATTGTATATCTAAGGGGAGGTTAAGACCTACCAGTCTGACATAGTAATAGGTGTAAGTTCTGTGGTTAAGCCCTCAGGGCTGAACCAAGGTCTAAAAATATAGTTCTCCATCTGTGATCAAGCAGGCCTAAGGAAAGGAAAAGAAAGGAAGAAGGCAAAAAGAAGGAAGAGGAAATAAAAAGAAAAAAAAGAAGGAAGATAAAAAGCCCAAGAAAGTAGAAAAGATAAGAGAAAAGAAAACAAATGTTTGGTTAACAGTTTGGTTGTATAGATACGCATTTCAACCTTAGCAGCGAGCAATGTACTTGGTTTGCTTGATCCATCCCCTCTGTTAAAGGTGAGATTTCATTTCTCTGCTTAGTCTAACATAATATTTCTAATAAGCAGCATGATTAGGCAATCACTGGGAAATAAAATCTCTTTGGAAGAGAGGGATAATTCTTTAGAAAGGAAAGCACAGTAGGCCCCATAAGAGAAATAATTTCTGATTCAGAACAATGAATAGTTTACATATAACTTACAATACCCTGTAATTGTACCTATTGCACAGGTTGACAACTGTAGAGCTGTGCTGCTACAGTAGCACTGCCATTCTTTTCTTCTAAATGGTGTGTCTCCATGGAAGACAGCCCACTGAGCAAATTTATACCTGTTCATCTGCATCTACCATTAACATGGGTGTGCAAATATCTGCTGCTACCATCACCACATACAGCTTTCCCTGCAGTTCCACTGGATATAGGAAATGCAGCAGTATCTCATTTTGGTGTCTCTCTATTTTCATGCCAGTCACTTAGAAACCCGTTATGTGGAAAAAAAATAAAGTATTCTCCTTTAAGAAGAGCCACAGTGTCATAGAGATGGCAGACCTCTGTTTTTCCACTCATCAAATATGTTTCCATCATACCACAAGGAGCTTTTAGCCTAGCTACACACTCAGGGAACAGCTTTGTGTCCCCACTGCCCTGATACTTTCCTTGTTATGATAATAATAATAATAAAATGAACCCAAACCCAGAGCATCAGCTATGCAGAAACACTTCACCAGAGATCCAATTGTAGCCATCCTAATGCCCACCGGAGAGGACATTAGAAAGCTCTTATAGGCAGGAACCTTGGGGACAAAATGGATAAATACCATTAGGCACCAGGTGAAAAGTGTCCTCCATTGCATGTTCCTGAAGCAGCTTTTCCCCAGTCATTTCCATTCTCAGCAGGTAAGCAAGCAGAGCAGCATGAGAGCAGAACAGCTTTCTGGCACTACTGCAACTTGTACCAGCATTTTCTCTAAGCTTGAGCTGAAATTTCATCCTAGAAACAGTTATTAAGACCTCTTACAAATGTAAATCATGGGCAAAATAGCCATTTCAGCAGGGTGTTTATGTGCATTTGAACAGCTGTTCTAAAGTAGCAGCTCTTTTATCCACACAGATATTTCTTGTGTCTTGAAGCTGGGATGAAGGTTTGGGAACAAAATATTCTTACATGGAAGAACAGCACTACTTGGTAATTAAGCACATTGTGATTCACAACACCAGAGGAATGCCAGCAAGGCAGGATTGTCCTCTGATTAGAATTAAAAAAAAAAAAAAAAAA
>VWYO01021366.1:122534-195612 GCA_013400275.1 Rhadina sibilatrix | reverse complement strand
AAAAAAAAAAAAAAAAGGATTTAGAAAACAAACCAGGTTTCTCTATGGTTTTCTTGTGAGACTCTTTAAGGCTGTATTCTCCTCCCAGAAAACAGGAAGAACAGTGCTCCCTTGTGAGACAGAGAAATTGATCTCATTTTTAGTGTCCAGACTCTGCTCTACATGTTATTACATATTACTACATGCTACTAATACAGCTGAGTTCATTGTGGTGGCAGGTGCAATCAACAGTGTCATGACATCCCAAGAGTGTTGTGAAAAACATAAGAAAAAGCAAAACCTGTAACAGAATGGATATCTGTGCTGGTTTTGGCTGAGACTGAGTCAATTTTCTTCATAGTAGCTAGTATGGGGCTATGTTTTGAATTTGTGCTGGAAACAGTGTTGATATCACAGGGGTGTTTCGAGCATGCCTGCACAGAGCCAAGGCCTCTTCTGCCTCTCACACCACCAGTGAGTGGGATGGGGATGTACAAGAATTTGAAAAGGGACACAGCTGGGACAGCTGACCCCAGCTGACCACAGGGATATTCCAGACCATGTGGCATCATGCCCAGCATATAAAGCTAGCAGAAGAAGGAAGGAGGGGACACATGTCACACATGATGGATCCCTGCTTTCCTGGAGATGGGTGAACACCTGCCTGCCCATGGGAAGTGATGAATGAAGGAACAAATGAATTCCATGTTTTGGTTTATTTGCACACATTGCTTTTACTTTACCTATTAAACTATGTATATCTCAACCCATGAATTTTTTGCTCTTCAGATTCTCTCCCTCATCCCACTGGAGGGGGAATGACCAAGTGGCTGTGTGATGCTGAATTGCCAGCAGTGATTAAACCACAACAAGATCTCTGAGGAAAACATGCTTTGCACAAATGTTTGAATACTTCTCGGCCATTTGTGGTAAATGGGCTCTGGATTCTGGAAAAAAAAGGGTTGGGTAAAAGTAACTGGCCAAATAGAGGAAGGGGCAACCTGGCAAACAGCACAACAGAAAATGCCATGGCAAACATTTTCGTGACACACAGAACTAGCCTTTCTCTCCTACGCCAAGTCTAGACCCAAAAAAGAAAGAATAGGGTGTAAAAGTCTTTCCTCTGGTATTTAGCTTTACAAAGATGGAAGTAGAAAATCAGTGAAACAATGACTCTGAAGAAGAGTATCTGAACATACTAGAAACAAGCTAAGAAAAAGCACTTGTAGCCAGAGCTCCCCTGTGCTGAAAACTCTGAAGGGTCACTCCAGTGAACCAGAAGAGCATACAAGAAGCAGCCAAAAGGCTTAATAAACTGAAGCACCTGAGCAATTTGGGGAATTAGGAAATGGTTTATGCAAGTTTTTTTTTGGAGTTCACCACCTTGTCTGCAAGAAGGAATAAATGACAAGTTGTTCCAGTGGTTATGGGCTGGTGAGGTGTGAAATGCACCACATGCAGCTGCCTACTCAGCTACAGCTTCCACTAACTCACAATACCACCTAGGCAGCCACTGCCTAGTGTAGCACACAACCCTTTATTCCTAAAGATACTAAAATGCCATTGACTTAACACTGCAGTTGGAAAACCCCTCAGTTGTCTTGTTGGATTATATTTCTCTTCAGATACAAGAATGTGTAGATGTGGAGCTTCAGGTCTTTTCGAACCTAAATGGTCCCACGATTCTATGAAATTATGCAAACACCTCTGCAAAAATAACATAGCAAAATTTTCAGTTAAGGATAAACTAAAACATTTGAAATGAGACCCTGAGTCTTTATATAATGGGAATTTGTGAAAGCACAGTTTAACATACATCTTTGCTTTTCAGCAGACCATGTTGCTCTCTCCTGACTGGATCAGAAGTGGTTAAAACTGTACCATCAACAGAATCTCTGTTTCACTGTGTGGAATGTGCAGAGTTCATAGATGTTTGAAATATGGCTGGCATTTCAATAGGACTAGGGAACAGTAAAGACATCTAAAGCCTCTTACAAATTCATGTGGCCAGATGCCAAATACAGGGTGGTCCTAGACAGAGGAAGGATATTAACTTTTCCACTGCTCATATTGTAATGAATTGTCATTTACTTATTGTGGTACTATTTTCTGTGGCCCAAGATCTTTATTATTCCTTGCATTTCCCCTATAAATAACCCTGACTGACACCTTCAAAGGCTAGATTAAGCAGAGGAACTGCACAGCATTATTGTTAAGGTAGCCACTCTGCAAAATTGGTTAGCAAAGCCTTACTAAAGCAAAGGTTTGAGTGCTGGGCTTGTAATCACACCAGGATGTTTCATCTTCTCAGTTTGGGATCTGGTTCACAGAAAGAGCAGTCCCAGACTGTGGTCATGCTCTGTCTGTGTTTACAAAACAAAAGAGAGGGGAAGTTCACCTTGCCTGCAGAGAGGACCAAAGGGCAGACTCCCAAAGTCCCCTGGCATACCTAAAATCAGCATGCCTGTTGTACACAGCTTTCTTTTCAAATTTAGAAACAGAGCCTTTTCTCATCTCACTTGTTCCTGGCTGCAGAAAGGTCTCCAGCTATTTATATATGTTGCAGCGGTGCCAAAAAGCACACAACATGGCTGGCAGCTTCCAGGGGGCTTGGCTCCACTAAGACTGCAACTATCCAGAGTCTTTTGGAAGCTACTTTATTCCAGCAAATCTTTTGTTCTGGGAGCACTTTGATCTCGGAATTTCAATGTAAATACACTTCCTAGCCTGGTATCCTTTAGATATCATAATTAGAAAAAGAGGATAGAGCAGCTTCACATTCTTGATAGCCTTTTAGCAGCTCATTTATTTATTATCCATGAATGAGCTTGTTTGGATGGAATACAAGGCTTTTAACCTTCCACATAAAAGATGAGATTCACTGCAATTTGGTAAATGGTATAGTTTTTATGATTTCTTTACATAGCCTGCATCTTTGAATCTATTGAAGCAAAGATATATCCAGAGACCATGAGCCAATTGTCCATTCTGCCAAGTACAATGTGGTTTGTAGTTTCAATTCATATTGGTTTGCTTCTCCATGAAAGACAAGAACTTTGACTTTAAATTTTAAAAATTAATATTATGAAGGAAATTTTGAGATTCAAAATTTAACTTCTGCGTAGGCTCTGAGACAAGAGCCCTAAATTGTTATTTTTCATTTTTCATTTTTCTCTCTCCTTCTTATCCTTTTCTTTTTAAGCTGGGAAAAGAAATCAGAGAAAATGTAATAGATCTAAACTATAACTGGTTCACATAACCTTTTTTTTTCTTTTTTTTCTTTTTTTTTTTTTTTTTTTTACTTACTTAAGAGGTCTGTAAGTCAAAGAGAAGCTGAGAACGACATAATTTGGCTTTCCATTCTTTCCCATGATACGGTTTGGGTTTTCTGTGAACTTTCCCATAATTAGGACTCAGTCATCGTGAAACACTTTTGTCCCTTACTGTTTCTAGGTAACCTCAATTAAAAGCCATGCAGAGTGACAACAAAATACTGCCAACACATCAGTCATGCACCGTACGACAAAAATAAGTTCTTTTTTTGTGCATGCTTCTCTTTGAATGTAAGAATATTTGTCAATTCCAAGGAGCTGGGAAGGGTTACTTCAATTACTTATTTGTTACACTTTAATGCTGTCCTCTTTCCCAGTTTTCCCAGCATATTACACCTCTCATATGCCCTTCTCACTCAGATCCCCTTTCAGTATCACCACTGGCTTACACATCAAGTAAAATTCTTCCTGCAACTTCATCTCATTGCTGTGTGGCCAACCTCCTAACTTGCCATTGCTCCCTGAGAACCCATTTGTGCTTCTTCTGGGTGCTGTAGTCTAATTTGAAGGTGAACCTCAAACAAGAAGTGACAAGTAATGCTTGGGCCTAGCAGCTGCTTCAGCCACTCACCATGGCTGATATGCAAACCTCAACTCGGGACCGGATGGGTATTTTAAGAACCACAGATGCACAGCTGGAAAGCAGCCCGTTTAACCCATGGTTAAGATCGTGGAGCAGATCTTCCCAGAAACTATACTGAAGTACATGGAAAATAAGGAGGGGATTGGTGACAGCCAACATAGCTTCACTAAAGGCAAATTGTTCCTGACAAAACTCGTGGCCTTCCATGATGGGTGAGGGCTTTGGTGGATGAGGGAGGAGTAACTGGTGTCATCTACCTGGACTTGTACAAACAAAGCACGTGGCACTGTCCCACACAACATCCTTGTCTCCAAAGTGGAGAGGCCCAGACTACACCAGAGTGGACAAGGATTTGGCTGGATGGTCACACTCAATGCCATCACTGTGGAGACCAGCTCCATGTCCCAGTGGAGACCAGCAATGAGTGCCATTCCTCAGGGCCTGGGGCAGTTCAACACTTGTGTTGGCTACATGGACAGTGGGACTGAGCACACCCTCGGTGAGTTTGCCCACAACACCAAGCTGTGAGGTGCGGTCAACACCCTGGAGGGAAGGGATGCCATCCAGAGGGACCTGGACAGGCCTGAGAGTTGGGCCTGCACAAACCTGATAAAAGGTCCTGCACCTGGGCCAGGGCAATCCCAAGTACAAACACAGGCTGGGTGGAGAACAGACTGAGAGCAGTCCTGAGGAGAAGGGCTTGACAGGTGTTGGAGGACAAGCTCAAAATGATCTGTCCCTGAGTGCACACAGCCCAAAAAGCCAGACATATCCTGGGCTGCATCAAAAGCAGCATGGCCAGCAGGTCAGGGAAGATGATTTTGCCCTACTCTTGGTCAAGATGGAAATGCCTTTTGTCTTCTCTGCTCTGGTGAGGCACCACTTGGAGTTCTGCATCCAGTTCTGAGGTCCCCAACATGTGAAAGAGGAGGACCTGCTGGAGCAGGTCTGGATGAGGGCAAGGAAGATGATCAGAGGGATGGAGCACCCCTCCTATGGCAACAGGCTGAGAGAGTTGACGTTGTTCAGCATGAAGAAACGAGGTCTCCAGCTAGAGGTTAGAGCAGCCTTTCAGCATCTAAAGGGGAAAGGGGCCTGTTACAAGAGCCTGTGGATCAGATATAAGGAATATATTGTGAGAGTGGTGAGAGAGTGGTTGCCCAGTGAAGTTGTGGATGTCCTCTCCTTGGTGGTTTTTCAAGGCCAGGCTGGATGGTGCCCTGAGCAACCTGGTCTAGTGGCAGGTGTCCCTGCCCATGGATGGATGGAGCTGGATGACCTAAGGTCCCTTTCAACCCAAACCATTCTAGGATTCTGTGCTGATGCCAGCTGCAAGGGATGGCATACACCAACATGTACAGCTTAGCAACTTAGCTTTGAAAGGGAGGTGGTGTTCCGTAGCACAAACTCAAGCACACTACCACAGGCTGTCCGAGCCATGAGGAAGCAGCATCTCACACAGACAGTAAACGTTAGTGGGCTTTCTCCAAGCAGCAAAAGCATACAGAATGTTGGAGGGAAATGTTTGCATTATATGGAGCAGGCAGATTCAGTCTGGAACTGGAAAGTTCAGAGTGGATTGTAGGGGCAGGAAAAAGCTACTGGCAAGGGAGGAAACAATGAAACAGAGAAAAACCAACTTGGGGCTAGAAATCATAGTGAGGGAAACCCATGCACAAACCCTCTGCTGAGCTTCTGGGCATGAAAGGTTGGGCAGAGCCCTGAGAAACCCTCAGCACGCTGACTGCTCTGACTGAAAATATGAGTCATCAGCCCCTAGGATGACTCACGGCCACTCTCCTCCACCCTGAGTGGCAAAGGAAAATATAGATGAAGAGGAAGGTCGGGCTGAGGACAGTACTACAAGCCAGGGAATTTCTCAGCCTCTCACTATGTCAACACTCGTGTCATGAATCCTTTCACATTCAGCAGTTGGTGGCTGAGGAGGAGACAGCAGTGACCATCTGGGGAAGGAGAGGGGTGCCATCCTCCCTCATGTTGCCTGCCAGGGAGGGAGACGTTTTGGCAACAGAAGAAAGCACCTGAGAGACAGAAAAAGGGCAACTGGTACGTGTAGCTATTTAGCAAATGAACTAGAAATAAGGAGGGGAAAATCACAAAGGGTTTTGTGTATCTTGGTTAATTGAGTTACAGCTGTGAGGATGGCACTGCTGAATAGCTTGCCAGGCTGAAATCCAGGCCTCATTAGCGTCACTGGAAATTTGGCAACAGACCTGAGCAAATTTGGTTTTCACCACAGCTTTAATGCTGTGTGACACAGAGAAACAACCAAAGCTCAAGGTCCAGGCAAAGACTGAGCTGCATTACTGCCTGCCTAGGCCAGACCTCCCCTAGCACCTCTGCTCCCAGCACTGGGCAGAGGGGCTCCATGCCAGGCTGAGCCTGGGTCCTGCAGCTGAGGAAAAGCAATGCACTGACAGGGATATAGGGGCTTTGGGGGCTGAACTTACAGACAACACCTTGGCAATTGCCACACAGGCAGGCCATAGGAAACTGCCTGCCATCACTCTGCTGCTAGACTCTCTGCTACTGTGGTGTTTGTATTTCATTAAATTTCCATTGCCTTTCTTTCAGTCCAGACTGACTGTAAGGAGGGGATAAAGTTGCTTGTGAGTCATTAATGCTCGCTGGACTGGCACATTCCCACATCAGATCATGCCACTCTTCTCACCTCCCTTGTTTTTCCCTTACATCTGTTAAGACTACAAGTTACTGGAGCTGTGACTCCATCTCTTGGGCATTGTATGTCCAGCAAGGCCTCCATTTCCATTAAGTCCTGGACCTACCAGTGAGATAATATTAAGACATTCACACATTGTCTTGTCACATAACACAGAACTGGCTTGCTTTGTGATGAATTTTTCCTAAAGTCTTTTGGGCACTGGTTGGATCATACTCTGTTCCCACAACAAAGTGAGTTGGGTAATTTAGTAGCATGTAAGAAAATTATTAACACAAATCTGAGCATCAACATTTCAGCTTCTTTTCCCAGACTAGTGAAATTCAGCATTAACTCTGTGCAGTGAAGCATTCACTTTACTTAAGTACTTCATCTTCTTTAATTACCTTCAGCATGGAATCTCCCTCCCTTTCTATTCCTTTCAAGCAGCTTTTGGCCTCCAGCTAAAACAATGCCCTTTCACTCCCCTTTTTTATCATAGCATTTCCCTGATCACAGGGCCAAAGAATGTCAAGATAGATATACTTTTGCAGATACACTTAATGCTTGTGTAAATGCTCAGGAGAAAGCATGCTTTATGGGTAACAGACAAGTTAATAGGAACTTGAGAGGCTTGGGATTGTCTCTGTGCCTGTCATTCCCACCTCGGGACAGTTCAGGGTTTGTGATTCCATAGCCAGCAATGGTTATTGACTGACTGTTCCCAGCCATGAGTTTTGCTGCACAGACTGAGCACTGCATGGACTCAGCCTTGCCCTTCAGAGATGCTTCCCTCTTCTCATTCCTCTACAGAGTGAGTTTTCACCACCTGCCAGGTCCATGTTGCTGGCATCCAGCTGAAAGGAGTGGTCAAAAGCACTGGAATCGTCTGCCACTTACTGGAATTTTCTGCTCGGGGCGGTGGTGGAGTCACCATCCCTGGAGGTGTTTAAAAGACTGGATGTGGCTCTCACTGCCATGGTTTAGCTGAGGTGTTAGGGCCTGGGTTGGACTCAATGATCTTAGAGGTCTCTTCCAACCTAGTGATTCTGTGATTCTGTGAAAAGCCATCATTGACAACTCATTATGTGCACTGAAACTCAGCCGGGAGATAAGACAAAAGGAACAGAGGTCTCACTGCAGTCTGGGGTACTGTGGCAAGGCTAGAAACATTTTCCTATTTCCAAGAACCAGCCCATAAGGGAGAAGACACTACTAATATGTGAAAGCTGTCCTCAATGTTTTTATTATGTTCCTGAATCTCACAGAAAATTCAGGAAAATCTGAGATGTTTCGAAGGTTCTGCTCTATTTTCTCTGCTGTTGCTGCTTTGTTTTCTATTTTTCTGAGGTCATGTTCCTTGGCTTATACCAGTATGATTTTCTCTATAGCAACTAAGCTGTTCTACGCTAAAAAAATTAGAAATCAAAGGCAAGTGGTTCATCTAGACCAGTACCTGCCAATTTGCATCATAAAGTGGGTCTCTCAGTGCAATATTCTATTTCAGAAAACTACTCTGTTGCTACACTTCATAATAAGACATAATGGCAAATTTTCCCCATGTCACAGTACCCCCACTTGTGCAATGTTCTCTAATGGACAAAGGGGTAAAAGAAGATTAAAAAAAAGTCCTTATGCCTTGTGGCAACAGTGCTGAGGCTTGATGGCCTATTTTAGAATGTGCAATTTGAAGAGCTCTGCTTGTTTAGCCCAGCCAAGCAAAGGCTGGCACAAAATGTGATTATCCCAGGCATATTTATAAGGGGGATACACTGAGGAGGAAGAAGAGCTAATGAAGAAAAAATGGCACAAGAACAAATGGGAATAAGTGGGCCACAATAAAATTAGGCTGGAAATTAGTGAACAATTCTACCTGTACTGTTCTGGAAGAACCTCCCAGGAAGAGAAGGGGGGGGGGTGTTTAAAACTGGCTATTTTTAGAAAATAAAAACATTGGTTTAGGAAAATTTTATCTCTGTATGCCTGATGTCTATGAAAGCAGAGGATCATTTCAGGAATCTTCTAGCTCTGTATATTTCTCTTTCTTGTGCGTTTACATTTCTTCTGAAAACAAGCTTCTCCCAAAGATTTTAGGATAGATTAAGTTTTTTTGATCAAACCTTAATCCATTCTTATTTGAGGTACAGACTCTGCAGACTTGAATGAAAAAAACAAAAGTGATTTGCACTACCAAATCAATCTGATGTCTGTCTGAAAGGTGCTTTCTGACTCGCACAGGTATTAAATCACACTGCTGGCAGTCCCCAAGAGGCAATCTGAAGTGATCATTGAGTACCCGTTTATATTAACTCTGTTAACCTCTGCCAGTAGCAGAAAAAGGGCTCGGTGCCAGCGCATCTTACAGTTTTAATCAGTTTTCATCCAGACGTGGCCATCCCCATCCTGCCAGCCCTCTAGCGGTGCCCTCCGTGCCTGTGGGCTGGGCAGAGCCGGGCCACCCTGGGGTGGGTGCTGCCACAGCCAGCCTACTCCTCCATCTGCTCGGTGCCACAGTGTAAAACCCACAACAATTTCCATCCCCACGGCACATCCGTGGCGTGCATTTCCTGCCTTGATGGAAGACCCAAAGGAGAGTACTCCCAAATGTCCTGTTTCCCTCCCAGATACTTCACCTGGCTTAACAGACAGTATTATATTGCCTTAGGAGTCACATCAAGCCAACACATGGCACGTTCAGCTACATGAGAATCAGGCCCTGATGGGCTACATGAGCACTGGCATATTTCCATGCACAGCACGTGTGAGCAGATACCCAAAGGTAAGGCAGAGGAGTAAAACACAGCTGGAACCACCCCTGCAGTGCTGCTGGCACCTGGGGATGCTGCAGAGCGCACCAGAGCCACTGCTGCTGTGTCCTCAGCTCGCCGCCAGCAGCCTCCCTCTGTCACAAAGCCAGCAGCCTTGCTCAGTGCCCTCCCAGTGCCACTGGGCTCTGCAACTCTTTGTCTGCTTACGTTCAGGAATTCCATGATAACTGCTGGAATACATATATATATATATATATGTATTTGGTTTTTTTAAATGCCATCCCTGCATGGAGACCTCCATTGTCACCGCTGCCTGGCCACAGGGGGAAAATCCTAAGAGGCACTTTGCTGTGTTTCTATTTCTGTCTCCCGGACTGCAGAACACCTCATAGTTTAGCCAGTTCCTTGCTGAAGTCTGACTTTCACAGCACTAAATATAGGAATAGTGCACTCTGCAGGGGCTAAATTTAGCTTTGCTGCGTTAGAAGGGGAGGTACCTCATTACTGGAGGCAGGAAAGCTAAACCACTGCAGGCAGGGAAACTTGGGTGATGCAGTAACAGCCTCTGTTGTGCCAGTGCAGGAAGGAATTGAATTAGAAAGTTCAATTCTGGGTTTGATTTTTTTTTTCTTTTTGAATAAATCTGTTCAATGCCTCAGTGAGGTTTTCCAGTAGTTCATTTCCTCCAGAAGAAATTACATACCTCCATATTATTACTGTAAAAACATTTAGGACAATTCCTTATTTAAATCAAGGAGAGACTTGAAAATACTACAAATCAAATTTCAAGGTTTCAGGCATCTGAGCTTGGTACAGCTGGCATGTAAATCCTTGCATAAATGTCCTGAGAGGCAGTAAATCATGACTACCTTCCATAAGCCTGGGCAGGCTTTTCAGGAATGTTAATCACTGCTAAAAAAGGAGGGCCAGTCCTCTCACAGTTGCAGCCTTTCACCTTTAAGTCACCTATTGTAGCACAGTTGGCAGAGGGGCACACGACCTGGACTCTGTTCCTAATTCACTGCGGATTAGACACCATGCCTCTATTTCCCTGTCTACCAGCTGCGGGTGGCAGAATTTCTCCGGTGCTGCAGAGCATTTCCAGAGCACAGCGACAAGTTAAAACCATTACCCTCGCTTCTCTTTCAAAATCACAAAGCCCTGGGAATATTTGAAAGGCAAGATTTCGACCAAAATGTTCTGCAGGAAAGTGCCTGCCTGCTTGAAAACATCTTTCCTAGCAGGTGCCATCACCCATGAATCAGCAAAGGCAGGTGAGCGCCAGAGGCAGCAGACCGAGGCTGTGGGTGCGTCATGGGAGATGTAGCGCAAGGCAGTGACACCACAGTGGAAGCAGCTGATATAAATTAATTTTTTTTTTCAGGTATTAAGATGACATTTCTGAAGCATAAGGGATAAGTTTTGTCAAAATTTTACGGTCTCATTTTTCCACTATTATTCTCATTTACCTACAGTGTTCACCAATACGGAACAGTACAATGAGACAGATCAATTTCCATGTGGAGAATTATTACCTAATAGGAAAACAAATCAAAATACCACTAATTTAGTTATTTCACCTTCATGCATATGATGATGATACACAAACTATACAGTGGAGGAGATGACCTGTTATAAAAAGAAAGTATTGTTGGGATCCATGAAATTTTCATGTCGGAATCAAACATAATGAGGAAAAATACTCTTTTATGACTCCACACTAGATTCAGCCCTGGCTAGTCCATGACAAATGACAGCTGTACAATCATTTTACTGCAGACTGCTGACAAAAGTAGATTATTCACTTGGTACCTAACACCTATAGTGGGAAGCTAAATGCATTCCGAGCACTTATTCTCTAGTACAGAGTGGACTTTTTTCACATACTTTTATAGCCCAACTCCCTTATAGCTCAAAACATTTCGGTCCTTGCTAACTTTCAAGCCATGCCTGTGAATTGTCTGGGAGCATATTATTTGACTGGGGCCAAAACAGATCAGCGGCAGTAGCTGACCACTTGGGGGAAGATGAATGGGGATGAAAAATAACAATACAGAAATTACAGAGGAAAAAAAAGGGGCTACTCCCTGGATGGAATGTGGTCAATACACCCAACCCCCCCACACACAACACTAAAGGGGACTAAACACAGGGTGGAGCAGAGTAGAAACACCATGACCAGACTCTGTCAAAACCCTTGCAGAGGACTCAGTGGTGCTTTCTAGCCAGTAAGTTGCATAACAGCTGAAAACCAAGGGGAACAGAGGAAGATGTCTTGCTGTAGATCAGCAGCTGTAGTGAAATCACTTACCTTGGACTGACCCATGTCCCCATGCAACATTATTCTTGGGTGCCATGCTGAGATATCTGCCCCAGGGTATGATCACCCCTCAGTAACCCAGATGTATGACTAAAGTCACTCAAGCTCAACATAAAGAAATAGTGTAAAAGTGAGTCAAAAATGGGAAGAAGTCGAGGAAGACTCCATCATAAAATCTGGGATCAGCTGACAGGCTGAACTTGTCTTCTCCCCTCCATAGGGACCCTTATTGGGTAAGAATTATACTCTACGCACACTGAAGGATTATCTTGAGTTAACTTTTGTTAGGGATTAGATCTTGTTAGTATGTTGCTTGGAATTACATTGCTTGTAATTCTATTGTTTTGAACATGTTCTTGAAGTGAGATACCACTGCCAGCAGTCCTTGAACCTTGATTGGTTGCAATTATACTAATAAAGAGCATTATTCCATCACCTTGTCACCCTGATTTTTCAGCCTTCTGATGTTTTTATAGTTTCTGAATTTTTTCTCATGCAAGTGTTATAAATAGAAGTAATGTTTATGGCAAATACAAGTATGTTTTTCATTCCTCTTCTGAGGAAGGAACAATTTATGGACTTTTTGGTTGACCAACGTGATTGGAGAGGTGACAATCTCATTCTCCAATCCATGGTCTGGATGTAAATACTATATAATTGGAGTCACAAAGAATAAAGTTCAGAGGGTCTTGCCCTGTCGACTGGAACGGAGTCTGTGTCCTCCTTTCCTGTCCTATTGAGACAAGCCCTACAAGCGCACTGGCAGTCGCTGGCAGTGGGTGGAGGTGTGGAGACCCAGGAGGAGGTTTCTCAGGCATGTGACTCTCAACAAGCCAGTCAAAGTGCACTTCAGTGTAGTGAGCCGCCCAGGGAAGGGCCCCCAGAACAAGACACTGGCAGACTGGTTGGGCACAAGGGTCCCAGTTCTACTGCAGAGCTAACAGATTACTCAAACACTAAGGGGTGGAGTAAATCTCTCCTTTTCATGTGACAGTATTATAAACAAAATCATACTCAGCATATGGAAACAACCTCTGGGACTGTTTATTAGCACAGATACAGTTACTGAGTTTAAAATAAGGAGACCAAAATTGTCTGTCTTTTCCCTCAATGCAAATAATGTAAATAATGTTAAGTCAAATACTGCTTGGTCTCACTCACAAGCTACACATCTACCAGCCCTCTCATACCCCATCACTTCAAATTTTGGTGCTGGGAGTCAATGTTTGTGCCACTGACACACTGAGGTGTAGGAGTAGGTAAGTATTCAGACAGGAACAATCAGCAGGATTTTAAAATTCAGGATACAATTGCCATCCATCTGTTTACACTTTCTATTGCCTCTTTATGGGCAAACCATGCTCCCTTGGTCTCATGCACAGCCAGCCTTGGGCCTTCAGAAGGCCTTACAGAAAACACCTTATGACTGCATATTCATGAACTATCAAAAGAAAGAAAAGGAGAAACAATTTCCAAATATGAACTCATTGAAACAAAATTAGAAAGCATGCGGAAAGGAAGGGATTCCATGAAAAACCATCTATAATTTAAATATTTTTGTGGTTTTTGCTTTTGTCCCTGAGAGACTGAAGATAAGGTAACCCCTTAAGTTAAGCCTCTCATGACCTTGATATTCTTTCCATATACTGAATATTTCAACTGGTATAAGTAGAGATGTTACCAATTCCTTCAAAATCTCAGCCCTCTCTGACACTAAGGGGTCATGAGCACAAACCCAGTGACTAAAACCTTAGAGATGATATCCTGCCTGTACACCTGCTTCCCAAGATCCTTTTCTCACACTTCTCACATGTGCCAGTGGAGATTTCAGATACTAATTATTCACAGCTGTACAACATGGCCAATGACAGCACATCTGGAAATAAGCCTAATGAAACATGCAATATTATACCATGAAGCAATATTATCAAAACAAAAAAGCCCAACAAACAAAACACATGTCTACATAGAGAAAGAAGAAAAAAGAGATAAAATTAAGTAAGTTGGGCTAGGCCCCCAGGAGTTCCCTTGCTCAAAGACTCACATCAAGATTTTTTTTCATTTCATGTAACAATTCCAGGCTGATCTAATGCTACAGGCTGTAACTCTTAGTCTTCTATATTTTCAAAAGCCAAGGGATATTTTATCCTTTCCTGGCTTGGGCTGTTGATCTTCTGTGTGATAACTTGCATGGTGTTATGTTTGTGATTTGTGACCAAACCAACACTGATAACATGGAGATGCTTTTGTTACAACTTCCATAGGTAGCATTTCTGTGGGTCGTGTCTGTGGGTATTTTGGCTGTAAAAAAGGGATAACATTTACCTTGCTCTCCACACTACTATGGATTTTTTAGATGTTTGATTATTAATCATACTGTTGCTATTACCATCTTTGATTTAATTCTTAATAAAGACACTTCTCCTTTTTTAGCTTAACACTTGCCATCCCTACCAACATGAGTATGTACTCTCTTTTAGTTGTCATGTAGATGAATGTATTAATTTAATCTTTAAATCAATGCCAACTTGGAGAGCAGATTTATGAACATAACTGAAAATCCCCAGTGCTTTTGTTGTGCAAAGCAGATTGTACAGCTGAGCTCTGCCTTATCCAAGAAGAACATGTATGAATTCTTCTCAAATTCTGTATCATTAGATTTGGAGATATTTTCCTATTTCCTTATTCCCTTTCCTGTATGTGTGAGCAGTAAAGGCACACAGAAGGAAACACAGGGGAAGTCAGTCAACCCTTGCTCAGGTCAGTATGGAGCACTGAAACTTCTGTAACAGAAATTCCCTGAAAAGAAAACATTTCCCCACCTGCCTATGTGGGGCAGACAAGCAGAGTGAAGGAGAAATGGGCTAGGAGTTTTCAGCTTCCAAAAAACCTAAATGGTGTTATTACAATGTGCTATTAATATTGTATATCTAAACAGTCACACATGTGAATTAACATCTCTATCTAAAAATCTGATACGAAACAAAAAAATCTGATATATCGTTCTGCAACATATACAAATAAATGTTTATGTGGTTAGATAGACTTACAACTTAACCTGAAATCATTTGCCATAATAACAGTTTTATTGTCAGGCTGAGGAATCTTCCTTCAAACGTGGCTTTGGGTGCCTGTTTGGTGTAGACCTTTCAGCTGGTTACTTAGGTTGTGGATTTGTCCTTCACAGAGTATTCTTTCATTACATATTTGTTTATTTTCTGCCCCAATGGTTCTTGGTGCAGGACTGCAGTTCTGGATCTTATTTTGATGGCAAAGAAAATTCTTCCTTAGGCCAAAAATATCTATCCTAAAGCTTTCAACTGAAGTGATTGCTACACTTATGTGGGGCCAATAGCTCTGAATAATTGATGAAACCACCAAAAGAGACAAGCTGTGCAACGCTATTAAAGGATCACCTATGATGCATGTTGTATAAAAGAAAAGATCCATCCCATCTTCAAGCTTACACAGCCAATGCCATCTTCTTTGGAATCAGGAATCAGCTGACCCTATCTTTGATAGCAGCTAACAAATGTGTGATTTGAAGGACTTCAAAAAATGCCTTGCAAATCCTCATTCATGAGGTGATGAATTGATAGACAAAAAAAAAGTGTGAACAATCTTCACATATGAACTCTTGACAACATTGGGAACAAGATGAAAAAGAAGAAATATAATACATGACCTAACTTGAATATTTGTGCCAATATTTTAACTTTATCTTTTACTTATGAGATAATTTATTAATCTGACAGAACCTTGATGTCATTATCTTGCTGAGCCCAAGATAGCATGTCAATAACCGCAGTATGTTATTCAATAATAATTCTATATAAATAGGAGTTCACAACTTCAGTAAAAAAGACAAAAGATGTGCAATCAAATACTCCACATGGATATTCTTTTTATCTTGTAGAAACTTTCTGTGGTTTTGTCCAGTTTGTCATATGACTCCAGCCTTAAACAATAACAGTAAAAGAGTCAAGATTGATGATTTGGAGAAGGAAAGAAGAAAGCACAAATGCTATCATCTTGTAACAAACTGCAAAGACAGATAGACATGTTTTGGATCACATCACTTACAGAGATGTTAGATGCACATTATTTTGCTTGCAAGAGATAAAATGAAAGCTACTGGTGAAACAGAAGAGCCTGATTCAGGATAAATTACAAGAATTAAGGCAGTAAAATGGGTCCATTAGTGAATCTGCTTGCTTTCTGCACTTCAGTCAGTCTGAGATGGGCTTAATGTGTTTATTTCCCATTTCCCCCTTATGTTTATCTCCTGTCTTTTCACAACGTAACTTCATATTTCCACTTAGACTACATTAATAAGAACATGCAAAGAAAGTCAAATTTCATCTCTGTTAAATGCACATGAAATAGCTTTTTAAAACCACACATTTTTAATGACGTCATTTTACAAAGTTACTTTGCAGAATTCTTCCTGATAAACCAGAACTTCTAATTCTCTAGTTTAGATTCCTCATTGAAGAGGTGTATTTTACCACACTGAGAAGAGCTGGCTTACTTTAAACAACAGGGATTTGGGCTCTGTGTTTATTAAATTGGTTGATTTAAAGTTAGAGTTTCTTAAGAGCTGAAGAAGAAAGGATTCAAAGATTTCTTTGATCAAAGCCTCAAAGACTGGCATTAGAAAGAGCAAAGGAAACAATAAAATGAAGCAAACAAAGCAATATTCCATGACTTCTGCCTGCCAATTCCCAGTGCCAAAAATGGGACAGAATATAGACTGGCTTATCAAATACATTTTTCTAAAAAAATCAGAGTTTAGAGTTACTGCTCTCCAGTTTATAAGATGTTTACATAGCTAAGTGGCTCAGCATAAAGGAGACATAACTCTGAACTTCACAGGACTACTCCTTGCAAGGAAGTAAGCAGGTGTGGATTTGCCACCAGGAATCTGGATCCCATTGTTACAGCTTCATGGCCTAGTTTCAAGCTCAAGGCCATGTGGGGAGGGTGAGGACTACTGCCTACTACCACCTGACGTACTCATCCAGAGCAGTCATTTAACCAGCACCAGCTAAACACCCATCTCCAGCACCGAGTTTAAACACAGGCTGCTAATTTGAAGTACAGACAGACAGGAAATAAACCTCATAAATAAGTTTCAATATGAGGAAAAACTACATTTCTACTGACACTAGAAACCCAAGCTCCCACTTCAAATCACCCACGTCAATTTTCTGTAATCACTGCTGACTACTGATTATTTTCTTTCATTTCCAGCAATCTTTATATTTAATAAGGTAGCTTTATCTTTTTTGAAACTTCAATTTGTAATAGGTAAACAAGGTAGAGAAAAATCATTATTCAGAGGATTAGAATATAGGTTTCAAGTTTTTCTCTGATTATATTATTATAGAAATGAACCTATTTTGTATTTCAAATGAACTTAAACCAACAAATGTTAAGGATTAATTTTAATACTGTAAAAGTAAGCAATTTTGAACTATTGTTTATTGACTCATTCAGCTTTTGCAAGTAGTTGCAGAAGTTAATTTTTTTTAATTGTAAGAATAGGGTGAAATACCTTTAACTAAATTATCTTATTTCTCTTTATTTATGAGGTACAACAAACCATTTCCTGAATTAAGAAACTTTCTATTCATCCAAATGCCAGCACCTACAGATTTTCTATATTGGCTTATTCACTGCTGTTATCCAGAATTTTTTATAGAGCAACTTTTACTGAATGTTTTGAAACTTGTTCAGTGTGGAAAATCTATTAAGTCGTATTAGATATTGTTTAGAATGCTGGTGTTCAATGTATAAATCTGTGTTTCAGTCCTCTTCCAAGATTAACTTGATACAAAAAAAATGAATAGAAAGGTAATTGGGCCAGAAATGAAACATTTCATTCCCCTTTTCCTAAATCTACTACAGTTGGAGTATTAGAATGTAAAGAAATATTTTATAATTGCTTAAGGATACACAGAATATCTTTATCAGATAAAAAGGCTCCCAACTGTACTGTGTAAAGATTTTAATTTGAAATCAAACTAAAATATTTTATAGTTAGTGTTACAATTCTTGATTTTGGAAAATGTGAGTACCAAAGAAATGCAATTTATGTCACTGATTTAAAAAACAATTTTAAATTTACTGATTTAAAATTGACATGACTTAAAATTAATCCTTAGTAGATCCTGTTGAATGAGACTCTGATTGCTAGAAAATTATTTAATCTGATGAAGTTTCCTTCATTCTAATTTGAAAACCAATTGTGAAAAAAACTTCTGAAATAATTTATTGTAGTAAGTATAATTATTATTATTAATATTATTTATTAAATAACTGTGGGTCAGTAATTCATTATCAATAGATAATTTTTTCTCTGAGAAAAAACTGAAATTTTGAGTTGAATTTTCTCAGCTTCAGTTGTATACGTTGTACAAGTCACAAGAAATTTTCTATTTCTACATCAGACAAGCTCAATTTCTAGGTTTAGTTTTTGAGCAGAAATGCTTGTGTGCATGAAATTTTTCCCACTTGTGTTCTCTACCTTTCCTTTGATACATCTTACTTAGACCTCTGACAAACACCCACACAGGAGATCTCTAACAAGCAGCAGAAACAGTATTACAAGAACTTGGGTCTCTCCCTTTCAAAATAAATCTGGAGCAATATTTTAATGCCAAATTTAAGTGTAAATCTCTTCTGACCAGTACGCTATACTGAATCCAGAGGCAGCTGTCTATCCCCAGCAGCATTGCAATATTTGGACACAATTAGTACAGAAATATCAGCAGTTTTCAGAGTAAAGTGCAGGATGAAGCTGGTTACAGTGTCCTGTCACAAATCACCCCACAAGGAAAGTCCTTCTAAATAGATGAATCAATGAAAAACTCATTATTCAGCTGAATCTATCCTGCAGAGATCTGAAATATGCAGGGGAGTAAATGTAAATTAGACTATGTACTCTCCCCGTACACAAAAACTGGTATCCATGCTTCTATGCTCAAATGTTGCAGTACAGCACCATTTGGTTTCTTCACAGAGATAAAAATGTACCAAGAAAGACAGAAATTTCCATTACTGTACACGCTGAACTCATTCTAATGTACGACACTCGAGGGAGGTGAAAACTTGCAGAGCACAGCATCAGCTCCTACAGTTTGTATCAGCACAAGGCTGCTCCTGGCTGGAATTGCTCTAAGGTGCTGCCCTGTGCACCCAAGGCCCTGATGGAGTGTTCCATGGGGCTCTCCCTGTGCTGTGGAAGTGCCACTGCCCCCGAGCTGCCCACCCCCACCCATGTCCCCAGAGCACCCAGTGTCCCCATAGTCAGTGCAGCTCGCCCCTAGACCATGCCCAGCCAGCCAAGTCTGCAACAGCTCAGGGTAGAGACCATGCAGGCACAACACTAAGTCCATCAATAACTTGAACTGTGACAATTCTGCACACGTTTCTAGGCAAAGCAGATCTCTGAATAGCCAGGAGATTGACCAAATGCCATAAAAGAACCTCACAGGAAACAACTTCCCCCTAACACCTAATCTAAGTCTGCTCTCTTTTAGTTTGAAGTCATTGCCCTTGTCTTGTCACTACATGCTCTTATAAGTAGTCTTCCCCATGTTTCTTACAGGCTCCCTTCAGGTACCAAAAGGCTGTAATTAGGTCACCCTGAAGCCTTCTCCATTCTAGGCTGAATCCTAACTCTCTCAGCCTTTCCTCGTAGGAGAGGCTCCATCCCTCTAAACATCTTGGTGGCCTACTCAGGACTCACTCCAATGACTCCAACCTCATATTAATAAGGTGCTGTTTTTCCTGCTCATAGAGCAGCTAAGTAAAAGGCCAAGGACATTCCCATTTCCATAACAGAGCTACAGCATTTCAACAAGTCACTAGGGGCTGCAGTCAAGCATTACTAACGTGCTCAGTAGCTTAGGTATTAAGTTCACTAAAGAATAAAAAAGGCATGGAAAGAACACGTAGGCAAAATGAAATGGATAGCCACAGGTGGGAGGAAAAATCAGCTTTGAATTCTCCCTAGAATAATTCCTTGCATAAGACTTTATATAAGCTGACAGCCTTTCATATTCTCAGAATTGGATCCCAAAATTCATTTGGAAGGTCTGCACCCTCCAGTAAGAACGGCCCCAAGACTGCACTCACCAACTAGCACACTGTTTATTGTAAGGGAAAGCAGGGACAGCCAGTTTCAGGTGGGGTTGGAACCCAGTTTCGACAGCATTTAGGACTTTGACGTCACCAACTGGGTCAGCTTACAACCTGGCAAACCTGCAGAGGCACATCACTCCCTGTCTGTGACTCTGTGGAAAACAGATATACAGGCAGCGGTAGGAAGCAAGGCTGACCTTGATCAAAGCCTCAAAGAGTCCAGTCTTTTAAAGAAAGTAGAAGAAACCCCCCAGCTGTCTGTGCCTCTTGGAACTGCTGCTCTACATCAGTGCAGCTGCAGGCAGAGCAGGCAGCACCGAGGCACCCTGCCAAGCCAGTGGTGTGCTTGAGCACACACTTGCCAACAGCCCCACAGGGAAGGCTGGGCTCAAACAGAGACCTCCAAGATGTAAGGAAAAACTTTGAAGCCTGTCTAGCTTTTGCCACGTGAGAGCATTTTTGCTCCAGTGGGGTTTTATATATTTCCAGCCACCCAGTTGTTTTTATGAACGAGACCCATGCTGAGCAATCTCATTTCAAAGTGAGTCAGAGGCACGAGCAGCAGGAGAAGGTAAAGGTTTGGGTTCACATGCCGGGCTAGCACTCATCTCATTTGTTTCATTATTTGGAACCATATGCCCAACGGAAGAAACAGGGAAACAATAATACCAGCATTATTTTAGAGCTGTGCCCAAGGGACTTGTCATCTGACATTCAGTGTTGCCAGAATTCCCCATGCAATGAGAACAGTTACATTCCCTAACTTTGCTTCCCTACTCAGCAAGTGGCACACCTGCTTCATGGAAGATAAGAACAGCTTTTGATTTGTGTTTCAATATCTAGAGTAAATAAAGTTTTCCCTCAAGATCTTGAAGAAAATATTGACAATATGACACAAACATATTCCTAAATACTCAAATTCTCAGCACAGAAATCAAACCCTTCTTTTGATAAAAAGGTGCAATGGTGTTTCAATCTAACCTCATGTTTCAGAGAGCTTCAGTTTACAGGAGTTTCAGATTGAAAAAGTTGGTGTTTATAAATCCAAATCTCTCAAAATCACACATTTCAGACCAAGAGGAGGAAATCAACAATATTCTTACTGGGTAGGCATAGTAACATTTTGCATGTAAGCCACATGCACAACTTTAAAGGAGGAAATAAGCATGCAAGACAAATCCAGACTTTAGAATATTTTTTGAAGAGTTTTCTGAAAAAGTGAGGCTCTTGTTTTTGCATAAAGAACCATCACGATGACTTGGCAAGGCATCTCTTCATTGAAGCCACCAGCAGACAGGAAGGAAAACCAAAACCTGCCACGGAAGGAACCTGCTGGGCAACCCCATTTAGAAGGGCAGAGAGGTGGTACATTATTTGTTCTGCCTCACCAGCTTCCTGCCTTGCTGGGCTCCAGCTGGAGCTAGCCATCCAGAGCAATCAGAGTGCAGGGAGCCTCCAAGGCACACCAGGACCGTGAAGGCATCAAAACTGATTCTCACCTGTTTGAACTTGATCCTCTTTTCGCCTGCTGGGAACAGGCCTAAACAAGGTCATGCCCAAAGTCATCTGAAACTGAATTGCTGCAAGGCAAGCTCTGCTGATGGAAGTGGCTTTTAGCAGTTTTTCAGGCCAGAAAGGACCAGCAGACCACAGAGCCTGACCTGCTTGACAAAGGCTGCTGCAGAGAATAGCTGCTGGGAAAAGGCACCTCTTTCTAACCTGGAGTGAGGCCAGAGCAACTCTAAGATCAGTGTCTCCAGCCCCTGACTGAGAAGAATGAGGCTGCTCACAATACAGCAAACATCATTCTGTTTCTTTCCTCTCAATAAAATAAGCCAGCTCAGTTTGCCCTTGAAATTCATTTTATTAGACTCCATGTCCCCAAGGCAACCAAGCCTCTAAATCCTTGAAATTTCCTCCTCTCCTCCCTTCAACAGCTCTGTCCAGGGAGAAGAGGCTTAACACCAGCCTGCCAGTTTCTTCTCTTTTCAATCTCTCTTTTCCCCTGGCTCCTCAGGCTAGCCAACTCTCTCAGGTTTAAGGTCCTGGGTACACCTTTCAAATTTTTTTTTCCCCCAAGGTAAAGCTTAAGTCACAAAACAGATATTAGGCAATGAGGAAGTAGATGAGCTATTAAAGGCTATGACTTACAGGGACCAGACTGCAGCTACCTCTGTCCCCTTACAAGATTCTCTGGAAGCTCTACGTTCCCTCCCTACAAGCTGGTGAGCGTTTGTAGGAGGATGGCACAGTAGCACAGTGACAAGGTTCATTACTCTCTGCACCCACATGAGAAGCCAAGGTCTGGGTAAAGGGGGAGCATCCTCCATGACCCACCTGTCACCCCACTCAGAGGAGAAGCAAATGGACACAGACAGGAGGAGTTAGGCGGAGCTTTGGGGTACAATCCATCTGATGAACTGTTAAGTTGATCTGCAATGAGAGCTGTGTTCTCTCATGAAGGAAAAAACACAGGAATGGATTATATTTAGTCATAGGACATAGTAGAAAGAAGAGAACAAGTAAGAGCATGAGAGTGCTTCAAAGATGAAGAATAAATCCCAATTGTGAGGTCAACCAAGCCTGTGATGGAAGGATCAAGGCACAAATTTGGAGACAGAACAGAAGAGTTTGCAAATTTCCCAGTTCCAGTCCTCTATGAGGGAACTCCTGAAGTTCTGCAAAAGAGCACCAGATCTGCACACCTCCCATGGGTTTCAATGCCAAAAAAAACCACACATACACATCTTACCTAAATACTAATAAAAGTAGCAAATTGTCACTGAAGAATGCTACTGCTAACCCAAAGCAGAGTCCAGCTCCTACTTTTTTCACAGTAGCTGTTTTCTAATGCCTTTGAGACCTGGGCCATGCAGTTTCTTCTACATCTATTGGGAAAATGAAGCTCTATCAACTGACAGAGCACAGGAATCCAGCAAAGGCAAGTGGTGCCTGGAAACTACAGTGTCCTCTTCACAGACAATTTGAGGAACATTGCGCTGCTGTAGCAGTAATTCCCTCTTTTGTTTAGATCCAGACCTTTTCTCTTTTGGGGTTAAACTGTCCAATACTCTTGCAACCTTTTGAGAATCTCTGGAGAGAAGGGCTATGCAAAAGAAGTGTCTTTGCTTACATGAATTTGCTAGTTGCACATGGCAAGAGGAAGCAAAAAACCTCAAAGCTGGAGTGACAGAGAAGAGATGGAGCACGGTAAGAATGGAGATAAATAAGCAGGGCAGACCCTGAATCTTGCAACTAGCATGAATCAGCTGACTCTGATCCCATTTCATTTGTGGTTGCATCAATATCTGCTTAGCCCTGAAGTACAAATTACCCCATCCGGCAGAGATTTGGTCCTTCTCTCATATCCGTGTTTGACAGTGTGAGAGTGATGGCCTCCATTTCATCCTGTGTACAAAACAGGGGAAATACTCATTTATCTTAAAGAAGGGAATATAGGGAATGGAAGAAACCAGTGTTCTCTGTCAGTAAACAAGCCAGTGCACGGACAGCAAACAGATAATCTGACTCTAGAGCACAGGCAGGTAGCTTTACTGGCCATGGGCAGGTGTGGCTGGTTTGGGCAGGGTTTGTGGAGGAGAGGAGGGGGAAGGCATTCCCCATGCCTGATAAGCTTTGCTGCACGGGGTGGAGAGCTGCATGTGGGGCCATGCTGAACCATGGGTGAGGAACATACAGGCTCATGACCACATGGAATGCAGCCAAATTAGGTGCAAGAAATATGATAACCATGGGAGGGAGCTCTTAATTTATTGCTATCTTAGATGTGATGGGGGTTTCTGCAGCCCTCAGTGAGAAATAAAAGTAGTCTGCAAAGGAAAAGTGAAACATCATTTAACGGTCTGAAATTACAAAGAATAAAATTAATGCTAACTTGAGAAGGAGAATATTCCCATCTCCCTTGCCTCCCACTTGCATCACTCACTGCAGTGAACTCAGGTGAATAATACAGACTGATGCATGTGTCTACCACGTGGTTTCATACTTATTGTCATTACAATGGAGGAAAAAAACCCAGAATAAATAAACCTCAAGGACTCTGTTTTAGAAAGTTCGGAGTGGAACATTTTCAAGTGTAGGTATTTGCTACGGCTCCCTGTAAGCTCTTTTTTCCTCACCCCTCTCATTTAAGTCTTCATCTGCACAGTGTCTCTCCTGCTATTATGGGCTCACTGAGCAAATGGCTAATGCAGAAACCAGTTTATAGAAAATCACTACTTGATCTGTATCTATTTGAGGGCACAGGTGAAGAGCACCAAGTTCCATTTCATTGCACAGGTGAGGATCAAGTGCTGTGATCAGTTTTAAGAAGCTCTAAAACACTTTTGAACAGGATGTGGCCCAAAATTGTCGGGTTATAGAAACCAGTGTGAAGCAACATAATGTATCTCACCAGAGGCGTGGTTAGAAAGTGTGATAGTTCTTCATCTTTAGAGACCAAGTAAAGTACCTATTCCAGAGGCTACAGTAGTGGTCTTTGAAGGAAGGAAAAATAATATCCTCTTTGGAAAAAAAAAAAAAAAATCCATGGTTTTCTCTTGCAAAAATTCTGGAATGACTTCTTCCTATATTCTTCTCTGTGTTTTTTTTTTTTGGGGGGGGAATGGTTTGTTTGATTTTGGTTGTTTGGTTGGTTTGGGGGGGCTTGGCTTTTTTATTCATAGGTTTTGTTTGTTTTGTTTGTTTGGGGAGATTGCTTTGTTTTGGGTGGGGTTTTTGTCTATTATTTTGTTTGGGGGGTTTTTTGGTGTTTTGATGGGGTTTTTTATTTGTTTGGGGGGTTTTGGTTGGTTGGTTGGTTTTTTTGTGGGGGGTTTATTTGTTTGGGGGTTTTCTTTGGCTAAAGTTTGTTGTGAGTTTTTGTTGTTGTTGTTACTTTGTTTTGTTTTTTTCCTGGAAGCCATAGGGGTTAAAATCATAATTATAAGTTAAAACTTGTCATATCTGTTTAAGTTCTGTGGTAGGACCTCATGAAAGTTCGGTTATTAAAATGCTTACAAGAATAATTGTTGCTTTACACAAATATGCATTTATTAGAAATCAGCTATTTAAGGGGAAAAAACCCCAAAAAAACAAAAACCAGAAGAAAAATCCCAAGTTCCCTTTTGCAAAGTTCAGGAAGGTGACTTTTTTTAGAAAAATAAAAAAGGAATTTCACATTATTCATGTGTCCCTTAATTTTTATCTTTTTTATAAAAACCTTTACTTTTAATCCAGTTTCAATTTATGGTAAACAAAAGGCAAAAATCCCGACAAATTTTCTAAAGCCTAGCATCCTGGCAGCAGAAAGACTCAAGATGGTGCCTCCACTGTGGGGAAAACCCAGCAGAAAAGGGATATTCTATGCAGCAGGTCTGACAGCACATGTGAGCTGGGCAGCTGCAAGTGTGTGGATGCACGGTTTCCTTTGGCACAGTGGGTACACACAAGGAAAACTAAAAGAAAATCCTGTGTGAAAACATATGCTGAGGAGTTGGAACAGTTATTGGATGGAGAGAAGTTAGCAGGTAAAAGACCAAAAGTTGAAATCAGGCTTATTGGTTATGCTTATTGCTCTGCTTCCTGGAAGCTGGTGCTTTGTTGTGATTGCTACACAGCCTGCCCTTCAACAGATACGATGGCAGAGTTATTTAATGGCAGTAATAAGAAAAAGTCTGTACACTTGCAGATAACAGCACACACTGTTACGTTTGAAGCATACAAATGTCACTGATGTGTGTTCTTGTGTAGGAAATGGAAAGATAGAAACTTCCACAGTTACTGAAGGGTTTGGTTTGCAGCCTTGGGAGAAGCTCGGATTAATGTAAAAATGAAACTTCACAGACATTAAGTAGAAAAATTATAAACTTATGTTTCTATGGTTGTAAGTAAGAATACGCCTTAAGTAAGTAAGAAACTGTATTAGTAAGATAGTGAAGAATTTTATAGTGTAGTAATGCAATTTTATAGAGTAAGCTAAGAGTTTAGATGTTATAATAGAAGCATATGTTTGTATGTGTAGTTGTAGCCCATTGGATAAAAGTTTACACAGTGCAGCAAAATTAAGCAAAGGTGATATGTCAAAAAAAAAAAAAACCCAAAATAAACTCTGGGACAACTTTCTCTTGGATCAGAATGTTATATATTGCCTTGTAACGAAGAAACTTGTGGCTACTTTGAGCTACAGCTGACTTCTTGCTCCTCTAAAATCTCATGGCCTTTGTTTGAGGCTGATGTTTGTCTGAGTAATAACTTGTTTTCAGCCCAACACTCGTCCCATCCCTTTATTCAGGCGTCAATAATATTCTTGTACCTGTAACTCCTCCTTTCCACTAACAATCTTAGCTCTTCAACATATTCATTGTGATGACTTTGCCATGGAGCAAAGGAATCCAAACCCATACAGACTGGCCAAGGGACTCTCTCCAAAGTGTGAGATATCACTGAGAAAACTGAGAAACATACGTATCTGAATTTCTTCGGTTTTCTGAGAAAAGCTCAGGTTTACTCAGAAGCAACATATTGGTTCTGATCCATTTCCAGTGCTTTAGGCACTGACTATCCATGGTCCAGCGAAAGTCACTTATTTTTCACAAAAGCGTCTTTTTTCTTCTCCTGAAGACTTATAGTACAAGACTTGGTTCCCATTCTTGATCCTACAAATGCGGCACACACAAAAAGAAGCACTAAACAAAATCTGCATTCTCTGCTTTATGTGACAGCTGAGGAAGTGGAAAAAGAAATAACAAAAAAATAATCAACAAAACAAGGAAGAAAAAGGAAAATCATATAATAAAATCATAGGATGGCCTGTATTGGAAGGGATATTATCTAGTCCAACCTCCCCCTATTTTGGGCAGGGACACTTTTCACTAGACCAGAGCACTCAAAGCCCCATCCAACCTGGCCTTGAACACTTCCAGGGATGGGGCATCCACAGCTTCTATGGGAAACCTGCTCCAGTGCCTCACCACCCTCTGAGTAAAGAATTTCTTTCTAATATCTAATCTAAGACTACCCTTGTTTGAAGCCATTGCCCCTTGTCCCACACTACACGTCCTCGTAAGAAGTCCCCTCCAGCTCTCTATAAGCCCCCTTCAGGTACTGAAAGGCTGCTAGAAGGTATCCCCACATGGATTGAGACTATTCCACAAACTCACAAAAACATTTGACTCCTGTTTCAGCATGCACAATATTTAGGTACGTTCACAGAACTGAGCTATAGTCACCTCTGTGTTTTTCTGCAGCAATAGCATTGCACGGGGTTTAGTTGACTTCCCACAATGGATTTCCCAAAGAACCAAAGCTCACAAGACCAGGATTATAAAGATGAGGATCTGAGTATTCCTTTTGTAGATCTTGTGTGAGTGTATAGCTAAACTAAAACAAGCTCATCAAACTAAACCTAAATAAAATAACACTAAATGAAAGAAAGAGCAAAGATCTCTAGGTCCTTCCAAACCAAATCATTCCCAGTGTAATTTGATGTATCTGAATACTTCCAGTTGGATGGCTAAAGAAAAATTTTGATTGATTTGATTTATGATTATTATTTAAGAGCACATAATACATGAAGGAAAGATGGCAGGACCAGGGAAAAGCTGGCAGGAAAAAGCTGGCAGTGTAGTAGTGGAAACAGATGGTCTGCAAGCAAAAACTCTATTATGATTAAGAGAAAGTGTTGTTAATAGGGTTACATTTCTAAAGAAGGAGTTCTGCCAAGACCAGTTCAAAACAGAGTAGTTGTTAAAAATGTGATTGAAGCCATCAATATAGATTAGAAAGCATCCCTCATTTGAGATGTAAGCACTGGGAGTGTGTTTGCTTCTACCCTATTACAATATGAATTAAAATATTGAACACAAACTACTATTTCAGGTACTTAGGAAATCAGAATGAAAACTACAGAGTAAAGGCAATGAAAAGCAAGGGAAGAAAATCATGGAAACATCACAGCTGGATGTCATTTGCTGCTAATTCTTCAACCAGTACTCCAAGTGTTAAGAAAAAATGTAAAATCGAAATACATTTTTGTATTTTGATTTTAATATATAGAACCCCGTATATTCCACCTAACTTCACTTACTGTGTCCTGAGTAAGTCACATATAAATAATACAGACAGATACTTATCCCCTGAGGGTGACAATGTCCCTCCTAAAACCAGTTAACTGAGATACAGCCATGTTTAAACTGAGGTTCTTAAGTCCCCTCCAAAAGTCACCAAATGCCCTCATTTAGTCTTCAAAAGTGATTGAATGAGTGACCTGATGGCACAAATTCAACATCAAGAGACTGCTGAACATCCACTAAAGATATTCATTCCTAGGAGTGATTTGGAATTTAGTTATTCATGAAGATCTTGGCCTCTCTTTTTAAAGTGGACTACAGATGAGAATATCCAGTACTACAAACCCTTTGCCCTGATATATAAAGTCTTGATACTAGGCCAAACTCTGCTCACTGCATATTTCTTTTCCTTCAGCAGGGCTGTTATCATGAAACAGTGTACATACCACAATTATTACAGTTAAAAATTATTGACCTTGTTAAAAATTAAGAAAACTATTACATTTAGCAGTTGCCCCTAGTTCAGAATAATCATTAGCCAGCAACAACTGAAACACCTGTGCAATATCAACCTTATTCTCATGCTAAATCCAAAACACAGAGCAGTACCGCCTACTAAGAAGAAAATTACTCCACCTCAGCCAAAAGCAGGACACTCCTGTGATTTCTCCAGTCCTTGCACTGACAGCTGTGCACAAGCCCAGGCATCAGGCAGCCTGGTGCTTACCTATTCACACCAGGACTAGCTGGGTTTTCCCACAGAGCTGCAGAGGGCACGTGAGAAGATTTCTGCTGTGAGGCTCTGGAAGAAGATGCCAGCTGAGGTGCTGCTTTGTGTGTGGCCTGGAGGTCCACAGCTGGCCTGACAAATATTTGCAGGCCCAAAACCATTGGCTTGTAGCAGTGCTGTCCAGCAGTTTAGACCACATTAGACAGGCAGGACAGCCAAACCTGGGTGTTAGGGTTGGCACAGTGTGCAGAAAAGGGCACTTGTAATAGTAATACAATTGTAGCAAGCTGACAGACCTGTTATCAGCACCATGGTTACTTGAAACTTCAATTAACTTTTTGTCTTTTCTACAAATTATGCCTCTCTGATGGCCTAGTTACTTTCTTTTTGGACACCATTCTTTGCACTAGAAAGTCCACCCCACAATCTGCCCCCCTCCCCAGCCTCCCCCAAAATATCCCAAAACCAGACAAGCAAACAAACACAAAAACACAAAAACCAACCAAACAATAAAAAGCAACAAAGGAAAGCGAAGCAACCCTGACACAACACTTTACAAACTCTTATTCCTCTTTGAAACCATTGTGTTTTAGTTATGCCTGACTGTCAGGAGGCATAGTGGATCTGGATCTGCATGCAAAGGTGTGTTCAATCTTGCTTCTCCCAGCACAGTGATATCAGCTTTGGCCACATAAAATCACAGAGCAAACACAAGAGTTCTGACAACCTTGACTGCTCATAGGAGATAGCAGGGATACCCCTCCACAGCTACATGTTAACAGGACAAGCTACCCACAGCTGCTTGGAAAGGGCCAAGATGTTCCTGTTTCCATCATCCTTTAGCTCACAGTTCCCCTTTCCAGTGGTTCATTGGTCAGTGAGGTAATTCTAAATGTGGCTCTGTGTCTCTGCAGTGCGGCTTAGCTAAAGGTCTCAAGACTGAAGTGTGAAATGACAGGAACATTTACTACAGGTTTCCTCTACTGCACAAGAGCTCTCACTTTTTGAAGCTTGAAATAAACCCAAGACACAGCATAGAAGCAAGTGCAACCACAGTGGGTTAGAGCAGGAAAAGCCTTCTCAAGGGGGCTAACGAAAGGCTGGTTGGGGGGGAGGAGGTGGTTCTCTTGCACCACAAAAAGTACTGCCACTCAAATTTTCCACTAATAGTCAAGCCCTCCATGACACCTTAAAAATTAACACAAGAGCTGACCACTAAATGACGATATATAAACCCTGAGAAAGGGGGTGACAGTAGACACTTTCTGCTCTGCCTTGACACAGAAGCCGCAGCGATGAAGCTCCACACTGCAGCAATCCTGCTCCTCTTCTGGCTTGGCATCTTCACTGTGCACACGGTCAAAGGTAAGTTTGCAACCCGAGAGAAAGACAGGAGTTGCTCCACATTGCATCTGTGGTCTCCTGAGCAGAATGAATTGTTCCAGAGAGCTGATTTATAAGATAAAACACTCAAGAAATCCAGATGAAAACTGCAAGAAAGGCAGCTTCATGGGGGATTTCATCTGATGTCCTGCCAGACAGCGGTTGTTTTCTGCCTTAATGCAAGGAGAGATTCTGTGCCTGAGAGCACTTAAAGGGTTGCTGTGCAATGTTCTCCCTCTTAAAATCAAAAAATCTTGAAGGCACAAGGTCATTTAGTCTCACTGATGCCATGTACCTGTGTGTACTATAGAAATGTTAATAACATTTCATGAAAAATATTTCTTGACTAAGATATAATTTTTCTTTTTCCAGATAGATTACTTTTATATGAATTCTATTGTATTAATTGTTATCTGTCTTTCTCTAATTGTATAGCCTTAATCCCTCTAATACCACTATTTTAAAAAGTTCTTCCAGTTCTATATCTTATATCCCATATTGTCTTGTTTCTAGACCAACCTTGTGGTATGGAGAGGGAAACTATCAATGAGAAGAGGGGAAGGGACAGATTATACAGTACCTTCCCTCTTTTCACTGAATCATACAATTGAACATCTTCTTTCAAACCAATTACGAATGCTGAGATGAGCCCTGTTTATTAGCCATGCTTTAAATAAATCTGTCTGCAGTGCTGGTTAGGTCAGTAACTTTTGGCTACAAGTACCATGTGAAAACACCCATTACCACACACATTCTTATTACAATTAGATTCACTCAAGCACATAAAAATCACACAAAACACTGACATGTAAGCCATATGCAAGCCCACAAATACGCACTCAGAAACACAGAGAAAAGGCATCCTCACAAAACCACAACAAAACCAAACTGACACCTGCTTAGCATTCACAGGACTAGGAAGCTACACAGCCTTTATGCTGACCCGCTGCCTCTCCAGCTACATCCCACTAGATTCTCCTATTTTCCTTGGTGACACTGCTCTTCATCCTGGCAAGATGAAGTATCACAGACTACCAGTTCCCAAGGTTATTGTCCAGACTGTATTGACCATATGTGTCACCAAGTCTGAAAAAGCGCACCAAGATGGTCTACAAGAGAGAGAAAAAAGGACTAGATAGAATGATAAAAAATACCTAATAGACCTGGAAATAAAGGTAGTTATAGGTACAGAGCAGTTAGGGTTTGCTCCTAGCCTTAGAGAGGCTTTGCTCCTATTCCCTGCATCTGTTCTTTGGAGACTGTGTAGTAGCAGAGGAAATATTTCCAGGACTAGTAATGACTGTCTTTGAGCTCTTTTAATGCCACATTTTGAAAACCAGTCTGAGGCAGTAAGAAATGTGTCATGAATCATTCAAATAATTATTTTGTGTTGCTCGTGACTAATACAAGATCAGAAGAGATATTCCTTCAGGCAAACAAAATCTCAGGAATTAGCAGATCTGCCAGCACCTGGCTATCCCACACCATCTCCAAAGACTGATGTGTGTTTGTCTCAGCTATTCCAATTATTTCAAATAAAGAACAGCTCACAGATAGCGAGACTCTGTGCAGCAGGTTTTACATTTAGCAACGAGTACCAGAACAGCTCTTGGACTTTCCTTAAGCCAGTAGCTCTCTAAATTCTTTGTAAAAACCCACAGAGTAGAGCAGTGTTCTGTTTGTCCCCCACATGCTTTCCCAAACCTGTCTTCCATGAACAGACGAAAACCAGAAATGGGCAAGTGGAGACTAACACTATGTATGCCTATGCTTCATCTTACCTAAATGAGCTCCGATTTTCAGTTATCATCATTTTTAATCACCACTGCATTTCTCTGAATTGTACCAAAATCTTGGAGGAATGCAAGGATTAAGTAGCACCCGACTGCCTATGAAGTCAGAGTTATAGCTGGAGGATATAAGCACTTATTCTTCTGGCAGATAGATCTCCCATTTTGTCAACTATTTTTGTTAATACTACCTTTTCATGTGAGAGAAGTAGGCTTGCTTTCCTTTTCTTCACTTGGAAAATAGGAGGAATTACTGATACATGTTCAAAAGATACGTGGAAATCCACCCGATAAAGTGCCAGTTCTAAATGCTCATGGGTACTTACTTGCAGATGATGCAGACCTAATTATGAGTGATGTCAAACTCTTCTACTGCTATGGAAGCAGTCACTCCCTAGGGATAGACAACACCTTAGAGATGGTAGGATGCATCACAAAGTATAGCTTAAGCTCTCTGGTATAACTGGTATTGTGGCTGTACACCATGAGACTCTCATGGTCTAACCACCACCTTGAGTCTTTTGGAATTCCTAGTTTATTCAGCAATTATGGCTAAATATCGATACAATATTTATTTCCTTTTCACTTATCTCTTTTTCCCTTCTAGGGAGCGCTAGTAGTCAGTCCATGCGCAAATTCACTTGTGTAACTCTGTCTACAAAGCAGCTGAACATCCGAAATCTTGTGAGCTATGAAAAGCAGCAAGTACCAACAAATGCCATCATGTAAGTGTCCCCTGCACCCTTCAGACTTCCTTATGCAAACACAAAACCATCAGATAGGGAAGAGGCATCAGAACACAATTCATGGCCCAACTCACTAAATCTGCCTAGTCCAGGTCACCCAGTTCTTCCATGGAGGAGTCACCTGGCAGCTGAGGGAGTGAGGGGAGAAGAGTGGGCCTTGGAGATCTGGGAGGTGTGTATGAATAATGGCAGGAGGCTCACTGACCAGCTCACATCTTTGTGCTCAGTGATTGGGGAAAAATTTCAGCAGCATTGGAGCAGTCAGAGGCTCCATGTATGACCTAAGTCAAGGGGACAGATCATGTGAAAGAATATGGGGTAACTCTGAGTCCTGCTAGGAGCTGTGTTTGGTTGTTTGCGCTCACAAGCATGCATTTTTATCATGTCTGGGATCTGCTCCTGGGAGATAAATGTCCATCATGATTTAGCATAAAAGTCCCAGAAGAGCAGGTATGCTTGATTTTTTTTTTTTAATATCAGTTTATATGTACATGACCATGTATGTTACCTATATCATAAATAGGGAAATTATGTTTCTAACTGCTGTTATTCCAACTAACACATACAAACTCCAGCATCTAATATTGTTTTACCACATTTTTCCTCATGTGCTGCTTCAAAACCAGGAACAGCAGACTTGGGTTTAGAGACTAGGATTTAATGCCCAGCTTGTTTTCCTTTTTTCTATAGGTTTATCACTGCACAAGGTATCAAGGTCTGTGTAAGTGCTGATCAGAGATGGGTGCAGTCTGCTATAAAGAGAATAGATGAAAGACGTGTTGCCAAACGCAAATAATCCAAGCATCTAAGGCCAACCAGCTGGAAACATCATCAGTGCTGCAGATAACAAGGAAGAAAACTTTACTCTCTGCTTTTATTTCTTATTTATTAAGTGCCAATAAAATCTTTGAACAAACACAAACTGACCAGAATCTATTCTTCACTGGTTGAATGCCTGCAGACTTCTTCATCTTATGGTTGTACTCTATTAGTCTGTTTATTTTCTGAAATGCTTTCTAATACTTATTTAGAACTGACTATCATCTCATCCTTGCTGTCCTGACCAGGATGGCATTTAATGGTGAATGACTGAGAGTTTCACATAGTGTAGAGAAGATGATCACCCACAGAGCTGGAAGAGCACAGACCTCCATGCTGATGGAGATCAGAGCATTCTGCATTGAGTGCTGGTTTTAAGAAGGTGCTGTATAAGTTAGACATTCACACCTATATAACCTATACACAAACTGATTTCATGCTTCAGACTATCACCTGATCAGTGCCGTATTCAGAAGATGATCCTTGAGTCTTCTATTTTTACACACAGTACTGCACTATTAGCTCAGTTCACAAAGGTGTGTGAATGTTCTCACCAAGGAATGGCGTGGAGTAATTCAGTGTAACTCAGTGAACGTAACCCTGCCGGGCAGCTGAGAGACAGGACTTCAAAAGAGGGGGTGTAAAAGTAATCTAAGCAGGGAGCTTAAAGTCAAAGCTGGAGTAAAAATAGGTCAGAATTTGAGCTGAAGTTAAAGTTTATTGAAGTCTAAGCTGAAGTTATGGTAAAAAGGAGTTGAAGCCATTGAAGTTAGACATTATTCTCACAGTACAGTGTTATATACTTGTTATAGCCCAAAATAGGCCACAGCCCTGAACAGTCATAGCAACCACAGTCACCTTATTGTTTTCATTATTTGGTAGCGTCTTGGTTTTGAAAGACAGGTATCTGCCAAGGAGAGCTGGAGTTTCCCTTGGAATGGAGAATGTAAACCCCTCACCCCCTCCAAATTATAATTTTGCAATTAAGGGCTTTCAGTCAAAGATTTGGGAACAGGAATAACAGTTCTTTACTAGGAATATTAACATTACAAATGTAGTAGTAAAACAAACAAACAAGCAAACAAACAACAATCCTAGAAACCCTGACAGTCAGAGCTACAACCTGACACCCTGTTGGTCAGGGTGTTGGAAGCAGTCCCAAAGTAAGTCCTCCAGGAGTGGTAGATGTAGCTTTGTTGGAGCAGAGATGATCCTGAGAGAAAAGGGTCCAGTTATGGTGAGAAGGGTTCAGTCTTCCTCCAGGAATCCAGTGGAACCAGATCCCTCATGTTCCTGTGTCTCAGTTTTTATCCAGGTAGGAATGGTTGGCTCCCCCCACCCCCACTGGGTGGAGCATCTCACAATGGGATGATGGAATGTGTCATGTCATTGGTGAGCCTTAATGGCCCATTAGCAGGAAATATCCCCCTGGAGGGAGGACAGGTGGTGAAAGAGATAAGAAACACTGCCCCACCTGGTTTGAACAGCTGGCCCATTATCAGAAGGCACCTGCCCCCCTCCCCCCAGAGTTACAAGAGAGAAAGAAAAAAACATCTCCCCAACTGCTGTCAACAGATGAAATAGAATACACACTTTTGGTTCCATAACCCAAGACAGGCAGCCGTCACAAAATTACATAGTTTTAAAGACCTTGATAGTTACATATGCAGCTCTCTTCCTAGTTCTTTTTTATATCAGTGATCGTTCTACAACACAGCCTGTACCCAACCAAGAACGAGATATCTTGATTCACAAGCTCCACTGTGCTCCCCACTTCATCTCTTACCTATTCTTCTATGTAACCCTGTTCAGTCTTGCCTGCCCTGGGGAAGCCTTATCCTACAAATGACATCTGTGAAGTTACTTCAGTTTTGCCCTCGTGTGAAACAAACCTGAAACAACTAGTTTGCTTTTCCCATCGCTTTTCTCTGAATAAGAACAAACCACATCTGGAATCTGTATTTCACAAACTCATAGGAACTCCCTGCTCTAGAGAACTATATACAATAATGTCTTATTGTCTTAAAACTGATATACACTACTAACAGAAGGCTTTGAATTTTAACAAACTTACTATAAACCTGAATCAAATGGCAAGTTTGGTTGCAGGATTACAATGCAGATGGATACTGCTGAAACAGGTCTCAAGATGACAGCACAAATCTGAGAATTTATGGGCAAATTATCTAGAGGTGTCACTATTGCTGACTCATTACTCAGATGGCTTTGGAATGATCTGATTCCAAGATTTTTACATCATATTTCACCTCACATTTCAGACAATACCTCTTCAAAAATTTGAGTTCTTCAAAAACAGAGCTCATACCATGCTCAACTGGTCCCCATATTATCAGAAGCAGAAATGTAAGAGCTCTGTACTCAGAGAGAGAAAAGATGGTATTTGAGGACTTCGAGAGGTAGAGGAGAGGTATAGGCAGAGGTGCATCTAAAATAAAGTTCCTTTCATATTACCACATGTATGCAGGCTGCACTGCTGCTATGGGCTTTTCATTCTACAGAACCTCTTAGTGATACTTATGGAACCACAGCACTTCCAAACTGCACCAGAGAAATAAGACCAGACTACTCTAAAAGCCAGTCTTTACAGTTCCCTGCTTTGGTCAAGACTTTAGACAGAATTTGTCTTTCATGGCTCACATTTTGTCAGAGCCCAGTCCTGTGTGGGGAAACAGATTTAGTTTCCACTATCCAGGACAGGTTTTTAAATAGTGCTATTGCCAAAGCAGGGAAAAGAGGGACCAATCTATGTGTTACCCTACAGAATAGACTGAGGCAGGCTACTGAAGCTCTGTTGTAGGGAGTTATGCTTCCTTACTGAAGTTCTCAATATCAACAAGACCAGAGAAAAATAGTTGTGGCTACAAACTTTGTAAGGAGAGCTTTACAGGTAGAAAAAAATGTTGACGATATTACTGGAGTATGGCATTATATAAAATGTATTCATTACTTCTGAATTGCTGATCTTAAGGCCCCAGATCCTCATATTATAGACAACAGAAACACTTTTGTTCCCTTCAGCATCACCAGAGTATTTGTAAGCTAGAAAACCAGGTCCCCTATAAAAGCATTTTTATGGTAAATGCTCGCAGACAAATACCATCAACTCTGACAGATCAAATTCATCCAGGACCCAAACTACCTAACATGCAGGCAGCATTTTAATGCTTATGCTCATACTTAATAGTATCATATCCTGGAATGAATCTTGCTAAAGTGAACATAATTTTTTTAAAATTAGAATTCTCACAGCCTGAGGATATATTAACCATCATATAGCAATTAATACTTTATATCTGCTCATCCTCATCAAAATTCATAGAATGATTAATAATTTTTAAGAGTGAATCATCCTACTTAACAATTACTCCTTGTTTGTTATACCTTTCAAGATCTCTAGAGATCCTTGTACAGTCCTTGACAGCTAATCACTATTGGTGATCGAGGCTCTCAGCGTCTCTTCCTACTCGAACAATAAATTCCAGGAACTTCTCGGCCTTTCCCTGACTGTTCCTTACCCTAGACCTTGGTGTGGTCCCAGTTGTGTGCTATTTTTGTCAACTCTAGCTGTGGATAATGTGGAAGCTTATCTGTAATAGCACTGTTTCTCCCTAGCACTTTTCCTTAAGGCTCTCAAAAGAAAGAATGGAAAACACGATTAAGCCTCCTTTTCATGCACACAAGCACAAAAGGAAAGTGCAAAATGAAGAGCCAGAGCACTGCTCAGGTGTTGGAGCCAAGGAAGAACCATAGTCTTTGTCTTTCCAACATCCTTAGGAAACAGCTACAAAACAGAAAAAAACACACAAAAACCCACAAAAAATTAGGCTTAGGGGCTAAGGTACTCTTGAAGATTTGGGGCTGTGGTTGGACTGATGTTCTCCCAGCTCCTGGCTGCCCAACATTCCTTCTCCAAGTGAGGCAGAGAGCAGGGGACTCATGGTCACCGTTTCCCTTTTTGCTCAACCTTTGCTAGATTGCAAAGCCAATTTTCTTTGACTCCTTTTGTAATACCTGTGCACCACTTTGCCACAAAGGACTCTCCAAATACACATAGGCAGACCAGTGTGCATCAATATTTGAAACAAATCCACCATATCTTTCCTGTCCCACACCACTTAAGTTTCCACAGAGGCTTAAGAGACACACTCTGTTTGGATCTTTGGCACAGAGGAAAGGCAGCAGAGAGCACAGTGGACAAACCCTCAGCCTGTGTAAGTATTCACATCTTCCTGCACTTCAACAGAGGCAGACAGGATAATTCCCCATCCCTTTGGGCATGCTGGCTCTTCTGCACAAAAGCAATAATTCTTCCTAGGCAGTGACTTCACATAGCTACTGCTCTATTCTTTTCACTACTTATTTATAATTAAGGAACTGGAAAGTTAAAGGTTTACAATGGTCATCAGCTTTCCTAGAAACTGTTAATGCATCATTCAATCCCTAGCTCCCAATTAGGGATATACCTTGAATTTTGGAGTTTTTTGATTTTGTTTGGCTTGGGTTTTTACATAACTTCTGACCATCTTTTGTGCTTTGCTTTATGCTGGAGGTTTTCATCAGCAGATCACCTATTTTAACAGATTGCTCGAGATCCTTCATGGGAAGAAGAAAATGGAGGAAGACTGGGTAGCTCTGTACATCAGTGATGCTATTCTGCCAAATACTGGTGCATGATATAACAAGTAAGACACATTAATTTAGTAAACACAAACATTTTCTTCTCTCATTCCTGTGGAAAAATGCAGTGCATGCATTTTGGAAAGCTAAACCTCATTTTAAATTGTAAATTAGTAGATTACTTAACCCAAACTATTGGGATTTACTACAGAAGATGCAAATTCAAATTCTATGGCAATTGAGTACAGGAAAAAGTGGGGGGAAAGAAGGTAAAAAAAGAAAAGGGGTGACAAGGAGTCATTTCAGCAGGAAGTGGTATGAGGTAACTGCTATTAAGTCCTTAATAAATTACAGTCTTTTAGCAGCTCCCTTGCTCCCTTGAGTTTCCATCTCTGCACTGCATGTGCACTAAGTCTCTCTTCACCTTAGGAACAGAAACTTAAAAGAAATGCCATGGAAGCCCTCAACTATACTCTTCCACTAGCAAAGATGTGGCTATGAACAAACTGCAAACATCTGAAAATGCTAATCTGCAGATGCTTGTCAGTGTAATTCAGAACACAAATTTTAGCTGGGCACGATTTGTGCAGCACTGTAAAGCTTTCTGTAGGGTGTTCTGTGATCGGCACGGTCACTGTTGCATGTCCCAGGTCATTCTAAGGCACCTGGCCTGTTCCAAGGGCACTTCTGATTGCCCTTACTGCTTGTGGATGTCCATGGCCACGATGGCCCTTTCTCATGCTGAGAGCTATTTCTGTCTGTCTTTTACCACCTCTTGCTATCTGTCCAGCCACAACTTTTAGTTTGGTTAGAGGATCTGAGAAGAAGGGGAAACACCTACCAAGACAACTCCTACAGACACTGCACAGATGACTTTAAAAGTATTCTACTGTTAGGTCATGGTTTACCTTCCCTCCCATTTACTGTTGGATGAAACAGTAAATAACTATTCCAAATAAAGTATGGGATTGCAATTTAAATGAACTTTTTAACTTTGTGAGGCTCATTTGAGATATTTGCAGAGCATGTTCTGGTTCAAGGCCTGCATGAAGACTCTACATTTAGATCTTTTAAAGGAACAACAGAAAAATGGGGTGCACGATCAGGCTCCTTCCTGGAAAAGTTTTGGTTTTCCTTCCCATCTGTCTGGCTTAGAACAAAAGCATCTAGAACAAATTATTACATGTTTGTTATGTAAAGGAAGTGGCTGGTCCCATCACCAAGGCAGAAGGAAAGCACTCCAAAAATACAAGCTCACGTCCTGCTCTCCTAATGATTAATTGTTCATTTTTTGTGCAGGGTCTATCATTTGATTTGGGCTGAGTATTATGTATCTATATTGAATATTTCTTGCAGTAAGTCCTTAAAAACTCAAGGAAAATAACACCTCAAAAGCTGTTTAGAAACAGTAAGACCTAAAAAAAAAATCTGATAACTCTTTCATTCCCTTTAGGTTTCTGAACCTTTTGGTTCCACTCCGGGGCTACAGTTTTCTCAGGAACCATTATTGTTATGAGACTAAGCACTAAGATTTGGAGTCTCTGAGAGATTGGTGTTGAAAAGAGTGATGATAAGAGTGCATGAGAGCATGAATGCACACAAGTGGACACATGTTCAAGGCAAGGTTTTTATAGGCTCGTCAGTGGGGAAAATACCTACTTGTTTCCCACCCTTTGCTGTCTTACATCCACTGTGTTGTCAGCTCTAACATGCCCATTTCTCTGAAGCCATTAGCAAGCTACTCTGGTATTTCCCAGGGGAACAACATTGACTCACACAAAACCATGAAGTGATAATTGCCTGGTGGCTCTGCACAAAGTGAGAAAAAAATGAAATGAAGAAAATGTTTGGGCTCAAATCAACCTCCGAGTCAAAACCTGCCTATAAATACACCCTAAACAGGAATTGCCATGCTATGGGTTGCCAATTCACCTGGTACTATCCTTGGGGGTGCTTCTCATGAGGTGCTGTCTGATTCAGGTTTGATTTGTAAAGGCCTTCTGGCACCAGTATCTCCCATGAGGGAGACCTTGTCTGCTCAGAAGGACCTGCTGTAATAATACCAAATGAGTTAAGCAACCAATCAGGCAAAATATTGCAGCTCTCCATTTCAAGATTTTTATTACACTTGAAAAAAGTGAAGTGGTAATTACTTACCAGATACAGTTCATTATATGATTATAAAAAACTTACACGAAGGCATATTTTTATGGACTCAGATTTAACTTTTTAAATGAAAAACCATCCAATTGGAGAAAAAAAAGCTGGGGTAAACTTCACTCTAAACTCGAAGTGGTTGATTCCTCCCTATTTTGACTAGTTGTAGTGAATAAAAGTTGCAAAAATGCTTCTTTTAAACTAGAGACATAAGAATCAGTTACCACTCAGAAAACCTTGGAAGAAGCCTTGTGATTACAGCTACAGGTTTTAGAAGAACTATAGCTGGGTGGGGTTTTCCATCTCAAAAACCATTTAAGAGCTCTCAGGACTTCAGATGACAGTGTGGAATTACATGATCATATTTGCAAACTCTTAAAATGTGTTTTGCTTCGCAGCCCACAGACTTCCCTGTGGCTGCTTAACAGAGCCCCCTGTTCAAAAGCAGGATTCATGAGATGGCTTGTGATGGTTGTGTTCTGCAGGAGGCAACACATCTTCTGTGCTTTCCCTCTGCCAGCCCAAGCACCTTGTGGGATCAGCCAGGGCCCCCTGGAATCAGGAGAAAGCACTAAACTTTGGACAAGCTCTGCCCCACAGAAGGGACGTGTGGTAGCTCTCCTAGAGCTTCTTCTAAAGGTTCTGGGGAGAGTAACCACTGGCAGACACAGTCATTGTGATTGGGGTACCTAATTCCCTTTAATAAAATTGGCCTTTCCTATGATGTATGATCTTGTCAGTGCCCTGTTGGGCAGGAAGTGCCATTCTGTGGGGCCCTTTATGTACCACATTCAAAGTGTAGGCGGCACAGTGAGCAGAAAAGTAGCTAAACAGCTAAATTAAACCTGGCTAAAATAAAACATATTTCAGAGAACTTCAGCCACAACTGTATTTGAACAGGAAATGTCTTCACATGGTGGCTACTAACAAATAATGGACAGGAAATACATAGTTCTTTGTTACCAGAATTTAAATCTTCTACATATACCCAGTGCCCACTACTTCACTTCCGTTTTTTTGCCATAACCAGGATCTTAAAAATTAACAACAGTACATAAACTCAATGAAATGAGGCTCATTTTTACCACTTTCTTTTCTGCCTTAACACAAAAGCCACGAGCAGTGAAACTCACACCACAGCCACTGTGCACAGAATGAGATGCAAATTTCCAGTCTAGTAGGAAGTCAGGAATTCCCAACCATGTAGCAACTGCAGTCTGGTGAGTTTAGAACCCATTCTCACAAAGAGCTGATTCCTCTGACCAAAACAGCAAGAAATTCTCTTGAAGGCACAATTTGCCTAATGAAATATTCATCTTAGTGGTAGGCTTCCAACTTAATGCAAGGAGAGTTCCTGCACCTCAGAAATCTCTTCTCTCCTGTAAGTACGGCATCTGGAAGCCATACATATATAACATCTTTTAATTCATTGATGCCTTATGGCAATGAGCTCCATGGATTAATAGCATTTTGTGAAGATTCCCAAGCCAGTTTCAGATACAGTCTTTCCCTTTTTGCCTTGCACACTTATGTTTCACCTCTTACTTACCATTTTCTTATCTATATATTATAGATGTAATTATAGATTATTATTTATACAATACTTAATCTTCTAGTAACCTCATTTATCAGTCTGTCAGCTTTCTGGCTATGTATCTCACCTTTTTTTGTTGGAATCTTATCGCTACATGTGTTATAGATGTGAGGATACACAAAATTTGTTGATTTTGGAAACACCATTCAAGACAAATGGGTACAAGTGATTTACATAATGAAGTCTTATTCTTGACTTTGTACAGCTAATACCTTTAGTTAATTACTTGTTGCCTACTATTTGCAGTGGGTATACAGCCTCAAATCCACAGACCACACCTGCTGCTGAAGCTCTTATGTGATGTGCATAGTAACAAACAGGAAAAAAAACCTTTTGTATAGACTTAGATTAAAGCACAAAAACCCCACACATTCACGCAACGTGGAAATGCCAAACTAAAGGACATCTCCAACTTTTCGTGAAGTGACCCTTGCACTCTGAGGTTTCTAAGTGACTGAGTTTACTGCCAGTGTTTGCTGCTGCTTATTCACAGTGTTTTCCTGAAGAGTTCTATAGCTCAACTTCCTTGTTTGCAGCATGGTTAGTAGTTTTTCAGAGCCAAATCATTCTGGTTTGAGGGAGGGATAATTCACTACAAACATTCTCATGTGGGGAGAGCGGTGCAGGAGAAAGTCTGTAGAAAAATACCTTGAGGGTTTTTTTTGTTGCTAAGTACCAGGGCTGTGCAGAGGTGTCAAGGCTTAGAAGTGTAACCAAGGTAGCTAATAGTTCTGTTGACTAACACGCTAAAGAGGAGAGATTTAGCCAAAAAAATTAAGTGAAAAAGAGACAAAAAAACATGCCCAGGAGACTATGTTGTGAGGATACATTTCAAGGAATTTGCTATTAGAGGCAAGTTTGTTTTTTTCTAAAAAGCCAGTGTCAAAGGCACAGCAGGCAGCAATAGCTTTTAAGAGGGAAAATAACTGCAAAGGGTAAAAAAGAGGGGAGATTGATTGGTCCCATCATGAAAAGAAGAAATGGAAAGGGAACAATAGGGAAGGACAGTAGTGCCAAAGGAGTGTGGGAGGCAGAGGGCAAAAAGACAAAAAATCAGAAAAATGAATGTCAGCAGGAAAAAAGGAGAGAAAAGAAATTGTAGATGTAGACCTTGGTGCTCATGTCATATCATTTAGATGGCTGATTCCTGCAGTGTGAGCTGAAAACATGCTCACAGACTCTTTGAGTTTCTTGGTAAGAGCTGCCCAGACAGTCATCTCTGCCATAGTGCGTTCCCTCTGCAGGACACACCCATATGGGACAGAGAGGAATAATGGTTGGGATCACCATTACTTCCCCAGCACTCAGAACAAAGCTGTTGGTCTTCTCACAGTTACACTTCATTCTTTTCAAAACTGCACCCCAGGGAGAGGAGGGGATGGACTCTCTTTTTGGATACCTACCTTAAGACAAACCAACCTTCCCCCTGGAGCTGAGCTGCTGTGCATACACAAGTCATAGGTGCTGTACAATACTGGAAGTTGGTACTGAAAATGAAACCACTGCAGTGTATACACTTGGAGAAAAAGGAGCACAGATTTCATTCTATTGGTCTGTCCTTGGGAGAATATTTTGAGATGTTCCTACCAGCAGTACTTAGTGCTGCTCCACAAACATACTGGTTTCCTAAGCACAAATAATGCTTTTTGCCAGGTAATTTTACTGTTTAGCTTAGTTACCCTTTCACCAAAACCTCTCCAGCTGTTTTCTGTATATGAGGCCTCCCAGAGCAGCTCCTAGTTGCATTCAGCAACACCAACTCTTCAGATACTGCACATGACCATAATTATATATACTCATAATACAGATAATTATAGTTATGCTCAGTGTATGAACAGTTAATATTGCTGTCTGATTTTGTATGGGATGACAAATGTATTAAATTTGTGATGACAAACGTATTTAAAAGGTCCCATTAAAGCATTTATAGCAAATCTTGGATTAGGAATCAGAAGTGCAATGGCAGCCTGGCCTTACTTCTCTTCTGCAGGTTCCTTACCTAGCACACACATTATGTGAGGACTGATCTCCAGCGGGAGTAAGTTGCCATGGAAATATCAGATGAAAGGTCAAAAAAAAGTCCTTCCAGCAGAGCAGTAGATGTCATTCCCAACAGACACAAAGGGCTAGACAATTGCATCAAAGTCTGCATTTTTCCCAGAGACCATGCCCACTCCTGATACTTGTCCCAAGACCACATTATCTTCCAGGTGGATCCATAAGGCTCCATTAGAACCCCACTCCCACTCTCTGGCCCAGCTACAAAGGCTTCCTCAAATGGACCCTCAGGGCCATGATCCTTCCTAAACCAGCTCCCAAGGCCACGCATATTCCTGAAGTTATACCCAATCCCAATGGCACTCCAAGTGCCACAGTCACTCTTAAACCCATTCATAAGTGAAAGAACAAACCTCCAGCAAGTGACTAAACAGGGCACCAAATACAGCCAGGAACAGCAAGCTCACACAAACTCCTTGAAACTGTAAATCACTAGGCAGCAAGGGTGTCTCTGAATGAACATGGGCTCCAATCAATCCTACACCTCTGCTGGTGTTTTCTGGGAATTAACAACTGCAGGAGCTTCAGAGCCATCCAGCTGTGACCACGTCATTTGAGGAGGGGTGTGTCTGTCATACTGGCCATTGCTAATCAGATGGAAAAATGGAGTTTGAGCTCTCTGAGCCTCCAGAACCCTTTGAGTAAATCCAAGCTCATTGAATAAACCAAAAGGGCTCATTGAAGCCACAAAATCATATTATTTCACTCCAGTAAGGAATCCTTCTCATAAAACTGAAGATGACATTTGATAGTTGAGATTTTGCTGAAATTAAAAAAAAAAAAAAAAAGGCTCAGGTAGATCAAAATATTTTGCAAATTCATTTTTACCTTGGCAAACTATTGGGTTGGAATATGAATAGCAAATCCCACAAAAAACCTGAAAGGTTTAATTGTTTCATCTGTCTACATTTGTATTTGTAGTTCATTTTTAAATTTTAAAATAATATTTACCTTTGAATGTTATTGTTTTTATAATTTAATATAACATTTATAGATAATATAACTTTTAATATAAAATATCCTTAAAGGTTTGACAGCAAAAAAAATTACAAAGACTGATTTCCTGGAAAATGAAATAAAACTTGTTTTTATAAAGCTTGCATTTTGATCTAATTTGAGACCAAATGAGAAATGAGTACTTTTGGAAAGCCCCATAAATCCTGGTACTGATGCTAATATGGTGTGGGATGAGGTATTAAACATATTAGCTGTCAGAACTAAGGAAAAATATGTGAGAAGTCTGAAATCTGGCTGAGGAACCAAATAAGTTCCAGTAATTCACTTTACACTTATCTGTTAGTAATTAGTCCAACTTAGCCCATACCAAGTAATTACAGGGGGCATTTTAGAGGGCAAATACACATATGGAGAAAATCAGATACCCCAGGGTTACAGAAATTGTGTTTTGATTCATTTTTAAAGCCACTTGACATTTACACCTATGACAAAGTTGTGGGCTGGTGAAATGGGGCTAATGGAAGGGAAAACACAGAATAGGGGAGTCACAATGAACAAAAGGTGGTCGGGGAAGGTCCAACAAAACCTCATTTTTACTCAGATAACAATTGTGGAAATTGTCTCACTTGCTTCAGCGTTCACAACGTCATGATGCCCACCAAGCACTGCCCTCAGAAAAACCCACAGACACCATCTTCACAGAAGAGCAGGAAAAGGAGACAATTTAGCTGCATGTTTGAATCCCAGCTTAGCACAATAAAGGATTATTTATGACCACCTGCCACCCAGCCACCTGTTATACCTTCCAGCAAATGTTTAAGAGCTGCACGGGGTATATATATACATGTGGCTGCTTTGAACTGGCTGTAACAATTAGAGAACTCAGTAAACAAAATAAGAAAGGACACCCTAAAACCTAGGAAGTTTGCAATTCTAGAAGTCAATTAAAAGCATATATTTTATAAATCAACGAAGCTGCAGCTTTTTCCTTACAACTTTGAAAAAGCTGCTAAATGTACTAAGATCCTTTGGGGAATCTAAACCCCTTTACATATAGAACAGCATCAAAGGAGGGGTGGGCAGCCTGTCCTACTGAAGTCTAAGCCCACCATCAGATAAAGACCCTTGGAGTAGAGCATTACTTCTGTTTACTAAAAGTCTGCAGCCTTATGCTAGGGTTTCTCCCTTCTCTCTTCTATTGTTTCAGATTAAATTTGCCACTGACATTGCCTACCTACCCTCAAAGTTCCAAAATAAAGAAAAGAAGCCCTATCCTGTACTTCTGCTGGAATTAGCAATGCTACTTCTAAGGGCTCCGTGAAGGCTCCCTTTCTGCCAGGCTATCCCCATCAATCTCTTGCCATCTGGGGCTTGCTCTTCTTACCCACAGAGCCACCCTCACAGGCAGCACTGAAGGAGGAGGGAGGCTGGTGAGAGCTTCCCAGAGTACAGTGAACACAAAACCTCACATCTACCAAGTCTCCTAACATTCTTAAAAATGCTGCCAGACCCTCTTTGTAAAATGCAGATTGTACAGACAAACCACGCAGTCCTGATTATTTCTCCAATTCTTGTCTGACAATTCAGCTGTGATATTGAGTCCTTCTGGCTATTCATTTGGTGTGATTTTTTTCACTTGGCAAACACAAGTCATGGCTCCTTTCTCACTGATGTGATAGACAAGTGTTGCTGGTCCTCTTGCAGTCAAGTAGTAAACAGATCCAGACAGACTCACTCAGTCCAGCAGCACCATGCCATCGCTTTCCTTTGACTCAAGCAAAATTATTCCTTTTGATGCCAGCAGCAATTTAGCAGGATACAGATGGAGGACGTGCAGAATTTGGCCCAGTAGTTTTGACTGGCAAAAATCATGGTTGCTTTAGCTGTTCATTCCCATGGGAATTATTTTTGTTGTTGATAAAGTGGGTTACTAGAAAACACTTCTAGGCTTCAGAAGAGCTGATTCAAATTTGATAGGGGGAGGGGAGAGCAGGCAGGTGGTGTGCGTTAATTTGAGATTGTTCAGATCAACTAACCTTTAGGTCCTTTTCTCTGCCAAGTTCTCTTGTGGATTTATTCAGCACTGTGTGAATTATTGCCTTTCTGCTTCTGCTCCTGGGGGGTCGGGCAACCACTACTCCACAAGATTCATGATGTCCTTCTTCCAAGATTCCAAATACAAGCTGGTGCAGTCAGAGTGATCCTCCTCATATAGCCAGGTGAGACCAGAAGACAAAAGAACTGCCAAGAATGAAATAATACTGTATGAGATTGCACTTTTATGTGAGCTGCTCCATCTCTCTTTCCTGGCCTTGGATCAAATCAGCTAGAGTTACTGAGCTAACTGTAATCCCGTTATAAACCCCTTCCAGACAGGCAAAGGAATGTCCCTCCTTTCTGTAGGCCAGATTCTTTGGTGTAAGACAAATGCTCTGCCAACTTTTGATTTACCTAATGGACATATTCCTGCAGTTTAAACTCACAGGTTACAAAACGATCTCTTAAATCACTTTGTTTTTAATTCTGAAAACATTTGTCAAACTGATTTTAAATTAAAAGGTTTCAAGAAGAAAGTCCGAGCACCCAAACAGATGGCTGCAGGCATACTCCATCACTTGAAATAGGTAGTGAAGCTCAGCCTTGCTAGGGGAGGCACAGTCCCTATTTGGGTCTCCTGTGTTTCTCTGGGATGCAGAGTTGCACAGTCCCCTTATTAGGGTCTACAAAGCCATTATTGCACCAGAAAAAAAATTGTCTGCTAACTTTACTTGCTGAGATGAGTGTAAGTAAAATTCTCCTTAACTACACAGTACAAATAGTCCTTGTGTCATCAAAAGCACGGTTTTGCTTTTTGTTAACTATTCAGCAGGGGAGTTTTCCACTGAAACAGCAGTAGATTCCACATGTGATGTAATGAGGAAAACACAGAATGTATCCAAGCATGCTGCATGCTGTTCATGAATGATTTAGACTTTAAAACATCTTGGACTACTGCTCGTGATGTAAAAGAATCCTTCATAACAATTGACACTATATAATTTACATCTGAAATCATGAAGAATTCTGCTAATGGCCAAGGAACTGTTATATGGCTAAAAAACAAGAAGCCTGTACTACTCTCATACCACGTGTGGAGGAGTAGCAACAGGGAGTTGTGAAAACATCTGTGCAACTGTTCAACATGAAAGGAGTGCTTTAGGCCACCCAGTGGATATCTATCCAGGCCAATACTTTTGGACCTCACTAGATGACCTAGACCAAACTTAGGGCCCAAAACTGGCCTTCCTACGACACAATCACTCTCTGGGTGAACTGAAATGCCAAACACTCAGCTCCCCCTCTGCTTAATAAACTCCTCTGGGTGCTTCCATAAGCCATACCTCAGGTAACAAGGATCTCAATTTCTTCTTGCTTCCTCTGCTGGTACCCATTTGAACTGAGGTAAATCCTGAGAGGAAAATCAAGTTTTGAAAGCGTTCAGGACAGAATCACTCTGTAGGGAGAGGACATCAGGTTCTAGGCCTCTCAGTCTATATCATCTCAATACCACTATATTTGGTAATAAAACCAAGTTACTTTTCACATGGGAATGGCCCCTGTGGTTACAGTAGCCAAAGGCTGGAACAGTAAAAGTGTCTATAGTGTTTCTGTAGCAATCTTCACAACCCTTAACCCTTTCACAGTGGAGAAGGTGGGATGCCATATGCAAGGCAAGAAATTCAATCTGTGCTTCCCTTGTGTCATGCACTTGCCCAGCTCAGATCAGGAGACTGGAAACAATTCCCTCTCCCTTCTGAACCAGACAATGAGCATCAGTGTAAACAAGATGCTTTCTACTGAGCAGGTCTTAAGGCAGGTCTTATTTGAAATACTCATTTTAGCTGTTTGCCAGAGTTTGCCAATGTTTAAACCTCTCCTCCATGTTTATTTATGTGATCAGTGCTAAGATAAGCTTGTTTTTCTCTCATTTCCAGTTCAAGTCAGTTGCTGTTTCTCTTCGTATCTTTATATTATCAATTGATTAGCAAAGTACAGTAAATCAAAGAATTTTGATAGAACCAAATGGGTTTGCTGTGATTGATGTGAGTTCTGATACAATAGACCTTTAGGACTGTTGTTTGAGTCACCTGGGTATCTTTCCCCCAAAGCATCTCCAAGGGAAGCATTTGCAAGGCTTATGAAGTAAACGCAGGGGCTTCCTCCTTCAACACAAATGCACAAAGAATCAGTGAGCACTGAAATTCAGGAGCTCTGTGAGACTGTTCTCTAGCAACACTCTTCAATAATTCAGCATGGAGAGAGAAAGGCTAGGGGCCTGCTGCTGAGCTGGGCAGTGCTGGCAGAGCTGTCCTGAACTTGGTCTGAGATTTGCACGATGACTCAAAGCTGCACCATCCCAAAGCTGGAATTACAGCTTGACACATCTCTCCTCACAAGGACAACTGTAATCACCTCAGACAAAAATTCAATATTGAAGTGTCACAGTTCCCAAGAGCTTTGCTTGATTCTGGGCCCAGTTCATTCCTCCGGGCCAAACAGACCCTCAAGAGATTCCATGAGAATTCCAATAGGCTCCCACAAAACTCCTGCAAGCTGGGAGTGTCCCAAGACTTGAACAGGACACTACAGAGCATTAGGATGTCAGAGGGATATGCTCTGTCAAGGAGAGGAGAAGTGCTGACAACTGATTTTAATCTGGTTTCTCAGGGCTTCTGTTGCCATGGGGCCAGCAGGGAAAGCAGTGATTCCTCCAAGCATCCATCTATCTGGATCTGCAGACCATGCACGAGCTCTGTGGCCTGGCCCCAGGACAGACCACGTCTTCTGTCATTTCAGATTAGGAAAGCTTTGGGTCCCTAACCCAAAGGCAAGCAGATATTGCACAACTCCAAAGCAATTGGTTGAACACAAATCTTTTTTAGCAGCCAGAAAGCCCAAAGAACCCTTGTTCAAGGTGGCATGGTCATGGTTTACCAAATCCACTCTCTGTACCAAGGGGTAACAACGATTCTTAAATTCTTGGACATAGCCTGCAAAATCTCTAAAAATAAAATTCCCAGAGAAACTTGTATGTGTTTTAAATAAACAAAGTATCTGAACTTTTCCCATGCAAAATGGAAAAAAAATCAGTTGTATAGAAAGTTCTACATTTTTTTTCTGTTTCCAAGTGAAAACACTGTCTTTTTACAGAATTTTGTCATTTCCAATTGTCAACAGCCTTGATTTTCACTACCTCTAGCTGTCAAAATCTAACATTTAGATTGCTTCTCCTACCTGGGAATGTCTGGTTGCATAATGAACATTTTTAAGACTTTATGATAGCCCCAGAAATCAGGGAATAAATCTTACATATCATCACACAGTGAGTAAACTGACATGGAAACTGAGCTCCACATCAGTTGTTACACTACTAGAAAGTGTTAGACCTAAAAACAGAGCAAAAATCTTCCTTCCAAGGCATTCCTGAGTCTTGGAAAATGCTGCAATCTGCCATGCTCTTGTCTTTATTATTGCTTTGTATAACAATAGAGCTAATTAAAACTCTCCCAAGTACTAACATATGAATTTCAATTAGTGTAAATTGTTACTTGCTTACCTACTATTTAGTGGATTCTTTAAATGTACATTGAGTCTCAGTCATTTCCAGAGAAGATCTGATGAGGAGAGGCCCCTAATCTATAATGCAAGAACATACTGCTGTCTATCCATATACCAGTTTTATGTATTTTTTCCAATAATTTTGTATGTACATTCACAACACAGCATAGATTTATTTCCTAAATTAAAAAAAAAATGTGATGAACAAACATGTGTAACAATAGGGAGAAAGACAATGTTAGTTTGACTGCATGAGACTGACCGTGGAGTTGATTCTCCATTGTTCTGTTCTTTGGTTCATTGCACTCCCAAAAAGACAATGAATGCTGTATGCAGAACTGGGGTTCCATGTGAATTAGTCATAAAACTGTCCCGATTCAGTGGTGTCTAATACTCAGTTTGAACATGAGCTGATGTGGAAGGGATCACCAAAACTTGGTGTAAGGGAGGTTTTTATTCAAAGCCGTTGCCTTAGAGTTTTTATCTCTCTATGTGAAGGATTTTTTTTACTTTAAAATTCAAAAGGAAAACAAAAAGTCACAAAAATATGACAAATGGACTTGTTTTCATTAGAGCATTATTGCACTGACTAAACAGGCAGATTACCTCTGACAAGGGTGGCTAACCACTTTCTGTTTCAAAGGTGGCAAGCCAAATGGAAATCCATGACTTAAAGGAAACTTTCAGAAGCTGTTAAGAATTACTTAACAGCAAGTCCTCCTATGTTGCTTCTGAAAAAATTCAAAGAAAAATTACCAAGTATATAATAAAATTCCTTGCACCAGTGAAGCGCCTCTCCTTCCCTATCCTTTCAGTAACTGAACATCCTGTCTCAGATGACATAACCAAATTACGCCCAGAACACTGATAAATGGTGACTCCAAGAAAAGACATCAGCTCCATCCTCAGGGAGGGGAGTGTTTTTAGAATGACAGCTATTTCTGAAGTAATATCTTTTTTTTAATAAATTGTGTATTAGACAGACATGTACACACTATCTAGACAGAAACACGGATGATTTGTTTTAGAGCAGTTTTCAGAAATAACCAGCACTGTTTCATCCTCCCCCTCATTTTATATAAATAGCTACAGACACATTTTACATGCATTCACATATAGGGAGTGAGATTCTTGCCACTGTACAATGCCAGAAAGCACAGCAGCTTCCTGGTAACTCTAAACCAGCCCACAGCATGTACCTACACAATAGCTCTATCATTAAATACAGATTCAGCTAGAGAAGACCCCCACGTTTCTGACGTTCCAGTATAACTTTCCACAAAGGAGTTGAATGGGCTCCTCAACTGCACAGCGATTTTTCAGTCTTTTTATTCCAAGCTTTTCCAGTGAGTAGGCCAGGGAGTTTTCCCTTGACAATCTGTCTCAAGTTCACAGGACAGCCTGCTTTTCTGTGATTTAATTGAAAGCCCTGTCAGCAGATTCCTCATTCCAGGCTCTTGAAACCTGAAGGTTAGTCCCTCCTACTCTTCCAGATGCAGCAGATATTCATTGAAACCTTTTATAATCTTATTTAAAAAGTCAGATATTTTTGCATTATTAAAATGAGGTTTAAGTTTTTTAATGGTGCTATTTTAATGGTGTAAAAAAAATCCCAGCATGAGGTCACAGTGCTGCATTGGTACTTTTCCTTTGCCAAACCTCTGGCTTATACTGGAGACCAGCATCTCTTCAATCATTTGAGGAGCAATCTTATTTTCCCTTACAGGAGCTGAGTTTGTCTTCTGCTGGTGCTGGGATGATGCAAGCATGTCTGCAACCCATTATTAGTTTTTTATCTGTCCCTAGTTCTCTCCTGGCAACTCTCCCTTTCCACAAGCAGAGCTAGCTAAGTGGCAAGCAACTCTGAGGGTGGATCTTCATACCTACACAAAACCCCACAGGAACTGGCTGTGTCTTGTGTGAACACAAGGTGAGCCTCATGTAGAACTACGTGTAAGAGGATGTAGGAAGAGGGGCTTGATTGCTTTCACCTTAGTTTTCCTATCCCACCTTCTGTTTCTAGCTAGTGCTGCTGTCCTATATATTTCTGCTGCTTTTCCTGTCACCCCCTTTTTAGTTATTCCCAATTCATATAAACTCCCACCTTATTTTTAGATCCATTTCTTCTCACAATGTGCTTTGCCCAAGGCAAAAGCAAACATATAAACAAATCTTCCAGCCAAACCCTGAGATCCTTTCCTAGTGTTTGCTGCTCAGCCCTCACCAGTCCTGGTGCTTCACAGGTCACTCTGGCTTGCTGTGTGAGGCAGTGTGGTGTTAGAGAACAGATCAACCAGAAGGAAGGAGGAAGAGAAATAAATGCAGTGTGAACTCAAGCCTTCTCACAAACTCTGCTCAAAGCACAGGGCAGAAAGGGGTGCTTAGCTCTCCCCAAACCACCTGGTAGCTGGATTGATCCCCCATGTCCTGTTTGTATCCAGCCCCCAAAATACCCCTGTATGATGTGCCTTCCCCCTTGCCTCCAAGAGTTTAGGACATGACAGTTAAAACCCTCATCTAAGGAAAAGGCAGAGACACTTCTTTGCTGCAGGAATACTTGTCCCAAAAGGCAAGGTTCCCTCAGATAACATAACTCCCTGCAAGAGAGTATGGCCCCAGGTGAGCTGGGAAGGGCACAGACACCCACACTGCCAGGACCGTAGGTGTGAGCCAAAGGTAAACCCAGCCCTCCAAGGAGAATGGCTAAAAGCTGGTCACTGCTGATGTTGGGCACCTGTCTCAGACTTCAGCCATCTGTAAATTGCTTTGTCTGCATGAAAGCAGTGAGCCCTGCAGCAGCCCATGTGCTGTACCAAGGTTATTTGTTAATGAAGCTACATACACAAACACAGTACCCAGAGGAAGGGTGGTTTGGAAGGGTTTTTGGAAGAGCAGTCATAGTGTGTGCCAGCTACATGAAATGTGAATCCATCTATCTCAGCAGAGCCAGATAAAAGACTGAGCAGGGGAGCATGTCCGTGAAGCAGACATTGGATTCAGTTTCACCAAATAAGTGGTATGCTTGCTACTTTCTTTGAGAAATCCTACAAAGGGAAGGAAGAACAGATAAAATCAGTAAAATAGTTAAAATATTTAAATAAATATTAAACATAAACCCAGTAAAACATTCTCTGTATGCAAAGTGACATCATTGCATTAATGAAACCTCTCTAAGGAAACCATTCTGAGGTGGTCAGAGAAGCTGAAAGGATCTCTTCTGCAATTGTCAATGGAGAAAAAATGAACAAAGGGGGAAAAAAGCAAAAGCAGCAACATGAAAAACCAGCAGAGCATGGACTATCAATAGCTCTTTGTTCTGTTCTTCATGTTTGACTTTGTGAAGAACAAGCCTAGGGCTGAGGACACAACCAGTCAATTGGAAATTGAAATATGTTTGCTCTCCTTCATGTTTGCCAAAACCACTCAGTGGTTCCTGGTAGCTTTAGGTTTATGCAAGCTGAGACTACAAAAAAGCAGTGCTACCTCAGAACTCCCAGAACAAATCTACTTAAGCAGCTCTTTTCTCCAGCTCTGTATCTTTTTTGAGGCTGACAAAAGTTTGGCATATACTTGAAGGATATCTGGCCACGTTCAAGCCTCCAGAAATGGAGTTATAGAACAGAGATCCCAGAAACCACTTCAAAGGCTCTGGGCCTCAATCTCCAGAGATGTTCCTCTGATTTCCAGAGAAATATGAACATGACTGAAGACTAGAAAATTACAATCTTATCAGAAAAAGAATGTAAATCTTTATTTGTTGAGGAGGGACAGAATATTTTAATACTGCAGCATAAGTAACAAATCAAGCCTTGGTTCCCCAAAGTCAGAATTTGGACCAAGGGAAGAGTACAGAGTAAACTAAGTTTAGTCTTAAGCAATATTAGCTTAAGTATCATGGAAAAAATGGGATACAAAGACAATGATACAACTTCAAGTTGACATTTTTCAAACTGTCTTCTGCTTTATAACAGGACCAGCAAAATGCGTAAGTAAAACTTGATGGGCAGGGAGTGTTTTGTTTACTTGCTTCTAAAGCAGTTTTTTTCATTTTCAAATGAGTATTTTCCAAGATTCTGTCTTAAGAGCCCAGCTCCTACTCAGATTAAAAGTGAATGTTTTGAAACACAAATGCTTGAGCAGATATTTTTCCACTTTGACATGGAACTGCACAAATATTCAAGCCAACTCTGCCCAGCACCTGGCAGTATCTGCACCTTCAGCCTGCTCAAGCCTACCAAGTCCAAGATAGGAGCAACAGAGTTGGCCTGTTCCATTTTTGCTGTAATCCCACCAATTTCATACCAGTTAAGGATGGTGCCTCTGTCTGGTTGACACTTCAGTTCTCAGCCCAGCAAAGCAGTTTTCACCACAGCACAAATTAACAGGCCAGACTCATACACCAAGCTGAGGTAGCCAAGACACAAAGATCTGCCAGTGCTGCTTCCTGCCCATGAAATGCAGCCTTCTGCCAGCATGATGAACAGAAAGGGAAAAGTAACATTTCAAATTGCTGCAGTATGATTTTTCAGAGGTTTTCTGCTAGAGCACAGAGAGACAGAAAGGAATTAGAAAGGTTGGGAATCTACTGCCCCAAATCCCCATGTTACAGCCATGAGGGATGGGGGGAAAATTATAAACAAAAACAAACAATATCCACACCACCCTAAAAACAACTGCAAATTGAATTTCTGGGCACACTTCTAAGACTTGACTTTTGGCTCAATATTCAGTGTTTTTTAAACACTATTCTTATGCATTCAACTAGAGGTAGAAGCAGCACCACATGTATAATTTGTATGAAAATAAAAAAAGCGCAAGAAAAGAATCCATTCCGTAACAACTGTCACAAATACCATTTTTTTTCCACTGAAAAAGAATTTTGAGTCACACATTTTTCTGCTAGATTTCAGTGGGACACCACCAAAAGTCCATTCCTTCCTAGTGCTTTTGACCAGAAAGGATGATATACTACAAAAATACCACCTCAAGACGGCTTTTAAATTCATAGATCTGACTGAGGACTCTCTCACAACTACTTCTGAATATGGAGGAGATGCAATAAGGCTCAGATCCCCACACAGAAAATTTATGTAACCAATAACAATGACAAATATATGGAATTAACTAGTACTCTGCTTCAGTTTAAGCCATGTTCTAGAAAGTACTGAACACAGAAAGTGGCTGCAACATCCAAAGCTCTTGTTACATTCAATTTCAGAAGGGGCTTCTTTAAGTGGACAAGCTTCGGCTTAACACAGAATTAACAAGAGCATCAGGAAGAGAAGCTTGAAGTAAAAGGGATTCAAGCTTAACCCACATCCAAAACGTGGAGTGAAGAAATAAGAAATACCAGACAAATCAGACCTTGCCACAGCAAGAGACAAGAAATAAAATCACAGCAAACACAAAGCTTTGAAGAAGTGAGTGGATTGTAATGATCAAAAGTAAGGCTAAGTCTTCAATTTTATACGTCACTTTAAGGATAGTTGTTTCCTGCCACATGAAGTCTATAAACTCCCTGTTGCATCAATCTGGGGTTGTTTGAGAGAGACAGTAAATTGCTATCACTGCCAGGGAAGTATGGATGCCAGTGAAAAGACTCCTATCCAAGTACACACCAGATAGCTTTTAACATTAGGAGACATGGTCTTTGTTCCTGACCGCCAGAAGATCAAAATAATCTATCATGAATTTCAAGTGCTGCTCCACTTTTTCAATGCTAATTCCTTTTCCCTGATAACTTGATTTCCAGCTTCCTGCATGTATAAAATGCCAACATGATACCACATTTTGCTTTGAATTATTATTTCCATACAGTCCACAGCAAATGTTAGAGTACACAACTCTCATTTCAACAGTCATTTGGCAAGAGGTGAGATTTACTTGCTAATGGATGCCCTTTTTTTTTCTGACAAGATTAGAGTGCATGGCTTAGTATTCTGCTTCCAATTACACATGCCATTTGTCAAAACAGGGTAGCAGTTCAAAACTCAAGTCCATAATTAGCTTCTTTTCTGACATCTCAAAGACATTAATTCTCGTGTTCCAAAAATGGAACCCATATGGAAATGGAATGTGTGTGCTTCAACCCATACACAACTAGGCTAACCCTCTCTTCCAGAGCTGCTGCTGTTTCAGAACTCGAAAAACAATTCTGTGCTTCAGCTGACACAGCAAACATTGCTGGATGGTATTTTATGCAAATAGTATATGCATATAAGGAAGTACTTTTACTGTCAGCTTGTCTTCCTTCTGGCTTTTTATCTTAGGAAGAAAGCTGAAGATCCTGTTCTAAATAGAGAAAGATGTGCATGGATTTGTGGCAGCCTGCTGAAAATCAGATTGACTCAGGCAATGTGCACAGTTTAATCTGTAGAGTAGCATTTTCCCAGAAAAGTCGTCGTCTTCTTTGATCAGCAGCTGCAGGTGATGAATGCTTCAGCACTGCCTCATGCAGTGAGAAGCAGACTCGGAGCGCGTTTGCTGCCCAGCCAAGCAGAACCAGCTCAAGGCTTGTCGTCCATACTCACGGAGTCACTGGGGATGCCAAAGGATGAGACACCAGGGACTAGCTGCTCTCGCCATGGTGAAAGGCAAGAACCTGGGATGAAGAGCTGTGGGACACAAAGCCCCAGCTGAATTGCCTGTGGCAGGGTGACCAAGGCTGTGGTGCGAGGAGGGGCCAGCCACAGCTCCCCAGGGCTCACAGCTTGCTGGCAGGGCTTTGGCACCAGCCAGGCAGGCAGCTCTCCTCACAGGGCAGCCACCACCTCTTTTATACCAACAACTGGCCCTGCAGATACGGTGAGATGACAAAGCAGAAGAATTTCTATGCAGCTTTGAGGCTACCCATTTCCCAGTGTTCTGTCAGTGCTGTTTACATGGTGGTCCTGCTGCACTTTGTTTATGTTTCCAGTTCAGCAGGAGAGAGATCATATAAGCCACAATCACCCAAGAAGGGAGTCAGAAGTGTGTAACGCTGCAGCTATTCCTTCCCAACAAAGCACTTCATCTTAACTGTCAAGAAACATTACATGTGCCTAAACAGCACTGTACAACTTAGTGATAAAAAAAGAGAGGAAAATGTGAAAAACCCCTTTATTCACAACTATTAAGCCAAAAAAAGAAAAACCCCCTTTCACGCTTAAGCTTGTGGTGTGATGCAAAACAATTACTTTAGATTCAATTTAAAGCAGAATTGTGTTTTATGCATTTTTTATTTATAAACAAGGAATAGACAAAAGCATCTTAAGAAAGGGACAAATTAAAATCCTCATTTCCCTTTAAGATACTGATTCACCCTTTTATTTTTCAGGTTGTTTTTCCTCAAAGGAAATCTCAGCTTCTTATTCAAAGACAGTATTTTCCTGTGGAAACTTTCAGGAAAATTACTCCGTTGCCTGTAGCAGAGTGAGCCACAGCATTCTGCAGCTCTTAATTCACCCCGTACAGGACTAACATAACACACACACTGCTTCACCCAAGTCCTTCTCATCTGCACCAAACTCCTGTCTGTCCTATTTGTGTTCCCACACTGCTCAGCATCTTCCCCATGGTACCAACATTCTTGCTGCTTTATGCATCCCCTCTCTTTACTCTCACCACACCCACGGGCTGGCTCCTCTCTTCGCCATAAAGTACCTCCATCTTTGCAGGTTCACAAGTCAAAATTCACTCTCAGCAAGAAAAAGCAGCAGGAGGGCAGGGGCAGGTGTGGAGGAGTTTTCTCATGACAAGGAAACTTTGATCCTTTCACCTTTTCAGTGTGCAACTCCCCATTGGAAGCAGCTGTTTATCTTTACACATTAAGTGGAAAAACACAAAGAAATTCTTAACGAGGTCTGTCTAAAACAGAGACAAGACAAAAATCTCATTTCCTGTTATTGTTTATGGCTTGTCTTGGAAGCCACAACTGCAATCTGGGCCCCTGGTGTCCTTGGCACCAAGGGAAAGACAATTCATGCACCATATGTTCTACGACCTACAGAGGCAAGACAAACAGCAAGGGAACGCATCGCTCATCCCATTTTATGGGTGGCTTAAAGCCAAGGAGTGACTTGCTGAGGCTGACAGTCCAAGGAACCGAGTGTAGCTCTCCTGGTTATCAGCTCAGCTCCTAAATCATGCTCTCTCCTCATTCAGAGCCCTCCTAGCAGAACAAAGGAATTTATACCTCAAAGAGCAATTTTATCCTGGCTAGGAGAGGGATGATAGAAAGCTTAGAAATACTGTTATATACAAACTTAGGTAGAAAAACAACCTTCTCATCATGAAACTGCAGCATATTTCTTTCACAATTTCTATTGAACTTATGTATTTCCCAGTGAAAGAGAGAGGATTTTCTAAGCATTAGTAGAATTGAAAAGTGATGGAAAGCTACTCCTTCATGGTATCCAGCCAAAATTCCTTGTTCAAGAGGATAGGAAGGATACTAAAAACTTTTCAGCTGGACCTGTAATCACAGGACAAAAGCATCCAGGTTCTCCAGCTGGGCCTTGTATAAAAAAAATCAGTTATAATGGCAAAAAAAGTCAAGGTTATCAGCCTTAGCAACTAAAGCTTTCCTAGCTTTAGCTGTATCTGAAGTGGCTACCCTACCTCTTTCCATTATACCTGTACATGACTTTCCTGATTAGACTGTTCATTATACTGCAAGACCTGCTGGGGGCTTTTTCCTTCATGTTTTTCCACTCTCTTATGTACCTGTTCTCCCCAGTATTGCAGTCTTTAGGACAGCAAATAATATTTGCAAAATCATACAATGCACTTAGATGAAAAGACAAGACTTCTTTTAGTGCTCAGAAAACAGAGCTATTCTGGTTTGAAATTTGCAAAATTAAAGATTTAAGTTTTTCATTTTGAAAGGACAATTTGAGAGAATCATCTTCTAAACAAAAGCAACTTATTCTTTTAATTAAAAAAAAAAAAAAAGTATCCTTCCAATGAGCCATCCTTTGAAGTTCTATTCATCCTGAAGAAGAACACTTTGGTAAGAGCCAAGCAACATTTTGGATGTATTTTTTGTGTGCATATGTACATACATAGTTATTGAACTGATCTTCACTAAAAGCCTACAGGACAAATCACTTCCAAGGACAAAAAAGGAATACTGAAAATAAAACAATGTCTAAATAAAAAGGTGAACACCTCTTAAATTTTCTCACCATGAACTGCTTACAAGTAAGCCACATTTTTACATGTTAGAAAGGCAGCAGGAATTCTCAGCAAAATTTAAAAGTTAGTGTCAGGTATTTTATATCAGTCTCCCTCTGAAGGTTGGGAGAAAGATGAAGCTAAACAATGGGCAAGCCAGGTCACAGTGATTTGTGTCCTTTTAACTTAGCACGAACAAAGTGATCAAGGATGTAAACAAGTTGGACAATCTGCCTTGCAAGATGCAGATTGGGAGCATTTTTATGCTTTTTAGAATGTAACAGCTTTCAACAAAGCTGTAATTGCTAACACTTTTGCTGGAAAAATTGAATATGGGAACCCATCTGGATTTGTTGACTGAATCCTGTGCCTTATCCATTGCCAGTGAAACTCAGAATAACTTTGCTATTAATGTTCTCTGTGACCTAACTCTTCCAGAATTACCTGTTTAAAGGTGAAGAACTACCTGAGGGGGTATTATCAGCTTGGTTTAAGTATCATAACAGGCATAAGTCTTAGAAAACTGAACACTGACTCTAGAAATCCATCTTAAAGCCCCTCCCCAACCTTTGTACATTTTCATGAGTTAAAGTGAAAGCTGTTTGGAGAAGGGAGTAGGTGTGGAAGTTACTTTAAGTCTCCCTCAGCAGTAACCAGAGAGCTGGAGCATGTATGACACTGATGAGACAGAACAAGCAGCCTGCAGTGTGCAGGAGCCCTGGCCACAGTGGGATCCCCACGATTCAAGCAAAGCAACTGCAGACCCCTGAGATTTCTCTGTTTTAGAGGAGACAGATGGTGAAACAGAAACAGACTTCTCCCAAACCTTTCAGATTACAAAGGCATATGAGGTCCCTTCCTAATCTTTCAGTCCAGTGGACAGAAGTGCTTTCCCAGAAAGGAAGATTGTGAAAGACAGCACCTGCAAATAGTGAAAAAGTTGTGGGGCTTGCTTCATCCACTTTTTGACACCTACAATGAAGATGCCTCCATCTGAGATGAGAGACCACTTAGGATCCCTTTATGGTCCAGGACAGGGAAAATAAGCACTTTTTCAATACAATTCAGCTGCCCATCTGTTTAGAGATCTGCTTTAGGAAAAGAGAAAATGAACTGCTGATATGTCTGTTGTTCTGTCTTGTACATGGAGTCCAAGTGACCTGCTCAGACTGCAAGCACCCACACAGTGTCAGACCAACTGTGCTTAAAAGCAGCATACTGGGTACAGAAGAAGCAAGTACAGTAAAGTCTTTTTTGTTTTCTTTCTAACAAGAGGGACTGTAAAGTACTGTCAAGATAACTATTTCCCCCCATCTAGTGGTAGGATTGCGTTTAAAAATGTCCCACCCATCTTATCTGACTACATTTTGAAGCTGGTGAAGGTTGAAAACAGTACCACTGCTCTGCAAGATCCCCAAAACCTATGGCTGTGATTATTGCAAGTGACCTAAACCATGTGTCAGAAGTCCTCGCTTCTTAGTTCATGCTTTTAACGTCCACAGCATGTTATCTCTGCTTTCCAAAGTGCTTAAGATACATGGAAGATATAAACCTATCATACTTAGTCAATAGCTTGCTTATTTATAGATTGGGTGCTAGGGACTGACCCTTCCCAACTTAGTTTATACCTATATTTAGTACTCCTAAAGAGCTTTGTTATTCATCTACAGAAACTGCAATTGACATGTGACACCTGCTTTAGAGTAAACTCACCTTTTGACTGCTTCAGCAAATGAAAATGAAAGAAATTTCTAGACTTGGAAGGGCCTGTGAGGTGATAACCGAGGTTTGGGTCAGATTTTCAGCAATGTTCAGCTGAGCATCATGGCTAGATGTTTCTAAGTTAGTCCTTGTCCATACTGTACAAGTTGGTTATAGAATGTATATATATTCTTAAAGGACAAATTTTAATTGTGTTTTATTACAGGCTGCTAAACTGTTCAGTGTAAGAGGGTCAATCCCATTTAATTTTAGAGATATTCTTAGGAATTTTTCAAACTGGGGCTTTCAAAGAAACAGCTTTTTTACCAAAAAGCAGAAAGTTTCCACTGTGCACTCACTAAAAGAAAGTACTACCTTCTATACCTATTCTTATACTGGATCCATGATCCATACTTATCCTCCTTCTGGTTACTGAAGTCAATTGATTGAAATACAGCAAATCCTCCTGTGGGCCTAGGTAATATTCTCTGAAGTCATCAGTTTGAATTGAAATAGGCTTGAAACACCAGACACAGCTGAGCATTCACAGAGAGAGCACAAACAGGTACAAAAAACACATCTTAGGCACACCGTAAGCAGTATGTCAAAAGGCAGTGAGAAGACTGATTATGGAAAAACCTGTTACAAGATTTACTCTCTTAAGACAGCACAAAATTGAGATAATTCATTGTGGATATAAATGGGCCTTAATGAGCCAAATCCATATCGTGAATTACCTGCCTTTCCTTTTCCTTCCCACAGTGCAGAATATATTACCATAAACAGAAATGTTCACAGAGGACCACTTACCTTTCCAGTGGGAATGCACCAACAGGAAAGGTATCACAATACACCTCATAGTTAAGTGCTTCCAAGGTGCAGTCAGATGAACAGACAACTAGCTTAATAATATTTTAGCTGGTCAAGGTTCAACTCAGGCCATTTCCAGCAAAGCCCTGAAAAGCTTGCTGCTAGTCCTAAAACCATTGTGTATTCATTCCACTAATTCTTTATCCCATTCCTGTTCCACACCAAAAAAGAAGTGCACACAAGTGACAGCACAATTGGTCCTAAATTTATCCTCTTTCATTGACTCCAGATGCAGCCTGGGAATGGGTTTTGTAGCCCTTCTCTTTTGCTGGTCTCCTGGTTCCTGAGCAGAACCTGGGGACTAAGAGAAGAAGGGTTTTTCCTCATAAGAACTAAATCACACTTTTTTATCCAGCCTTAGCCTTAAGAGGATGACAATGCTTTATGTGACAAAGAAATACAATCCATTTCTATCTCAAGGCAGGAAATATCCTCCATCAATTATGATGTGATAGTGTATCTGGTATCTAGTTCATCTCATTCTCTTTGGATTTTCATCCACTGGTTTGACTCTTTTCCCTCAGCTTCTGTGCTGACAGGTTTTAATTTATCTGGTTCTATAACAAATAGATGGAAAAGAAGTGACCAGTCATGGACACAAAATTGCCTTTGCCAAAAGTTAAATTCCAAATCAGAGCAAGCAAGATTTACATCTGCTCCCTGGCCTTCCATGCCAACAATAATAACCACTTACAATATAACTATAATTTTACAGAACTAACTATACTTGAAACAGAAGAAGTCACTGGTTCCTCAGCATAAAGAAATCAGTGAAACAGAAGGCACTCTATTACCTGGTAAGTTTTGTTTCACCTTCACCTTGAATCACTGCTTTATCCCCCAAACCTGGCAAGGTGCTCCAGAAATAAGGGCTTGCAAGTGCTTGTACCAATATCTCAGTATCACACTGAAGCTGAGCTTTCACACAATTTACAGTTAGCAACTATATCATCCTTTGAAAAGTTTATCGCTGTTTTGAAATGGCCTGCATGCAACACCAGGTAAAAGCTGGGGGGCTTCTCATAGACCTACTTGCAATCAGAGGCTGAAAAGTTAGGGAGAAAGAAGGCCACAGGTGCAGAGAGGGCTCGTCATGGCAGTCACCCCTCAGAGGCTGGCAGCAGCACATAAGCTGTCCTGAAACAGGACCCCTGAGTTTCACTCACCACCATGGAGCATCAACGCCCCTCTCAGTGCAAAGCCATTTCGTTTAGCTGAGACATCAGCCTGAAATTAGAATTTCGGCTTACAAGCTGGCTTTCACAGGTTGTGTTTTGGGGACCTGCAACGTGGTAAATATCACAGAGCACCAGGCAGCACAGATGCCTGTGAATACTTTGCCAGGTAAACACGTATGCCTACAGCGTTGTAAGAACAAGCCATTCCTTGGCAAGCTACTGGATTTAACCTGAACAGGCACAGATTACTTGCTTATTTTCAATTAAAAATAAAACCTTACAGGCATCTTAATTTATGCTTAGACATTTCTTCTTAAAGAAATGGAAACAAACATTGCTGTTACCATCAATTAAATTTGTTGTTTGCCTTTTAGTCCACAGTTTCAGGGATGGGATGACCTCAGATAACACTTAAAGACTGCTGGCACCAGGCTTGGCTTTTGAACTGCACTCTGGATATGACATAATTAACTGTAAAATAGATGTCTCTAAACAAGGAGGTAAACGACATTGACAGACCATTGTCCCAATTCAGTGAGGTGTAGCTGACCTAGAGGAAGAACATAGCCCTACCAACTACAGCACACAAAGAATCTCTGCAAGATAGAAAAATCAGAAGGGGTTTAGCCAAAAAGTTTGAGTTCTCTGCAATCTGTCCCAAGATTCAGAAACTGGGAGTAGTTAAACATTCAAGCACTGTTTGAATGACTTGCTCTCTAATGCTCATAACCACCAGATAAGAGACAGCTGCCTTTGGAAGTTGAACTGTAAGCTCTGGAAACCTCACACACTTGAGACTCTGCTCTACAGCTCGAACACTGAGGAAGGAGGGTGTATGGTTTGGGGGTCAGTGTATTTAATGTCTTCATGATCCTTCACCAGAAAGGCCTTACCCCAAGGCAACTGCTTGAAAACTCCAGACACTAATGAGAGGGAAGGAAACTGAACCCACGGGCACATTCTTCACTTGAACCATTCAGATGGTCACCCACAGCTATAGATAAATCTCTTGAAACCACAGGTTATTTATCACCTCAGAAGAGCCCTATGGCGCCACTCTTTTTTCCACATTTCTCCTCCTGTGCAAACCAAAGAATTACTAAGCACACAGGATCTGTCACCAGCAAAGCCCACTCTTTCCTTCACTCACATCAGACTCATGAACCTCCTTGCACACAAAGCCTTTCCTACCATTGCACTTCACATAGATGTTTCCCCACACACCCTATCCCTCCCCTCTGCTAACATTTCCCCTCCAACTAAGCAGCATTACATACATATTTTCCCCCACCTTACCCCATGTTTCACACCATGAAAAAAACTATTTCCTGGCCACAAGACTGCTGTGCTCTTTAGCAAGCCATACTTTCACTTGTGAGACTCAGACACTCCTTGGGCTGCCACTTCTGTCACAAGAACACACTTCTGTGGGCATTAGGGGCCAGTCCACATGGATTTGCCCTTGGGTTCCATCTCTGTGATGCCAAAACCACTGGTCATAGTCTGAGTAAACTGTGGAGAAAATGACACCTTTCAGAAACTAAAATCCTCTGCTAATCAGCAGAAAAGGCACAAGGCATAAGCAGCAAGGTACTCAGGCCTGAAACATTACTTGGGGGAATGATTTCATAAATGAAAAACACTGGTCTCTGTGGAAAGATGGGCCCCAAAAAAACCAGGAGTAACCAAGGTTCTTCCACCATCATTATAAGTGGTGCCCTACAGCTGGGCCAAGGCCTGTGCCTGTCACTTCCTCTGGGAACTTCAAAACCTCTAAAGTGGTTTACAAACCTGTAAAGTGCAGGATGACTCCTTGCACTTTACACATGGGAATGATAAACACAAGAATAATCAGGACAGGCTCTGTGCTGAAGTTCTGTAATGGAGGCAAACCTTTACACTGGTCACAGCAGCTCACCCTAAAGGTCTGCAGTGGATGCCTATGTGTCAAGCCAGTCTTCTCCTTCCCCTATGAGCCAAAAGACATAAGGAAGGGGGAAAAAAATTTCATTCATTTGGTCATAGGACACTAGAACAGCTTGTGAGGCATCAGGCCTGAACAACATGAGTTGTACAATGAGAAAAAGGAAATGAAACCTAGAAATCAGTGTCTTCAAATTTTCTAGATAAGCCAGTGCCCCATGGCAGGGCCAGGAAGATAGGGCAATGCTGAAACCAGCCAAGTTTCTACAGCATCTGCTCAGTCTAGTGCTGAAGTACAGCACAGTGCTGGGTTCTATCAACACAGTAGCAAACTGGTGAGTTTACTGACTCAGGGGCAATGATGTGTGGTTGCAAGACACTTCCTGAGTTGAGCCCATTCATCTCTAAACTTCAAGACTCTCAGCAGAAAACACATGGTTCATGTATGTTTAACCTTTTTTATGCTCAGAGGCACAGCTGTGGCTCTTTACCTCCACTCCCATGGGTTAACCACACAGGCAGCTGTAAACAGCAGTTTGCTGCAAGTGTAGGGCATAGACTGCAAATGAATAAAGGTTGATACTATTATGTTTTCAAAGAATTAAATGTTCCTTTCAAAAACAACAGCAGCCACTCCAAATTCAATTGCTTTGAGGGAGTCAGTAAGGTCTAGGCACTGCTGGGAGCAAGGGCAGCTTTGAATGCAGTGCCGAGTATCCTCTACTCAGTGACCATCACATGAATGCTTGAGAAAATAGCCAAAGCCTCTCTCACTCTCTGGTGACAAGACTACAGCTATTCCTGCCTAGAGGAGCAAAATCCCTTCATGGCAGTAGCAGATTTCAAAGTCCTTGCTTTATTACAGCAAAATAGCCAATAGCTACATGACAAAGATTTATTGCTTCCCCACATAAACAGTATTCAGGCTTCCTTCTTATCCTCCAGCTGTATTTTGGAAGAGTCACTCACGAGAACAGTTTTGGATATCTTTTCACCTTTTACTCTATAATTGCTTCCCATGACAAAAATTGTTAAAACAGGGAAGAAGGCAGCTCTTAAGGAGCAGCAGTCAAGCCCTGGGCTAGCAAAAACTGACTAGCTTCCACTTGCATTTTCATGAGCTAAGGATCTAGTCAGTCTTTGATTTGTTTCCTCAACAAATGATGGCCTAGGCTCATGGAACATACCATGCAGCTGCTTTTGAGAACTCATGCAGTGTGCAAATTAAAGTGATTAAGACATATAAAAAGAATTTGTGTAAACAAGTTTCTTCATGTTTTCCCTTCTCAAAGAAAACAACTAAATAAAATCTAAACACATCAGACTAGAGAGTCAGGAACTGGATGTAGAGAAGGCCTGTACCACACAGCACAGGCATTAGTGGTGTCCCACAATGAAAACACTCACTAGCCAATAAATCCCACTGGCCCCTTTGGGAACTGCCTGGCATGAGATTTTTTTTGCACAATATTGTCCTAGAAAGTTTTGCACCCAGACAGACAGCTGGATGGAGGCAAAACTTTGAAGAAACGGCACAAGGAGTTTCAAATTCCCAACCAGCATCAGCTTGCACAGCACTGGTACCTCCAGGCTGAAAGCAAAAAGACCTGACATGTTCACCTTGGCACTCTGCAGGAACGGACCTCAGATCTGTGACAGGAAATGTTTGAGCCCCTAAGGGCCCTTGTGAAATGATTGGATTCAGTTTCACATCTGGGGGGTCTACAAGGCAAATTTGTCACACAGCAGTCCCCATAACACATCAGGAGCAGCACAAGGACTGGCCATGCCCAGGCACAAGGAGCTCCCTGGAAATTTAGTTTGGTTCTTCCCATACTGCTACAGCCTGCAAGGAGGAGCATAATATCATCAGATTGCCAGAACAACATTTTCCCCAGCACAACAGTGCTTGGAGAAAAACAACCAAACAAATCCAGACTGGCAAATTGAGGAGAAAATAGAAACCAAAATTGTGCCATCTGGTGCAATAATGGCTCCAAATTCTACGGCTCCAGGAAAAAGCATTTGGGTCGTAACCTAGCACTGAAAAGGCAAATCAAGAGTAAAGTACTTAAAACCCACTGTCATTTGATCACTTTATGAAAAGGCAGTATAGTCTATCCTGTACATTTGTAAGAGGAGAACTACATTTTAAAAGTGTTTGTATTTCCTATTTTTATGTGTTTAAACCACTCACAGTAAATATTAAGAGTATTATGCAACCTCTAAATGCAGTACTTGCCCTTGGTTCGCCTTGTATTTCCTGGTACATCGTTACAACTCTATACCTTTAGAGGTCAAAACTCTTTTCACATACTTTGCTGTGCCTTGCTCCTGAGAAGACAAAACTGGTAGCCAAAAACCTGCCCTTGTAAGAAACGCAGAGTCTTCCAGACTCTTTTAGAACTTCACCTCTTGCATGTGGGTTTTTAGACTTCTGGAGTTATCTCCTGGTGAAAGAAATATTGTCCAATTCAGCACAAAATTTTATAGCTCTAGCTTTAACAAGATAACAGTACATTTCTTTAGAGGAGGGATGACGAAATATCTGAGTGTTTACTGATTTAACAGAGCACTGTACTTTTGGGACACTGTTTCACTGTAATTTTGGGACAGAAATACAACTTTTTTCCTGGTTGGATCAAACCCAAGTCCATTCTGGTGTTCTGTCCCACTGGCAGCAGCCAGGACTCATGCTTCAAAGGAAAGCTGTTGAAAAAACCTCTGAGAAACAATACCCATGTCCTTAATGCTTTCTTCCATGCCTCAAAGAGGATCTGGCTTATGCCTCTGAAGAATACAGATGGAACAGCCTTTTAAGTATTTCTCATATCATTTAATCTGGGGTGCTTTAAATATCCATGCAAGTAGATAATTCTTTCTGACTTACTGAGCTCTGGTTCTCAGCAGGAGGCAACCACAGTGTCAGTTTTATCAGAATCAGGTATTAGACTTTCCTCTCTGTTACTGTACTATTTTTTCAAACACACAAGTTCCCTTTTAAAACTGCAGCTCTATGCTTCATTAAGCTATCTGTGATAGCATCTACCCAAATGTTCTGCCTTCAGAGCAGACCACAAATTCAGAGCCCAGGCAAGTAAGGAGAAACTTGGATTACTTTTGCCAATGGGCATTTCTGTACTTTTATCCATGTCAAATCTCTTCTCTCACTGCACTGCCAAGAGGTTTAATTCCTGCTGGAGTGTCTAACAAATCTCAACAGCTTTCACCAACTGAAACAAATTACCATGATCAGCTAAACTCCCCAGCTTGCACTATTGTTCCTTCTCCACGCTGCTGATGGGGATAGAGAGCAGCCCTGGCTAGACCTGCATGGCTCTGCTGAGCAGATCCTCCAGAGTCAGCACACACTTAACTTGGCTTCATGTTGAAGACTATTCAAGCCTCTAGCTTCAAGTGTGTGGTGTGATACAGAAGGATGCAAAAGGGAAAAAAGGAAAGATTAGAAGTGTACCCTGTTTTGTATCCTGCTGGCTTTGCTGTGGAGAGCTGCAAGCCCAGTGGGTGACTAATTAGATTAACTGGATTGAAAAGAATTAACAGGAATTGATACTCACAAAGACATTAGTGCATTTTGGGGTTGCAGGTATCCAAATGATGTGGCTCTGAATTAGGTGGTTATTTCTCTGCAATTCTCCATCCATTTCCAGAGAGATGAAACTAAATACCACCGTAGTGCAAAGCTGTCATAACCTGATTCTGGAAAAGGCTTTTCTAGCCAGCTATCTCATGTCTGAATAGAGGCATCTCGAGACAAACAAATAGAAGATGCCTCAGGAAGCCATGACTTTCCCAGACATATAACTGAAGTCAGGAACCACAGATATTTTTCACCCATCATCCTACTTTTTTTGGCCATGACAGGAGCAAGCTCAACAACAGAGTGATTTGAGCTAGCAATGCTCAAAATTTAGACCAAGAAAAGACAATCTATGGTAAACTTGCTTGATTAAATGAGCCAACCAGCAGAAGCAGTAGAAGTGGCTTGGAGTCATTTTTCTCCCCAGGGCTTCTACCCAGCCCTTTGTTATCCTCTTCTGGTTTCTTTCTCAATTCAATGTCTCAGAGCAGTGGTCCAAGAGCATTTCTGTGTCTTCTGCATACCTCTGATTTCACAATCCACTGCATACCTTAAAATTCACAGAACCTTTTCCATTAAGGATTACTTTCATCTCTCCTGGCCAACTCCATAGGCTCGTATGAACGTGATCCCCTCTATATGGGCCCCATACACACAGCCGAGAGCAGGAATAGACTCCCTGTTGCTCAGGACACCTCAGCTTTCCCATTTGTTTCCCAGGTGAGTGGTGCTGTGGTCACACGTTTGAAACAGGACTTCCTCAGAGAGGCTGTGAAAACCACCATATCACTCTTCTCATGTGAAACCTAACTCTTACCAAGCCCCCAGGCCCAGGAAGCCCTAACCAGTCAGTACTTGTCACCAGGAAGTAAAGCCTTTTTCTAGATCTGATAAGCAAATTATTTTTGTTACAGTCCTATCATCATGTAGGATACAGCAGCTTTATTTTAGCACTGCCCCTTATATCATCCAAGATCTGTTGTTTTCCTGCATTGAAGGGTACCTTGTTATTTCCTCAGCTCATCCATTCAACGTGACAAGCGAGAAAGAGCTCCAGAGTTCCATAGAGCTCTTTTCCTGAACAAACAGAATCAAGCCATAGATTGGGTTATTTTTGGGTGGCTCTTGTGGCTACCCCACCTTACATAACTCAATGATCCCTGACAGTTATTCCAGAAACCTGTCCATAGAGAAAAATTGTCTAGCACTGTGGTCCTACCACATCATGCTTACCAGAGATGAGATTCTCACAGCATCAGGATGCCAGCTGGTACCCATCTCACCTAATGCCCAAAGCTGTAAAAAAGCTTTTCAAATTATGTAAAGGGCCTTCAGTTACCCTGTCAGACAGGTTAGGGCCCAGTACAATAGCTGAGGGTAGACTTACCCTGACCACCAAAAGTAGTCAGCTGCCCCCTTTTCCCCCCTTACACTCAAAGAAGAGATCCACTCTGTTATTCTGCCAGAAATTATCATCCCTACCCTCACATCAACTATTTTTCTCCACTCTATTTTAAAACAGAGATAATCATTAGGGAAATTACCTGCTTTGGTGGTATTCAAAATCGATCCACTGCTAGCTCTCAAACCTTTTGCTCTCTAAAATAATTGAAGATAACATAGGGATTGCTGTTACAGACAGCAAGGATCTAAAGCATGACAAATTTAACAGATACCTGTTACTGTACCTGAGGATCCCTATTAGGCAGCACAGATGCAGTAACTCAGTCTGCTCCCACACCACTTGGCTTCACAGAACACTTACAGACATCAAGTCTCTGTGAGAATGACAGGCACAAAGCACAAAATGAGCCCAGAAAGGTGAGACTGCATGGCCAGTGTGGAAAAGAGGAGGTGGCAAAGATGTTTTCTTTTGTTCTAAGTAGGAAGGGATAGGAGACAGATATCGTGATGCTTTTCATCACAAAGCAACAAGAGGAGCTACTGTCAGGGCATTGGGAGACAGATAAAGCCAAGCGCAGTGGAAACCACAAGAGTGTGATACAACCACAGCAGCAGGCATCGAGAAAGGGAAAATCCAGCCCTGTGGCTGTGCGTTCTTATCGGCATAAGGCAAAGGCAGAAGCTGTTGCTCGGGGGTTTCTAATTGTTCAGTACTGCTGGCATGGACCCTGGCAGCCCTGCTGCGCTGAGCTCCAGCCGATGTGAGCTGGGGGAGCTCGGTAAGCTGGGTGTCCTGGGTGCCCTGGGTGTGCTCGGTAAGCTGGGTGTCCTGGGTGTGCTCGGTGCCCTGGGTGTGCTCGGTGAGCTGGGTGTGCTGGGTGCCCTGGGTGCCCTGGGTGTGCTGGGTGCCCTGGGTGTGCTGGACACGCCGGCACCGGGCAGGGCCCCGGCCGGGCGGGGAGGGAGCGCCCACCCAGCGCGGCTGCCAACGCCGCCCCAAAAACACCCCTCTTCCCCAGGCTTCCAAGAGGAACCCCTCAGCCAGGAAGGGCGCTTCATCCCGCGCAGGTTACTTTCAGTGGGCGGGGAGGAGTCTGAACGCCGAGCGCTCACACCCCTCTGAAACGAGGCGGGTTCTAAGGGGGCAAAATCCGCTCCTCGGCGCCGCCCCATCAGACGGGGGCCAAGGGAGCAGCTCTGTGCTGAACACATCCGTGCCACTGCTGGGGGATGTAACACGCTTTGGCTGTCCTGCACACGCTCCTGAGCGTTTTCAATGTGGGGAAGGCCGAGAAATTAGCACACGCACACACAAGGTGTGGAAAAAAATAAAATTCACTCTGTCGTCACTGGAAAGTCGATATAGGAGCAAAGCTCTGCTGTGATATCCTCTAATTAACCAAAAGGAGACACAGAACCACAATGAGAAAGAAACAACTTCCATTCTGCTTTGGTCATCATCAGTTGAACTAAAAATCAACCACATTCCTTCCAGCAGCCAAATCTTCTTATAGGCTGCGACATAAGGGGTGAAAAAACCCCCTCACATAGAAAAAATTAAACTTGTAGTACAACAATTCAGAAAAAATGCCAGCTGTTCTTGATTTCTGAGCCTTTGATCAGATCCTAAATTTGCTTTGACTTTTAGTTTTTACTAGTTGCTAAACAGGCTATAAAGAGACATGTAAAGCTAGAAGCTTTGAGGTCAGCTTTAAGGGTCTGGAAAAGCAGCCAGACTTGAACCCTGAGTAAATGTCCTTGTCTTTGACATCCCATGACAAATATCTGTCTCAATGGGCTGCCAGAAAATTCTATCAGCAGTGCTCAAAATATTCCCATAAATATTTAGCTGTTATTTTGTTTTGCCTTGGGACTGAGAGGGAGCAGAGTTTCTTGGATACAAACAAACAAGAAATGAAACAAAACAAAAACAAACAAACCTCACATCATTTTCTCCACAACTGTATACAGAACTCCAGGCATGAAGTGCATGCACAAGAATAGCTCAAGAAAAAGTTTATTCATAATTTAATTTATGGGCAAACCACAGATACTACTGCTGGAATTGACTGTGTTAAGACGGTAACCAACAGCAGTCATGCTCTAAACAAGTGTGATCACCTTGTAATCCACGTTTGAAGGCATGCAGCACAGAGAGCACAGACTTGTAATTTCAACTGGAGAATGGTCAAACAACAGTACTTTGTCATTTGGTACAAACACACCTTCAAGTTTATAAAGACTCAACAACACACAGCTTCTCAAGCAAATGTATATCAAAAAGCTGCAAAGAATATGTGATTTACACCTGAAACAAACCATAAAATTTCTACTTTCAGGAAATTTTTATGTCATGGATTTAATACTTCAACACAAAAGACTCACTCTGTCCTCCTAATCATTTGACTATATTTCTGATTACAAATACTAATGAATGTCAGATCATGTAGCTTTGAGAGTGATTAATTTAAATGAGTGATTACTTTTCAAATGGGTGATAATCCTCTAAATGAGTGACAGATGAAACAAATATCTGAAACAAAATGATAGAGAGAAACCCTCTTTTCTTAAGAGCAGGCTCAAAAGAGACAACAGCAAAGCAGTAACATACACTGAAATATTTAGGGCTTCTGTATAATTAATTTGTAACACTGAATGGAAACTCCATTATTAAACACAAAAAAAGGAAGGTGTATGGAGAGGAAACCATTACTGGAAAGGTGCTTCAGGCTAGTGACAGAAAAATCCTCCAGAGTTCCCTTGCACTTTGAAAGAAGACAGAGCAAGAAAAGAAGCCACTGGGGAAGAAGCCTCATAATAAAGCTGCCAAAGATGGTCACCACTTGGTGACCTGCCCAAGTGTAGTTTTGAGGGAAAGCACACTGTCCTCCATTATTTA
>VWYO01021366.1:109589-122529 GCA_013400275.1 Rhadina sibilatrix | reverse complement strand
ACACTTTCCTCCATTAAAAAAAAAAAAAAAAAAAAAAAAAAAAAAAAAAATCACCAAATCTGAAAGAAAGAAGAAAGATACAAATTTCAGAAGAGGAAGCTGATGCACCAGCTCCACCAGGGCTTTCTGACTTCTAACAAAGTGTAAAGCAGCATTTTTTTTCATGGAAAAAAAATGTTAAGTTCTGCAAGATCTTTAGAAGCATGTAACAACAGACAAATCTCAGGAGGACTATAGTATATTATGGATTAGCAGCAAAAATAATCAAGCCCCACCAGAATGCACACAACCAAATGGATAGTTGGGAATATCAGCAACATCAGCCAGTGGTCTTCAGTGACAGCTGGAATTTAGCAAGTGCACATAACAACTGTACTCTGTATGCACTGGGTCACAGTCCACAGAAGATAAGACTGTTACAGGCAAGTAAGAAATACAATGGAACATTCCAAAATCTATTTTGAGATTGCCGAGATCCATTCAATACACTGTTGAGTAGAAGGAGTGACTCCTGCTAATAACCTAATCAAAGAGCTCATTTATTAAAAACAGTAGGACATACTGTTTTTATGTCTATAGCTAGCATTGTCCCAAAGGTACCCATCCAACATAGATAAAGATGTAGATCATTCTACCTTCCAGGTAACAAGAGGACAAACCATGTTAGGTGCTAGGTAGCAAGATAATTATAAAAACCACAAACACACACTCTGGTTAGTGCTGGTACAAAAATACGAACTTTCAATGGTGTCATCATGGATTAAGTCACAAAAATTTGCCACACTGATTGATAGAAGAACTAAATCATACTCAGAGTCCACCAGAAAAGTTTCCAAAAAAAATTCTAAACTGTTACACTGTTACAAAAATCCCCTTCCCTAACTATAATAGCAAACAGATGTATTACTGTAACAGTTAATATGTATTAGTTTACATTACATACTGCAATGTAAAGAAGTAGTGGAATTTTAACGTAGGCTTTGGTACTGTTCATGGTACTTGCTTATGTAAAACAAGTAAAATACAGCCTGGCCCTGGAAATAAAGTCTTTGATTCTCAGAAGCTTAGAGCTGTCCATGAAGGACAAGGGATACCTGTAGACAACTAAGATAACACCAGCCTCCTGGCCCTTCTAATACATCTTTAAACCCTCCCAGCATTGTCTGGCATCATAGATAAGTAATTGCAACAAAACTGACTCCAGGGGCATCTGGATATATAGACAAATAGCAACAGTGCTGCAGAACTACAGCTGCTTTGTAGTTTGGCTATGATTAGTAATTGGCAATGTGAGAGATAGTGAATAGTAAATTTGTGTTGCACCTGAACACTTGAAGGGTATAAGAACCCTGTGTAGAACCACGTTCCAGGTGGCCCAGTTTGGCCAGGAAACCTCCTGCAAACAAATATTTACTTTGCCTTGTAACACTATACTTTGTACTCCAGCCTCTCTCCTCAGCTGGCAAAGGCCAGTTGCAAAGTCTTGTGGCATTATCAAGAGCAGAGGGGTACACAGTCACTGGACCTGTTACCTGTACAACTCCCTTATGAAGAGCTGGCATCCTCTAGGAAGGAGAAAATAAGCAACCTAGAAAAACCTTTTACAGAACAATTGAAGAAAAAGCCCAATTCACCAACAGGACAAGTCCTCCACAGGCTAAAACCGTGGCATTTTGTCTGGCTCCAAATCCAGAAATGGCAGAAAGTGGAGGAAACCATATGCATTAGGGATTCTGGGAAGACAAAAAGAGAGAACCAAAAATCTACTGGTATAGGATGCGACTGTGGTACACAATACAATAACTTGTAAAAACTAACAAAAAGGTAAATAAAATTACAAGTGATAAATTCCTAATTTCTTCTCGGTTGTCTTACTTCAGACAATAAAGCTGCTCTGCACAGATGGTATGAAAGAAATGTTATTCTCTAAATCAACCTGAGACCTTAAATGGAGATGTGATTTAAGTAATTTTTATCCCTACTTCTACAGAACATACATTGGCCCTGTAGGAGACAGCAGTTCCACTCTTCCCAATGGATCAGTGCAGCAGCCCCAGAACACACAGGATACTTCTCTACTTGCACAATCAGAACTCAGTAACACTCACTGGCTTTGCTGTTCCCCAGGAAAACATGTCCTAAATTGTACCTAACTGCAGATCCCTGGATGTGAATGGTGTACTTTTTTGGCAGGAGTCAGTAAGGGACCAAAAGAATATATGAAAATGCGTCTGGGTTTTTCCTCTCCTTTGTTTAATCAAAAGTAAGAAGCCAATCAAGAAGGCAGTATTATGTGAACTAGGTGATGGGCTGCAGTAGGGGAATGGGAAAAAGCCCCCAAACCTGAAAGAAGTGTTTGAATAAGACTAAGATTGCTCTGTGTTGAGGAGAATTGCACATAATTCTCAAAATTTTACCTTGCTATTCTCTGATATTTTGTTATTTTTTGATTAATCATGTATTGCTTTAAGATCCTTTCCAAGAAGGAAAAAACCACTTGAAAAATCAGATACTTCATTGTTAAATGGTTGTGTCTCATTTCACTTTCCTACCACTTTCAAACTTCATAACCTTTTGACTTAACTGGTACTCTGTTGACTTCCACCTGGGTGGTGAATGACCTGTTGCAAACCTGTTGACTATTTCACTCAGTGAATTAATATGACTGTACTGATTATATTGTGAGAAGGAACAGAGTTGATTCCAAAGAACCTGTGGTTTGAGATATTTCCTAGCAGACACTGACTGAGCTGAAGGAGTATGGTCTTTGCCATCTCAGAGAGGCAGGCGTGGGGTAATCTGACTCTAGGTTACCCTGTTTGTCTAATGTAACTAACCATCTCAACATTCCCAGAATTTGTTGCCAAGGGAATGCTTTCCTTCCAGAACTCCAATCAAATCTGTCATGTGAAGAAATTCTGAGCAGCTGGCTCAGTTTACATTAACCCCCTCAGAAGTTTCCAGGAATGAGGAAGAGCCTGCAGGTTATACAAGACAAAACTGTCTATAAGGCTATAAGGAAAGAAAAAGGAGATTCACAAAAGAGCCGAAGAAGCCAAATTTCACTAAAAAAAAAAAAAAAAAAAAAAAAAAAAAAAAAAGAAAAAAAGAGAGAGATGCTTTAGGAAAAATAATTTCAGTGTCTACCTGCTGCTCTTTCACACCTGCTCCAAAGCAGAGAAGCAAGAACCTGCCTTTAAACAGCCAGCTCCGAGGTGTGAACTGCCCACATTTCCTCCTTTCTTCATCCCTCTACAGCCATCAAGTATACACAGTATAGCTCTGTTTCATTCATCACAAAACCAATTCATCCAGAGTGTTGGGGCTCTCTCCCACCCTCCTAAGGGAGCACAAGAAAGATCTCACTGCCCAGAACATTTCTGCAATGTTCAGCCATCATTTTGTATGCTTATTTCTTTTCCCTTGAATTTGTCTGGGTCCTTGTGCTCCACTTTACATAGCAGCTTGCCTTCATCAGGGCCTAACAGTTGTCATGATTCAACTGAGCTGGGCAGAATTCCTCCTTTTATTGTTCTTCACAAATCAGCCTTCACAGTTTAGCTGTTAATAGTTCCACACTGGAAACCACAGTTACTTCTGCAGTGTAGTAATTTTTCCCCATTTTTCATCTCAACATTAATCTTTCCTACAGGAAGAACATCACAAATATTTGAGTGACTCCGTCTGCTGCTTCCACCAAGCATGTACATGTCCTCTGCAGCTCCTAACACTGGAGCACCAAGGCCACTCCATCTGTTGAGATCATAGCAGGCTGCTGGGAAGGCTGGAACAACAGAGACACAGCCATCTGTGCTAATCAGAGTCCTTTACAAGGCTACTCCCACCTGGGAAGGAAGGAAATAGCAGGCAGGTATGGGAGGATAATATACTTACCCCTGCTACTCTGGACAGGGACCAAATTGGATAACAATGTTCTGCCAGCATAAAGTCAGCCTGAAGTTTAATTTACCTAACAAGCTAGGCACAAACTTCGCTGAAGGAAAAGATCCAGCTGTGTGTGAATCCTGGTTCCAATTCTGAACACTGAACAACTTTATGTAAGTAACCTAGAAAACCCAATTTGAAAAGAAAACTCTGTACATAGCAGGACAGCAGTAATGAATCATCAGCACCAGTGACAAGCCCTGCACCAGCAGAACTTTGAGCTGGTGCCAAAGACAAACTTAATGTCACTTAACACATAAAAGTTTGCTGTGCTTGCTCATGTACAACAACCAACATAACTGCACATTAGTCCTTCACTGCAGTTTTTAGACACTATTGGAAGTCAGATAATTCACTAAACAGTAAGCATCCCACTTTCAGGTTGGGACAGAGAAATCCTATCTGCTTCTGGAGGAAACAACACACAGGAGTGCACTGTATCCTGTCACGGTATTCCATCCTTTTCATTTTCCTATTCAGAAATGCTGACAAGTGGCTGTGATACAAGATCAGCCTGATGCTGCAACACAGGCTCTGGGTCTGCACCAAGAGATTAATCTCTCCATGACTGTATGTGCATTTCTGATGTGCAGAGAAGGATATGTTGCAGGGAAGTCCCTTACACCTCCTAAGACACCCCAAAAATGCCCCAAAATCCTCCATGGTCTCTTTTAAGTATGTAACAATCATGGAGGGGGTTTTGGCATACAGCCCAATAGATTCTTGAGGTACAGCTTAAACCATCCAACAGGTGCCTTTGTGCTGGTACTTGGCCAATTATGGTGAGAAGAGCATCCAAGTTTCTGGTTCTTTGCCTTACAAGACCAGGGATATAACTCAAACCCTTGCCTAATATGGGAACACCTGCCACTGTAAGGGTACATTACTACATTCAAAGAAACAAGGATTACTAGGATACACATAATCCGTTGGCAGGTCTGAGACAGTACTCTGGGGAAAGTTCCACCCATGATAGAGCTGTGGTCCTGTACTTCCCCTGCAAATCACTGCTGCTCACTGTTAGAAACAGGTACCAGGTTAGGTGGGCATTTAACTTGGTACAAACTTTCCTATATTCTCTCAGATTTGGTCTGAAGATATTTAGTGTATCAGCTGATATGCAGAAGGGCATAAATGTAAACTTGTACACTAGAGACAAACAGAAAAGCTCCAAAGCTTCATGCCCCACGTAGCAGTGTGAGCTCACAGTACCATCTATTCTGCAGTACCACTGCAGCACACAGGAGAGGGATCAGACCCCTCTGTACACAGGATGATGGGATTTTATAGCTACCCCTTCTTCCCCACCACCAGCCTTAACACTGCATGGTTCACCTCCTGCAAACCACTGCCTTCTGTTGCTCTATACAGTCTTTCAGAATAACTCCATTATCTGATGTCTTGGTTTGGAAAGACAGGTAACTGCCAGGGAAAGCTGGAGTTTCCCTTAGAATGGGGAATGTAAACCCCTCACCCCCTCCAAATTATAATTTTGCAATTAAGGGCTTTCAGGCAAAGATTTGGGAATAGGAATAACAGTTCTTTACTAGGAATATTAACAGTACAAATGTAGTAGAAAACAAAACCAACCAAACAAGCAAACAAACAAGAAGTTTGGAGAACCCTGACAAAGTCAGAGCTACAACCTGACACCCTGTTGGTCAGGGTGTTGGAAGCAGTTCAAAAGTGAGTCCTCCTGGAGTGGCAGATGTGGTTCTGGTGGAGTAGAGATGATCCTGTAGAACAAGGGTTCAGTGGTGGTGAGAAGGGGTCCAGTCTTCCTCCAGGAATCGGGTGAAGCCAGATACCTGGTGTTCCTGTGTCTCAGTTTTATCCAGGTAGGAATGGTTGGCTTCCCACACTGGGTGAAGCATCTCACAATAGGATGATGGAATGTGGGTGTTCTACTTTGGTGATGTGTGCTATTAGGGGTGTCTTAATGGCCCATTAGCAGAAAGTATCCCCCTGGAGGGAGGACAGGTGGTGAAAGAGATAAGAAACACTGCCCCACCTGGCTTTAACAGCTGGCCCATTATCAGAAGGCACCTGCCCTCCTCCCAGAGTTACAAGAGATAAATAAGAACATTTCCCCAACTGCTTTCAGCAGATGAAATAGAATACACATTTTTGGTTCCATAACCCAAGACATCTGACATGAAACAAGGTCAGGACTTACACATTTTCTTTTCTTTATTTTGTGCATGCTTTTGTTTTGTAACTTTCTATTCAATTAGCTCTACAGCTTTTTCTGGCATTCAAAAGACTTCCATATCCATAATAAAACATCCAGTATCTGATGTCAATTCTGAACTTGGCTGGTTCACAGATTCAGTATAACTGAGCAATCATTCAAATTTCAGGCTCATTCTGTTGGCAGAATTCTGCAGCATTCCACAGCTCATTACAGGAGAGTTTTTCCAAAATGGCCTCTACATTCAGTAATTTCCACTGAGAATATCAATTGCCTCATGGCACTGAGACTAATTAAAGAGCTTGGATATGGTCATTTCATTGCCTTGTGAATAAGGCCTGAAACTTCTTAAACTGATCTTGCATCCAAGGCCTGCAATTCTGCTACCTGGACAGTCTCTTTTACTGCATATAAAAGACATAACAAAGCTGAAACAAAGAGTTTCTGAAAAATAAATGTGGTTTTACACTTGGTTTCCAAATTCACAGGGCCAAACAGACCAGACTCTAAAAATACTCCAAAAACAAAACATAAAACCAAAACAAAACTAAAAGCCAACCCACAAAAAATTCACTTACAGTCTAGATAGCAAAATTACCAGAAAGACACTGGCTGTATAATTGGTCTTCTGGGTACTTTTCAGGTAAGAAATTATTCATTATAAAAGTGGAAGTAGAGGAAGAAGAGCTCTCTTTACCATGACATGACTTAATTCAGCAGTCCAGGTGCTACAAAATTAAAAATGGACAAAATGAGCAGCCACTTTCCTCAGATACATCTAGAGTTAGCCATTATAGCTGGCACAACAACACCCGGAATCTCACATCCCCATCACAACTTTACAAAGTAGGAGACAAGACAAGCACACCCACTGCTTTGCTCAGGAGGGAAAGGTACCCAGTTAAATGAATCAATGGATCTTGTGGCATACAGACAATTCCTAAATTCAGAGGGTTTTATGCAATGAGTGTGCTGTAAGTTAAGGCAGCACTGGATAACAGGAGTGCAGGGAAGTCCATCCAGCTGCCTCAGCAAGACCTGTTAAGCATCTCTCTTTGCAGTTTTGATGCCATAACTCTGAAAGCAAATTCCAACCAGAGCAAGTTCACAGTGGTAATGCAAATTCACCACACTTTGATGCATCTGCAGGAGATCCTCAGAGCTTATAAAATTTATCTGCATTTTCATCAGTAATGCTACTTGTAGAGTGTCACCCTTCAAGACTTACTCATCCTCCGGACCCATTTAAAACAAGACCTTCTGCTACAAATGTATGCTGGATTTTTCATGTCATATTTGCCAAATAATCCTGTCCTTAGGGCCTCTGAAGTTAATAAGATCAGGTACAAGTCAGAAAGCATTTCCCACTGGGAAGTCAGAGGAAACCAAAACAGAGAGAACCCAAGCCTGAAATAAGACAGAGCTCTGCTTTCTGTGTGACACATTAGGCTGCACTGCAGGTCAGGGGCCCAAGCTGCAAGCAGAGGTGTAGATGGGCCTACCCAGGGCACACAGAAGCTGCAAGAAGGCAACATAAGCAGGAATAAACCCCTGCAGCTGTGCCTCCAGTGTGCAGGCTCCTCACACATGCCATTTGCCCTTTCCCCTCACATGCAGAGGAGCTGCAGCAAAATTAAGATAGGACTAAAGGGCTTGCAAGCTAAGTACAGAGGCCAGTTAAGCAATTGTCAGTTAGAAAGAGAGAAGCACGAGCATTTCCAGCATCACTGACTCCACTGTTTCTTCAGGTTAATGACACCAGTGGAGAATGAGGCCTCCTCTGCCTGACTCAGACAAGCTCTTTTGAGATTGTTACAGCTTCAGTTTGGGTCAATGTGGAACTGCATCAGCAAAATGAGAGCTCTGTAGCTGTTTCTCATCCTGCTCCCAGGCATGCAGCTTGAAAGTAGGGTCCAGATCACTTTAACTTTCATCAAAGCCTACCTGAACAAGCTGCCATATAATATTAATCTAACACAGAGCCCAGGTCCTTCCCAGCATATGCAAGGCTGCAGTAGTTCCTTGGGTCTGGACACAATCAGTCTCAAGCACTACTCAAAGTGATTTTATTTAATTATTACACAGCCATGCTTGGAAGACAGAAAGGTAATTTCCAGTGTCCTCCATCATTAACATCAGATGCATTTAATCTGTCAAAGGACCGACTTACTCAGGGCTAGAGCACACTCACAAAGAGGAGTGCAACCTTTGTACTCACAAAATATTTGTTAGCAGCATCCATAGCTGATACTATACATCAGCTGTAGTGGTGAAAGCTCCTTTTCTTTTAGTAGGGAAAAAAAAAATAAGAAAAAAAAAAAAAAAAGAGAGAGAGATAAAGAGACAGAACTAGAAGGGAAGGGAAAACACTCTCCTGTGGCTATCCAGGACAAGAAGTGATGGTGTCCCCAAATGAGCATCCTTGCCAGACAAGTCCAGTGCAGCAGGTCATTTGTCCCCATCCTTTTCCCACAGGAAAAGATCAGAGCACATGCTGAGCAGGGCCAGGTGCTATGTGCCAGGTCTGTGCACACATCATTGGGTCCCCTCATGTAAAAGCAAGAGCTGCAGCCCAGCAGGTGATGCTCACAGCTGTGATTGTCACTTCAGGCTGTGAATGCAAGGCCACGAGAAGAACACAAACAAGGGAAAGGAAATAATGCCCCAGAGGCTCTGCAAAAGCAAAGTCATGGCAGCCTGGAGGCCAGAGCATCTAATTGCCTATGCAAGGCTGCTTATGGCGCCACTAAGAGAGGGCCATGGGCAATACAAGGGGCTGAGGCACCTAAGACACTGTGCAACAACTGTGCTAAACAATCAGCTGTAAAACAAGAAGCAATCTAGCTTGGATCACAACCTGGTATATAAGCAGGACTGTCTGGTAAATACTTGTTAAATAAAACCTTCAGTGCACTCAATGGAAGAACAGATGTATAAACAGCAACTACTGCTACTTCTAGCTTGATATCATATCATCTGTCTTCATCACCAAGATGATCCCAGCTCCTGTCTCACTGCATTTCAGATGACACGGTTGCCCATGGTCAGCCATAAAATTATCACTAAAATAAGCCAAGGAAGTGATGACTCAGTTTTGATGCTGGAAAACTGTCGGGTAATTCACCTCTCTGTTGTCACCATGCAATAGTTTGTCAGAGGGAATCCACACACACACCCCCTCAGCTATAGTGCTGAGGTATGAGATGTGTGACCCTGTTGTCAGCATCCCATGGGCTTGCTGGTGCTCAGGAGGCTCCTCATTGCCAGCAGCTTCCCTGGGGACTCTGCACCAATAGCTGCACTGCTACAATAACTGCATGGTGCAAGAGGGTCCAGCAAGCCCTGGGCTGAGTTGTTTAGAAGAGGCAGAGCTGCCTTGTCTGCAGCACAGCTCTGTGCTCCTGGCTCCTCCTGATGAGAGCATGCCCCACTGGAGGGTGTGCATTTTCCTCAGAAAACTGGCACTGTGTCAAGCAGTGGGCAGGATGGGCTGGCCACCACAGAAGCACTATTGAAACTCTTTTCTTAACACTTCCTTTCCCTTCTGCACTTACCACATCACCTGGGATGGAAAGGGAAAATGCAGGAAGATGATCAGATGGTAAAATTCAGCTCTGCATTCCCTCATAATCAGGTTTAATTCACAAACTCCCTCCATGACCTTTGAAAGCCTACTCCTGGGAGATTTTTTTGCAATGCTTTCAGATACCTAAAATTATGGAAAGGTTTTCAGCAGTATTTCCATAAGACCAAGGTGTTCAACCTCTGTTACTTTAATGCAGAAAAAGATGTGAAGAACAGAACAAAACACACATACAAAACCATAAGCAACCTCTCTGAATTCCTTTGGAAATGTAATAGTATGTGCTTCAGGTTCCCATCCATAAAATAAGGGACACAGCACATACAGAGAGCTGTCCTGAGTGTAAATAAAATGCACTGTCATACCACCAGTGTGCCTTGCAGTATCATGAATAGACACCTTCCCTCCTCCCTCATGCCAGCCTGGAAGGCAGGAAGGAATGGCATTTCATTACAGTGGTCGAATTCCTTGGAGAGCCTAATCACTTACTGGAACTAAGCATGAGAATTACCCAGCCCATTCACTGCACATCCCAGTTAAAGACATAATCAACATAGCAAAAGCAAACAAAAGAAGCATCTATTGCCTGCAAAAGAACAGTATTCCCTCATTCAGCATTCCAAGGAAAAATAAAACAACCCAGCACTCTAATATTCTTTGATCAGATTTTCTCCCTCAAAGCAGCGTCTGATGAGATCCACATTTCTACACAAAGATTACCTGCAGTTAGGAAAGGCAGAGCGCGTACTAAATGCCAGTCAGAAAGATGAAGGTTCCCATTGCTTTCATAAATCTCTCTCTCAAAAAAATACAACAGCAAACATAATTCAGAAACTACTGACCAGAGGGGACCATCAGGCTAGAATATTCTGTAGCATCATAAAACACTTGTACAGAAACAAGGTGATTAGACTGAGTAGTACTTTAATATCTTATGATTGTTCTTTACCATTTTAAATTCTTTGATGTTTGGGGAAAGTGAGTGCACACAAGTCCATGTGACTTTCCAGGAACAGATCCAAGCATGATGCTTCTCAGAAACAGATTTGTTTCCTTGTACAAAAAGCATAGGAGCTCCATTCATGTTTTGTGCCCACTTCAGACTAGGCAGCAATGCCACAAGAACTCCTAGCTCTAAAACCTGCCCACTGCAGAGACTGAGCATTCAGGGGACACTGAGCAGCGATCCCACCCAAGCAACAGAAAAGCAGGGCTGTCCTTCCAGGAGATCAGATAAGCCAAAATATCAAGTGACACTTGTGGTCATTTCCAGCCCAGTCCTGTTGCAAGGCCTTGTTAACTCACCACCCAGGTGCACTCATTAGTTCATCAGAGCAACTGGAAGAGCAAACAAAGCAGGCATTTGATCTTGACAACAGCTCCAAAGATTACACTCTCATTCCTCCCTTATAAGTCCCCACTGCGAGATGTGGTCCACACAAGGAAAAACAAACCTTTCCTTTGCTCCATGTCTTGCCTCCAGACCTTTGCTGGTGTTTTAACCCAGGGAATGTCATTGTCCTTCCAAACACACAGAGCCATCCCATTGCGTTTACTGTTCTTCAAACATAACAAGAAACCCTGCTTTACATCTACAGAGCTTCCAGTGTTGTAGTTACCTGGAAAACCTCATCTCTGGGTGAACATGAGTAATTTGAAACGTCAGGAATACCCATAGTCCAGCATTGTCTTTCCAGAGATGCAAATGGCAAGGCACAGATAGGCTGAAAGATCACTCTATGCTCTTCTCTTACTTCTATAAATAAAGTACCTATGGCTGTGCAAGTGGCAAAGTTCATACTGATTTACACAGGGACCAGCTTGGAAATTGTTTTATTGCAGATACATTTGGGCTCTGACCTATTGAGAGCAAACAAGGATCTGCAATTCAGCTCCAGCATCCCCTGGTGAAAGAGAATAAGCTGTAAGTGGAGAAGAACTTGTGCCAGTTGAGAGCTGTTCTTGGAGCACCCACTGACTCCCCTNCTGAGATGTAGGAACACGAGGGATCTGGTTCCACCGGATTCCCGGAGGAAGACTGGACCCTTCTCACCATCACTGGACTCTTTTCTCTCAGGATCATCTCTGCTCCACCAGAACCACATCTGCCACTCCAGGAGGACTCACTTTTGGACTGCTTCCAACACCCTGACCAACAGGGTGTCAGGTTGTAGCTCTGACTCTGTCAGGGTTTCTAGGATTTTTGTTTGCTTGTTCATTTTTTTGTACTACTACATTTGTGGGGTTTTTTGGTTTTAATGTTCCTGGTAAAGAACTGTTATTCCTATTCCCATATCTTTGCTAGAAAACCCCTAATTGCAAAATTATAATAATTTAGAAGGAGAGGGTTTATGTTCTCCATTCCAAGGGGAGTTTCAGCTTTCCCTGGCAGACACCTATCTTTCCAAACCAAGACACCAGGCCAGGAGATACTTGCATGCCAGACTATGAACAGTGAAGAGAGGCTATAGTGGAGAATTCTGACTACCATCTATTTAAAAATGAACCTCACTAATCTGCATCTTCACAAACAAGGTATCTAGACTGCACATCCCATCACAAAGAACAGTAAGCAAGGACATAGAGAACTAAAATCGACAAATGAGTGACACTCCTCTGCTCAGCTTCTCTACCCGACCAAAGTAACTCACCAACCCCCTACATTCTTTTAGCCAGCTTACTTACTTTTAAAATTTTTACTCAGAAAAGGCATTGTCAAGTACTAAACCATTTGAAGTCCTTATGCCTGCCAGATTTTCTAGAAAGGTCTCTACTATAGGACATGAGACATAATATGTCTGTGAGACCAACACTAATACTTCCCAAAAAACACTTGTGATGTCAGTGCACACACTAATACTAACAGAGACCTTCTCTAATTTCTTGAACAAGTACTGGTAATTTTGTTTCCCCGGGAAGGAAATGGAGAACAGTACACTAGAAAGTACTAAAACAAATTACACTGAAGGGTGACAGAGAAAGAAATTACAAATAAAGGCAGAGAACCGTAGCTGTCCCATTTTCAAAACACCAGGATGTTTTCCTGTCCTGACCAGTCTGTAAACAGCTATTACTTCTGGAAAATGGGTTTCACTTGGTATGTGAAGGATTTGCAGCTTGATGTGATTACTTACATGAGCACACCAGGATTTCACTGACCAAATGGGACACAACTGGTTAACTGGTTATTTTCTGGAAAAAACTCATAGATGGAACCAAAA